>WFKH01010211.1:6379845-6402026 GCA_016163765.1 Magallana hongkongensis | reverse complement strand
TCTACATCTGTGTTTACCAGTGTCTCTCTGGTGTCTATGTCTTCATCCGTGTTTACCAGTTTTTCTTTGGTGTCTATGTCTTCATCTGTGTTTACTAGTGGCTCCAGTGTCTTTGTCTTCATCCCTGTTGAATTATGCTTTAATATGCAATTTGATTTTTTTGCAGGGGTCAGCTTTGAAATACATGTGTGCCACTATTCCAGACATTCTCAAGGTGTTTGATGCCGTTGAACTAAGGTAAGACAGTGTTTCCAAATCACCACCAGTTACTTGTCATAGTTTAAACACTAATAAAGGGGTAAATGAGGATAGATTCTGCTGTTTTAACATTTGTTTATCGTGTATGATTGGAAGAATTGTTCAAAGATACAGAGTGACTGACCCTGTAACTTTTCTTGCAGTCATTTGATGGTGGAGTTCATTAACAATGTGCCAAAGGAAAGACTGACCAAACAGAAGTTAAAATGTATAGATGACCTTGTACATAGTAAATTATTTGTATTGCCAGGTGAGAATACCCCAATACATTGTCATTTATACGGTACATAGCATTGCATACCATTATCCCTCTAACTCGGACTGGTTTGTACCGGTAAAGGATGGATTTTTTAACTCAAAATTATTACTAGTAATAAATTTTTTAACAGTGAAAGATTTACTTTGTTACAGAGTGCCGTTTGATTCTCCTTCCCATGATGCTTCAGCACACACGAGTATTGATGGAAGAGACAGAGGAGATGGAAGATTGTATTGAAGTTCTCTCCAATATACTGAACCTCTCATTCTCCAGGGATATGGTAAGTTCTCTCCAACATACTGAACCTCTCATTCTCTAGGGATATGGTAACTTCTCTCCAACATACTGAACCTCTCATTCTCCAGGGATATGGTAAGAAACCCACAGTGAAGGGTGGATTATACACTTTTTCAAGACTCTGTATTGTTTCAATGAACATCTCATCTTGTCAAAATTTTTTTGTGTTTTGAATCTTACGGTAATTTTTTCTCTCTCCCATACTTGATGTCATTAAGCTTAGATGTTTGGCATCATTAAAATGTCATAAAGAGAGCACTGAATATTACACATTTTTTGGAGATTTGAGCAAATCTTGGCAGATTCATTGTATTCATTATCATCCAAGTGTCCCATGTTTTATGACAAGCAAAAATAACAGAAGCACAATTTTTTCTGGCAGGATAAATATGAGGAGGATATCTCTCTGATCACCAAGATGAGTTTAAGGACCGTGATTCAGGCCTGCATTCGTCTCGACAAAACCTCAAAGGAAGCGGTAAGTCACCTAACAGGGCAAGATGGTCTGTGTTAAAAGGAAATCTTACTGAAAAGAATGTACTGGTACTCAATGGCAGCTTGTCTTCTATACGTGTATGTTGAAATAAGTTACAGTAGTAGTCATAATAGTAGATATAACTATTGTGTTGCTGATGTTGCTGTAATTATTGTTGCTGTAGATTAAGTGTGTGTGCGTGCTGCTGAGCATGCTCAGACAGATGAAGGAGCTGCACTATTCCCAGTACATGGACATGGAGGAGTTCAGGTTCCTGATCGACCTGAGGGATTTCCTGATGGAGATCCTGATGCTCTTCCTGGACCTCGTGTCCAACAATGTGTTCCCCCCAGACTGGATGGAAATGATCATGTTGGAAAACAGGTGAGATTTCTGGCTCTAATTATTAATAGGTAGACTATAGCACAAAAGTAATAGCCACCTTTAGTTAATTTTTCACACTAGCTGTATAAATATAAACTGTGACAACACTGACTGGTACTTTCGATTTTCTGTTTTCAGTATTATCCTCCGTGCCTTGCAGATTTTCGCCAAGGTCATACATGACAGGTTCACTCAGGAATTTGAACGAGAGGTTTGTTCTGGTTTCTATCTTTTGTTTTCTTTAAGATAAGTACTTTAATTTACTTCTCAACACAAATGCTACATCCCAATGAACTTTTAGTCAAAGGAAGCCACAGTTTAAAACACTGTAAATTGACTGTTGCCAAAACTGTATTCTAAATATTTTCATGTGGTATTTTATCAGAAAGTAAATGATTTTAAAATAAATTTAATTATCTGCCTTTCACATTTGAGTACATTGTATATGTTTCAAGTATTGATTTTTTGAATATATTTTTTTTCAACAGTTATGGGGATTTTTCTTCAAATGTTCTATTTCATTCCTCACCCAAAAGTCATTACAACTGGAGCACTTTACAAGCTCTAAGAGGTCCAAAATAGTCTGCAGGTAAATTTTCATCCTTTCTGCTGTGTGGAAAAATCTACAACAATACTTACTTACAGAAGTAACAGTTTACCGTGATTTATTACAGGTATAGAGATATGAGAAGGGAAGCTGGTTTCGAAATCAGACAAATGTGGTTCCATTTAGGTATGTTGTTATGATTTGGCTATGTTAAAAATGTTGAATGTAAACTTTCAATGTAGAAATCAATGCTAGGAACCTAAATTGATTGAATTTTACACAACGGTACTTTGTATGAACAGATTCTTTAATGTACATGTATGTTCTTTTTTTTAATTTATGACAAACACAGTTAGATTCAATTAGATTTCAAGCTCATTGAAATATTCTGTGAAATTTAATATATTGCGAAGCCATAACACCAAAATATCTTTTATCAAAACCTTATTAATGTCTAAACATCATAGAAAAAATTCTGAAGTTCACGAATATATGAAAATGCTGCATTGTTTTCATACATTTCTTTTAATTCTTGAATATTTGTAGATTAATTGTTTTCATCATTTAATGTTTTATTTTATTCAGGTGTCAATAAAATTCAATTCATTCCGGATATGGTTGGTGCTGTTTTAGAGATGACGTTGATACCAGAAATTGGTAAGTTTTTTGCATTTACATAATTTTTTAAATACTCTGTATCCACGATGGCAGAGTCAAGAACTTTAACATACTGTTAACCAACTTTTATTTGTGCAACTTTTTTTTGCGATTAATTGGGAATAAACCAGTTCGGGGCAACTAATTTTCTCGCCTTAGCTTTATCTGAGTTGATATAAAACCCTAAGGACTGGTTTCCGAGTAATATTCGCAAAGACAATGCTCTCGGGAATCTCGCGAAAATTTCTCGCACATGAATAAAAGTTGGTTTACAGTAACAATAAATCATCATGTAATGCTTGATAATACATGTAGCTTTGCTTTGAGGCAGTACAAACATTTCTCTGACATTTAACATTTTGCCCTTGATTTTCATAGAACTCAGGAAAGCCACAATCCCGATCTTCTTTGACATGATGGTGTGTGAGTTTATGCAGATTGAGCCTGCCACCAGGAAGATAAAGGGCAACTTTAACCAGGTGGAGCACGAGCTGATCATGTGTCTGGACGCGCTGGTGGAGGGGGGACAGGGGGACGGCGAGTACAAGGATCTTATCTGTGACATGTGAGCTCCTCCACTTCTTCTCATCTAATTGTTTTCATTTGATGATGAAGGTTTTATGAACTCCCAGAAATTTTTTCACATCAGAAAAAAGAAATTGGTTTACTGTTTGACATCTGTTGTTCTTGCAAAATGTCCTGATATTCTTAGACTGTAGGAGTTTCTGTAACAATGCTTTAGAACTTTTATGTTTGTTTTTTTAATATGTCTGATTGTATACTTATTCAGACTTTACAAGCTATGCAGCAATCACAGTGTGCTGAAGGAGCAAGGTCTGCGCTTTGTGAACACTATCAAGGAGTTGTTGCAGCACCTGCTGGAGTACAGGAAGATCATCCAGAGCGAAGTCAAGGAACTCAGGATGAGCTGTATTGTCAATCTGCTGGTTTGTATCATGAACTCTTTTACACTCTCTCGTGATCAAAATGTTGTTAGACTTCTTCAGATCTTCTTGTTGTTACTCTGTATGACACTCTCTTACTCCAGTATGTATTGTTTCAAAATGATAATACACTGTCACTTTGGTAGATTGCTATTCTGCATAATACCATCAAATTTTGAAGAACAGATTTCTATACATACATAAAATCCCAATATAACTCCAAACTTACATTTTTCTATCTGCGAATTATTTTCAGGTACAAAATGTAAAATAATAGTATACAATCATATGCATGTACTAGATAACAATGCTAACTTGTTGTTCAAGAAGTTATTACTAAATGATGTAGAGGATGTATCCCTACTGTATTATGCACAGGTGAGCATTAATGACCTTGGGCCTCTTGTTTTGTTTTCCAGAATTTCTACCATGACATAGGGAGACAGGAGATGTACATTCGATACCTTTACAAACTATGTGACCTCCACATGAAATGTGACAACTACACAGAGGCAGCAAACACTCTCAAACTTCACGTCGGTCTCCTGAAGTGGACGGATGACGGGCTAGACCCCATGTTACAGAGCGGCTGGTACCCCGCGGCCCGCACACACAGGGAACTCAAGGAGTACCTCTACTACGACATTATTTCCTACTTTGATAAGGGAAAGGTATGACGTCTTGTTATTTGTTATATGTATCTAGAACTAGAAGAATGTTATTTTTCCCTCCAAATCATTTGATTTTAAGGATTTTGTTTTGTTCATTCTACTGTATTTGAGCTTACATGTACATCACAGTTGAATTGATTATACAGGTACAGTAACAATAAATAATGTCCTTTGATTTGCTGTAGATGTGGGAGAAAGGCATTGAGTTAACCAAAGAACTTGTTCACTTGTACGAAGAGGAGCTTTACGACTACGAGAGGCTGAGTGTTATCTTGGTATGTGTATCTGTTTACCATGTTTTGTTTACACAACATCTCTCCTGAAAGTTGGGTCCCTTTTAAAAATTTATATTCTTGGTTACTTGTGGAATCATATTTGTGGTGGCCCAATTTTCATTACATTTATGTTGATTTCTAAGGTTTTCAATGTTAGAATTGTTTTAATATGAGTATATGATGACAAAGTGTACATGAAGATGTTGTTGTTTTGTAGAAAAGACAGGCTGAGCTGTTTGCGTGCATCATTCGAGAGTTGCGTCCAGACCCTGAGTATTTCCGAGTGGGATACTATGGACGAGGATTTCCTTCATTCTTACAGGTGTTTATTTCTTTATAACAATGTCTTGGCTTCAATAAGATTTCACTGGTTAATGGATACAGATTGTACCAAGCAAACATACCTAAAATACAGTGATGGTAATGAAATTGTCAAGAAAATTCTATAAATTGTGGTTTATAATTCTTTGTTTTGTTTTCTTCTTTAGAATAAGGTGTTCATTTACAGAGGGAAGGAATATGAACGACTCACAGATTTTAATTCCCGTATGCAGACTTTATTTCCAAATGCAGAGGTAGAGTTTTTACATCTTTACATTGCTTACTGATAAAGAGCAAGAAAATAAGCACAGCCTTCAAATTTTACCTGGTCTATTTCCTGTCAATTGTTCGAACCAATGTCCTAGATTGGTTGTTAGAAACTGATTGACATTCATTTACAGTTACATGTAATAGTTGATTAGTAAATAATTATTAAAATCAATACATGTACAATCTTTTCATTGTACCGAACTGTGCTTTTTTGTGAAATTTGAGTATGGTATACATTAAAGGCATGCTTACATGTAATTAAATCAATTTCTTTTCTTTAGCACATTATTACATGAATTTCTAGGTCTTTTGCAAACCTAAAGTTAAAGCATTTTAACCTCCATGTACATGTATATACAGACATGCACATGTATACACAAGTGATTGTTTTCCCCTTCAAACCTGTATCAGTTATGATCCATTCCTCACCTAAACTTACCTGAAGGTATCTGACAGGTTGAAAAAACTCTAGCAGCTTCTATTTTCTAGACTTACATTTATTCTGTTCTGTTTCAGTTGCTAAAGTCTTTATCCCCACCATCCAGTGAAGTCAAGGAGTCTGATAAACAGTGTATCCTTTGATCTCATTTCAAATGACCTTGACCTTTATGTCAACCTGATTGGTCAAGGTTTATGCTTACAGCCTATTAAGAAGTCAGTATTTTAGAAGTCATGTTATAAAAAAAACTTATGAAACTTTCAGTGTCAATTACTAATTACTGATAGAGGATGGCTTTTGGTCCTTTCGATCAGATCTTTTTGGTATGAATAAAATGAAAAATTTTCATAGCAAACTAAAAGGATTAGTAGAAGTTTCAAGTCTCTTTGTCTTACAGTTTTAGAACATACATGTAATTTATAAAAATCATTTCAAACACAAATATGTTGTCTTTGATAATGAGGCAAAACGAATACTAAATATAAAGTTCTACATAGAAATCAATTAACTTTCAATTGTGTTAATCATTAGATTATATGTTGAGATGTGTGCAGCCTTATAAATATATGTTACATTTTATGTAAGTTTTCCTTAATACAGTCCAGATTTACAAATAAATGCTGTCACCCCTGTATTAGAGTTACAAGACAGATTCTTGAATAAGTGTGTGAATGAAAAGATTCTCAAGTAAGTCCAGTACAAATACAGAGTAAACTAGTATGAGAAAAGTTCATTTGCTGCTTTGTTATGTCATCATTTTAGAATGCTATGAACATAACCATGTGATCATTACATTATGTATTCCATTTTATATTTCAGATACTATTCTGTAAATGAGGTTCAGAAGTTTACATTCTCAAGAAGAATAGATGAATCTGGCGCCGACATTTCAGTAAGATACCTCTCTATTGTCTTGTATGGATAAAACGTTGCCCAAGATATAAATTTTTTTAGCTTAAGTTAATACAAGGATTATTCAGTTCAATATATATTATTGATTGAACATATATATCAATACATAGTGCTGTGTTTCAAAATTCAGTCTCTGAACTGTCTTTCAAAAATTTACATGACTTCAAGAAAAATGTTTTACGTTAATTTATTTGTCTATAAAGCATGCCTATGAAACTCACGTAAAGCTTATTTTAGGGTCATTATTGATCTGTGTATTACTTTGTAGCAAATGTGGTTAGAGAGAACATACCTGACGACGCTGTACTCTTTTCCTGGAATCCTTTGCTGGTTCCCAGTCAACCACACTGACATGGTAATGGATTCAGCTTTTAATTTTAATGCTCAAATCTTTTATACATATCAATTCTTAAACCTTTTAATTATTAGCTCACCTGAGCCAAAGCACTCAAATGTACTATTTTTATAATGTTGATGGTTTTTGGTAAGTAATCGATATTGGATCGTTATGTACACTGTCGTACATGTATGTTTTCACAATCTGCAATATTATTGCAAAAGTTGTAAGGAAGAAAATAAAATTATTAGCTTTTTCTTTCAGGCTTACATACTTGAGGGATTCTCTTTCAACTATGATGCTTTAATGAATGAAACCTTATTTCATTCACTGAAGCCATATAGCCATAAATTGATTAATTGATTTTTATGCTACAGAGAAAGGTCAGTCCTCTAGAAAATGCCATTGAAACGTTGGAGACAACAAACAAAAGGATCAACTCTTTGATTGAGCAACATATAACAGACGACCATATGAGTACTAACAACCTGGGGATGTTGTTGAATGGAGTCGTTGATGCCTCGGTCAATGGAGGAATATCCAATTACAAAGTACATATTATAAATCATATAGAGAAGATTGATATTTCAACATTGTTGTATGGGATATGAATATGAAAAATACTTTATTCATTAAAAATAAGTTTGTGATTGCTTTCATAGTATTTTCAAGTATTTAATTATAACCTTAGACTTGTATATTATTCAGCTTTTTGTTAGGTCACCTGAGCTGAAAGCTCAAGTGAGCTATTCTAACCACTTTTTTGTCCGGCATCTGTCTTTCCATCTGTCTGTCTGTAAACTTTTAATATTTTCGACTTCTTCTCAAGAACCACTGGGCCGATTTCAACCAAACTTGGCACTAAGCATCCTTAGGTGAAGGGGATTTCAAGTTTGTTAAAATGAAGGGCCATGCCCTCTTTCAAAGAGAGATAATTAAGAATTATTGAAAATTTGTATCTTTCAAAAATCTTCTTCTCAAAAACCAATTGGCGAGAAAAGCCGAAATTTGTGTGGAAGCATCCTCAGGTAGTGTAGATTCAAGTTTGTTCAAATCATGATTTGGGGGGGGGGGGTTGAATTTTTATATTGGAATATATATAGAGAGAAAAATCTTTAAAAATCTCCATCTCAAAAACCGATTGGTTAAGAAAAGCTGTTACTTGTGTGGAAGCATCATCAGGTACCGTATATACTCGCCTATAAGTACGGTTCGCCTGTAAGTCGGTTGCCTTTTTCCAGATTTTGAAGATTTTGCTGTTGACTCCCTTATAAGTTGGGTCATTTTTTCAGGACCATTGATGTACAGATAATCTGAATAAAATAACCACATTTTATCATACATGTTTTGAGTTTTAGAAAAATTCACCCTATAATTGATTCTAGACTCTATTTCTATCATGGGTCTTCTTTGAGGTTAATAACTTTTGATTTTAAATGCCATTATTTTTTAAAACACTAATTACAAGTTGGTAATAGCTTCAAAACTACCTGGTATTTAAATAGAGTCCTTTTGAAAATTTGTTGATAGTGATTAATATCCTTACTGACTGATTAGGTTGGTAATTAGCCCCTTAAACTGGGTGTTGGCTTTTCTCTTTATGAGCACAGATTCAATGCATTTATCTGTTCATTATTTATAAAAAAAATATTACTTACTTCTCTCTTGTGTAAATTATTCTTACTATGGCATTTTGACATATTGTTGATTCTTATTTCTTAGTTAGTAGGCTCCTGGACAATTCTTGGGCCCCACAAGAGGTCCAAAGTTTGATTTAGGTTTACATATATATGTATGTAACTGTTGTTTAAGATCTTCTTGAGAATTGCAATACTCAATATGTGATATGATTATTAAATCATCCTGTTACAAAAGGGGCCCAATGTTTTACATAAATATATCTGGAGAAAAATATTAAAATCTTTTTATACAGGATCTATTCTTCTACATATTCCATATATTTTGTATATGACTCCATAAAGCAGATTTTATTATGGCTATTGTTGCGCAGATGAGCGATGTGGCCCATGGGCCTCTTGTTTTATTAAAAGAAAGGGGAGGGGTCATTCAGTGGGATAGGATTTTGTCCCTGCTATTCTATTATGATATTCATGTTATTAAGATATATTTACCCATGCAAACCTTTTCATATAATTTACAGTATTCCTTGTCAGTCGTAGTAATGGTATATTATTTGCCTTATAAAGCTATGAATTTGTGCACTTCATCTGACTTGTAGGTATTTTACTCTGAGGGCTATGGAGAGTCAGAAATTCAATTGCATCTAGTCCATAAACTCAAGGAAATCACCAAGAATCAGGTAAAATAATTTATGTTCATTTTTAGTTGGACACTGTATTATGCAGATTGTATAATAACTTTTGTGTTGTTTTGTGATGGACATCGATCCAAAATCTTTTGCATTTTTTAAAATATTGATTAGTTCAATAATGATCATTTTATAATGTAAATTGATCTAAAAACTGATGTGATGGTACTAGCTAGTCTTTTCCAATCATAAATTACAGCATGATGTTGCTGATTTACAGACAAGGCCAAGATAAATTAATAGTGTGTTTCCGGTTCCCTGACCGACCCTAAAATTTTTGAGCAACCCTAAATAATTTATTTGCTATTTGCAGTCATATATTTTCCGGAAGTGAACAATTTTCGTTTAAATACCGTATTTTGCCAAATGTAAAAAGCACTTTTTTTCTAGAATAATTGTTTGTGAGAAAGAGGTGCATATTTTACACCACAAAGGGTTTTTGACACGTTTTTCTTCCAGGTGAAGTGGGTTACCATTATGAAATAAAACATATACTACTTCTGTTTGTGTATCATTATGTTTAAAACTAATGTAAATTTTGTTAGAGCGTTTAATTGCAGAAATGGTTTTGCTTTAATCTTTTTATTGATAAACAATAATAAAATGGCAATGAAAAATAAATTTCAACTGTTTATTCAGTCCTCATTGAGCTGCATGTGTATTCATCATCTCCGTGTACGCCGCCATTACAGATGCTTTTAAAAGATGTACATGTATGCATGATCGGGGCCTTTTAGTTGCCACTCACAAATTACTTTTCGTAATCAAAGAACTCTTAAAATAAGAATAATATGATAAAGTACAATAGATTTAATAAATTAAAAAATGTCACTGAACATTAGGAATCGTTTCACTTTTATTTTTAACACCTCAACAAGGTCAAAGCCATTGATGTAAACACTTGTTATCTCAGACATCCCCTTGGGGCAAGGAAATTATCAAAACACTCATAACAGGGTGTTTACCCCTGTTGTCTGCGATCGGTAACCCTATTGAGCAGTTTAAAGCATAAAGTTACAAGTTGAAAAAATTCAGCGTCAGAAAAATTATCATGTATGTAAAACTTCATGCATTTCATTCAAATTTCTAGGAACATTCTTGCAAACTGCAACGGTCTTAAAACTCAAGATAACTGCTTGGTTATAATTTTTTGTGCGTATCATTCATCCGAATTACGTTTTCCCCCTTATTTTTAGGCCCAAAGTGGGGAGGGTGTGTGCATATTATACACTTTCGGCAAAATACGGAATAATTTCCGTTTTTGAGAAACCCTTTGATAATAATTCTTTTGACTGCAATTTTCCCTGAGTAAATGCCTAAATGGTGTGGTGATTGCTAAGCTCCTGATTTCATAACTGTCTGAGGGACTTTTTGGTATAGAATATTTTGTCAACTTACTTGTCTCTAAATTTCTTTTTATATCTTCGCCAGCCCCATAAAGTAAATTAGTGTGACTTGTATACATATTAAAAATTCATTAAGTAATGAAAAATGTGTAAGACATCCATACATTAAACAAGTCGTTCATCCAAATTCAAGTATTGCTGTGATGTCTGGTTTGTTAAAGTCATTGACAATTATTTTCTCTGTCAATAAAACACCTTTTGATGGAATCATTTAAAAGTTATTTATCAAAGACAGGGGCAGAGAAACTCAAATGGAGGTGTCCATGAGCATTTTTAGTTGATAGCACAGACCCTGAAACGTGCTACTACACCTCTAAAACGAACCGTACCGTTCTGTGCAAGAAACAAACCCTACCGTTCACAAAACGAAACGTACCGTTCACAAAGCGAACCGTACCGTTCACAAAACAAACCGTACCGTTCACAAAGCGAACCGTACCGTTCACAAAACGAACCGTACCGTGCAAAAAGTGTGCAATTTAATATATGCAAGACCCACCCCAAAACGGCCAAAAAAGCGTACCGTACCATGCAATAAGCGTGCAACTTCCATATACGGCATATTGACTAATGTCTTTCGATGAATACTGACGGAGATTATCGCTGACCAGATAAGTTCAATATTTTGCTAGATTTTAGTTATACAGGATTAAGTAACACATACTTAATTAACGCTGTTATCTTTATTAAAACCGTTATAAAAATGTTTAAATTTAATTTCCTTTTTTAGTCCTTAATCTTTTCTTTACATAGTGCCATAAACTGTTAATACATGTACATGTGTATGTCGTAAATTGTGAAATGATAAGTGTCGGTAATCAACTTAATAAATCAGTTTTTCCTTCAAATAATAAACTAATTATACATATATATATAAAGTTGTTAGTTGCTTTCTTGTGTATATTACGTTTAAGTCGCGATCATTTCCTGTGTATAGTAATAAACAAACCCAGGGTATAAAACAACATGCCCTCGGGGGGTTTTCACACCTGTTCAAGACAAAAGAAAACCTACAAAATTGCGTACGTCTTCGTCTAACAGTACAGCACGCCCATTTTCGATCTAACGGAATCTTACAGAAGAGAGAGAGAGAGAGATTTTGTGTGTTATTTATATTACTTAAATTAAAGTTTTTTCACTGAGCCATTGTTTCGCTTTAGGTTTTTATAGTCGGTCTTTTGAGCAGGATTTTATTTAAGGACTCCACGTGCTTCGCCTGTCAATCAGTTTAAGTATAGTAGTACAGATCACGCCATGCGCCGCATGCTACTTTGCTAGAAGAAAATTATCGAATGAAAATGTTTTAGTTTTATGTTTTCTTAAATCCTTATTTTAAAGAGTGCTCCTATTTAAAATTATTTAACAATCATTTCGTTCCGACTTCATGATTAGAACTCATGTACTGGCAATTAGAGTCTTTCCATGGCTGTCGTATTTTTTGTTACTAGATAAATTCTTAATATATTTATCACTGTAAGCGTTCAGTTGTTGATTGCCGGGTATTTTTCCGTGTCCTGTTTACAACAAGTTTGTGAGTAAAAAGGCAAATGAAATATAAATTCTTAATATATTTATCACTGTAAGCATTCAGTTGTTGATTGCCGGGTATTTTTCCGTGTCCTGTTTACAACAAGTTTGTGAGTAAAAAGGCAAATGAAATATAAACAAGTTAGCCAGCATATGTAAAACGTCAGCTTAATCGCATGCATATAGTGAAGAGCGGACACTTGTCCAACAAAACGATAAATATCACGATTATAAGCTATTGACTTATTATGTGTATCCAGCTGTGTACATAATAATTTATCGTAAAAAATACGGTACAAATACATGTATATTTTAACTGAATAACAAAGACTAATACATTGTAGTTATATTTTGACTATACACACGATATCATTTCAGGTAAGAGAAGCGATGACGGGTTACTTGTAGGTGTAATCTGTGTATACGAACAAGTGCAGAAAATCAGAATAAATATTCAAATAAATAAAAACCCGTGTCGAAAAACTTTAAAACAGTTAATTTCAAGATTTCTACACTGAAATTCATTGTTTATATTATCATTAATTGCGTGTATATTTATATTGTCTATTCACCAGGGGAATTTGATCGGCAACAGTACGCAATAAAGAATGATCGTATGAATTATGAATATAAAAATACTACTAGCCGAAAATCAAGACAGCGAGAAGGAAACTAAAGAAATATCGGAAAAAGTCGGGGCAAATTTTTATAGCAATTTTAAATGCATTTGAAATATTTAATGACTTCAATACAAGTACATGTATAAAAATAATAATCTTAAATTGCTTGTTAGAATTATCGCCAGATCGCTGAATTAACAAACATATACATGTATCGGATTGAAGTCAATCAGCTCTTTTAATCTATTGTAATAAATGCATTTATCTAAAATTAAATATGAATAATAACAGACTATTCAAAATTAAAACTACCATCCGCTTCCTGGCCGTTTTCAGCGAGTACACGTTTCACGCAACGTACATGTATCAAAAAACGGTAAAACGGATGGAAGTTCTGATTTTAATTAAATTGAAATACATTTGTAATTTATCATATAAATAAAGAAAAAAGGCTCGTTATAATTACTAACTTGCTGAAGTCTATCGGGCAAAAACTAAACAAAATTATATTGAGAAAATTCAAAGCGTTCAGGCCACGCCTACCTCATTAATAAAGCGCGCAAACCATTCACAAAGCGTGCAGCTATTTTTAGCAAAGCGTACCGTGCAAGAAGCGAACCGTACCGTTCACAAAACGAAACGTACCGTTCACAAAGCGAACCGTACAGTTTACAAAACGAACCATACCATTCACAAAACGAACCGTACCATGCACAAAACGAACCGTACCATTCACAAAGTGTACCGAACCGAACCGTGCAACTGGTGTAGTAGCACGTTTCAGGGTCTGTACGTCAGATTTTCCCTGATTTCATATATATATGTTAGGATAGAGCCTTGTTGAGCTCTTTAAAATGTCTATAGATATTTTGTATCAAATATCTTAACATAATGTGTAAACAATTTTTTTAACTGCAAGTTTGTTGGTATCGGAGAAACTGTAGCTCTTCTGTGTATAAACACAAATTTCTGTAGAGCTTCAGATCTGCAGTTACAAGCAATACTAGTACAAAAGAAATGAACCCTGGTTTTTCTCAATACTGTTTTTTGTCGAAGTTGAATTTAAAACAATAAAATGTTAAAATAAAATAAAATGTTTTCCCTACCTACCTACCTTATTTTTTAAAGCTGGAATAGGAAACACCCTATTAATTTATTTTGGCCCAATGTACGTATAGAATTCATTGTTATTTTTCAGTTAATATGTGTATTGAGATTTAAGTTTTTAATGCATTTTTTTCTTCTTTTTTTGACAGGTGATGCTCCTGAAAGAAGCATTATCTATTCACAAGCGAAAAGTTTCCGAAGAGTTGAGACCTTTCCATGACCACATGGAACAGAGATTCAAAGAAATGGTGAAACTTATTCACAAGGAATATAGGCTTAATGTAAGTCAAGTAAGTTATTTTTGCGTCTAACAATATAAGCTTATTATCATCTCTTGTCTTTTTTTGGAGGTGGTTTAGAATCGCTAACTGTGTGCATGTTGGTGTGTAAGTCTTTAAAGAGTGTTAGTGTACTAAAGCTTGTTGGTATTAAAGATTGAAATAAAATTAGCTTTTAGAATCACTTAACATTGCCTATTTATTTAAGAATCACACGGCATGTTAAAAAGTTCACTGTGATGTGAACTTTGGGCTTCACAGGATTTGAATCACGTGACCAACCAAGTTCATATCCTGGTGAACTTTTTAACATTGATTTTCACTAATTGTATTTATGTTTGAGAAGGGGAAAATGTTCAGAATTATTAACTAAACAGTGATTTTATGCCCCCACCATAAAATGGCCTGGGGCATATAGTGTTATCCCATTCTGTCATTCCGTCCATCCTCCATCATTAACTTTCCATTCATTATTTTGGCAACAGTTGTACACATTCAACTCAAATTTGATACATGTATATCGATACATCATAAGAATATGCAAGTCAAGTTTGAATTTGGTCCAGGTCTGATGATTTTTATCAAAGTTGTGCCCCATACTTAAGATAAAAGATAAAAGTAAGAAATTTTCAGTTTCTGCTTTTTGACTTTTGAAGGGATGTACATATAAAGTTTAAATTTTTAAATAAGATAAATAATCAAATATTTTGATCAGAAAACATAGGTCAGGTTTTAATTTGGTCCAGGTCCAATGTTTTTAACAGTTATGCCCCTTAAACTAATGAAAAAAAAAGAAGAAATCTTCTGTGCAAACAAATGTACAACTAAATAAATATGGCATTTGCACATCTAGTTATGTTTACAATAATGCAGTCGTTAAACAATAAGCATATGCGGCAATCATTGTGATGTCATTGAAAAGTTCACACAGAACTGAACATTTTTGCTCTTCTATAGGTTCATATAAGGAAACATATATGCAAATGTAAATATTAATCATTGTAAGTCAAACCCTAAATTTATTCATTTTCAAAGTTATTGGTGAAATATTTCTAAAGATATTTGTCAATCCATGACATAATCATATGCATATAATTTATATGTAATGAATAGGCAATGAAATATACATTGTATTACCAGAATAGTGTGTATTAGACACATGGTTAATGAATGTTTATAGGATATCTAATAAAAAAATCTGTATATTTTTATATTTTAGGTGCCAGACTCCTTTGCTACCCTGAAGCGATACAAATCTATATCAGTGGTGCCCATTTCTCGAGTCAGCGAAGCATTTAACAACACAAATAATGCACAAAATCTGTCTGAGTAAGTAATATGTTTTTCATTTTGTCAAAGCTTTAGATTAACTGCTAAGATCTAAACTGTGTGTTGTGCATATCCGTATATTTTGAGTACTCAGATTTCTTTCTGATTAAAAATTTAAAAAATGAATAACATTAAATGTGCTACTATACATGATCCCTATGGGTCAGGAACATATCCTTATACCGGTAATACATAAAGCAAAATGCAAGTTTATTATGAAGAACTCTGTTGCTTTCAGTTCCTCTGCTGCCCCTAGTCCAGGCCTGAAGAATTCCCACTCGGTTCGCTCTCCGTCTGTGTACATCAAACCGGATAAATCCGCCCCGACCACCCCCATCAGGCCGAACACCATCAGTCGGATGAATCCATTTAAACGTACTTCTGTGGCCTCTTTGGCCAATGCTTCTGATCATTCCAGCAGTGAAGGAGGGGGAAGCAATAGAAACTCCCTCGAAGCTCCTATTGAATTGTCAGAGCAGGCATGTTGTGGTTCTATTTTTAGTTTTGAATTTTTGTCGCCTTTGTATGCTTTGTACATTGTTTTTATGTTTAATTAACTTTTCTGTTACCATCAAGTATTGTGGTTCATGTATTAAGCACTTTAGGAAGGTTAAACTATAAAAACATTATTAACTTCAAACTTAAAAAGAAGGATATAATAATGCTATGAAAAAGAGCAGGGTTTTTTTTACATGTAATGAAAGGTAATGTAAGGTTCACAAGCACATTACAAAAGAACAATCAGTAATTATATGAATTATTATATGAAATATAGGAGGAAAGAGAATGACAAAACTTACTAAATACAAGAAAATATAGTATTAAAAAATAAAAGGTTAAACCAAGCATGTGCCTTTGAATTGTTAAGTGTCACACTGTACTTAGTAGAGATCGCTTAGGTCGTGGCTCCAGATACTGATACAGACTCCATGTTTTTTGTTCTGTTTAGATTAAAATTATTATTATTTTGATTTAGGCAGTCACGTATATACAAGATACAAAGAAATGCATAGTGTTTAATTAAAAGAATGCAAAACTGAAGCTTACAGGCTTGCTGCTTCTTCTGGGGGATTATTGAGTTGGGGGGGGGGGGGGGGGGGGGGTCCCAATACTTGGAAAAAGGATAAAGACCAGTGTAAAAACTTAAAACTTGAAATATGTTTATGTGTTGATAAATACAGAACATTTATTTTGTTGTATTTGTGTCCTTTTCAAGTGAAATGAAACGCTTCAATATATGAATATATGGCAACCTTGCACAGTTAGTGGCCTGTGATTCTGTAATATGTGCTACCTATATCTGCCAGATTGATTGTGTGATTTTTATTACAGTGTATTTTTTGTTAATTTTCGTTTTTATGTCTCAGTGGTGTGAATTGCCTTGAATGTAGTGCTGTCTCTTTCATTATCCAGCCTTTAGCCAAAGGCACTAGGTAGCTTCGTTATTTACTCTCCAGACACTCTTTGCAGATTTCAACCTAACTTAACACAAAGCATCCATGGATGAAGGGCTTTCAAGATTGATAAAAAAAAGGGACAGACCCCCCTTCTTTTAAAAACAAAATGTTTTTAAAATCTCCCTCTTAAAAAAATGGTTTCCTAGTATTTAATCATTTTTCCTTGTACTATATACACCATACATACTTCATTCCTCTTGCCACTAACTTACAGAAAGACCTACCTCATTCCTATTACCACTAACTTACAAAAGGGGTCTGGGACTTCCATCCCCACCTCCTAAAGATGGACGTATGAGTGGTCAATTATTGGTCCATATATGACACAATCATTTTCAAAATTATTTTGATTACTTAAATTTAGCTCACATGTCACAAATGACATCTTAGGCCAATAAACACACACCTGTTAAACTTTCAAAGCTTGTATGTGGTTTTGTCATTATGTTTCCTCTGTTATCTGTGTTGTGCCTCATTAAGCAAAACTTTATGAGTAAGGGTAGATCAAAGCTCTTGGACATTTTCATTTTATGATTGAATTAAAAAAATAGATTAGAATTGCTGTTGAATAGTAGGATGGAAGAGTTATTGATCCATTTTTATATTCTTTAACTATTCACTATGTGCATATCTCACCTTGATTAAACGTGATACACTTACTGAGTATCAGTCAAAAATGTGTACTGTTATAAAGATATTAACCCAAGGACTCTTGCAGGTTTTAACTTTCTTTAGTTTTTTTAAAATTCGATTGAAAATTGAAATATATATAAACCTGTGAAAGTGGATGTAAAAGATATGTCCAGTAAGTTTTTGATCTTCCCTTATATTGGTGCAGCTTACTCTGACAATGAACTTCAAATCATATTTAGGTTTGTAACGAGACACAGAGGAAATACATAAATAGAAATATATCTGAAATCAGTTTGCATCTACCCTCCATATTTTTGAATGAAAATAATAATTTTTCTCCATAAGATCCCTTGTATGTCCGTGATATTTAACAATTAAACTGCTACTTCTTCATTGACAGTTGACACCTAGACGACCGTTACGGTCTGATGAACAGCGGCGCCTGAGTCGTCCCAACAGTTTCCAGTTGATGCCTCCAATCATGAACAGCACTAGCAACTCCAGCTTGGTCTCCAATACATCTTCCACCGGTAATTGTTAGAAAGATAATTAATAGAAAGAGATTTGTTGTGAGATATATTTGTAATATTTTGTAATAAATGGGGTGGTGAAGGTTTTTGATTGCCTTTTCTCCATCTTTTTGCTTCAACCAAATGAAAAGTTTCAGGTTTTTCTTAGATCTGTTGAGGATTATTTTTGTATAATTTTCATAACAAATATTTTCTTAGAAACTACCAGGCAACTCTTAACTAAATTTAGTGATCATCTTCAGTAGGAATAGTGGGTGGGGGAAACTGAAGTTGTAAAATTTGCTAACCCAATTCCCATAATGACTTTTGAGTTTGGGTTAAAAAAAGATGTGTTCTTTAAAATCTACAAAAATTACACTGGTTTTTATCAAAGGGATTGCACTTGGGTGACTTATAATGCCCATGGGCCTCTTGTATGAATGAGTCGGGTGGAATAATTTTTTTTTTCAGAATTTAATGTTGATAATTTTCCTATACAGCTGAGAACAGTGACCATGAGCTAGGGGACGAGATGCCGACTCCCCCTCTCCCAGAGAAGACGGCCTACTCAGATTACAGCAATGTGGAGATCACACCCTCTCCCTCCCACCATCGAGCCAACAGTGGCAATAGAAAATCCAAGGTTAGTTTTCTGAGGATCTTCCATCGGGGATCCACAGCCAGTCTGAATGAAATCGATGGCCATAAGTCAGACAAAAAGACTGAAATCGATGGCCATAAGTCAGACAAAAAGACTGTAGGGGGCCCCTGACTCAATGACTTGATGTTACTCCATGCCTGCTGAGTTGTGTGTATTGGATTGTGTATTGGATTGTGTTTGCTTAGTGTAGATCAATGCATATAAACAGGATTGAGAGATCAGCCATGTTTAATCAGTTGTGTATATAGCATCTGTATTATAATCTTCCCTAAATATATAATATATATATTGCCAGTATATTACTAATTTTGTACAAAATGCTGCAAATAATCCTATATTTCATATAACTATACAAAAAGGTAAATTGAATGGTATATTAAAGGTTTATTTGCTTGCATCAGAAGTTTGTAAATTGTTTGGAAAAGACAAAGTTTTATTCAATGGATAAGGTTTCCAGAACCAGGGATAAATTTTATGGTCAAAATCCAGGATTATGTTTTGTACATAGCTGGCCTCTCGAATAGAACAGATTTTGTCAATGCCAATGTATAAAGGGTCCAGTTTGTTGCTTGTTTTGATGAACATTTGAGCATGTTGGTGTTAAAGTGTCCTAGGCTAAATAATGAACAAGCAAGCTTTATTTGTGGATCTGTAATGTACATACATTGAATTGACTTTATTTTTAGGAGATCAAAGAAGTGAGCTTGTAAGCTATGCTGGCTATCAACATTTTAGGGGGTTGGTGTTGTGTTCAGCTCACTGCTTCGTTTATTTTTGCTGTATAATTGACACGATTGATAAACCATGAAAGGATTGCAGACTGTCCTTTGTGTTTCGCTCTCTACTGTTAGCAGCGGTTCATGATTTATTGTATAAAAGAGTTGGTTGTATCACATTCATATGATAAATCTATAGTTACCTAATTGGTTTAATAGTAATTTTAGGTAATTGATCATGCATATTAATTATTACTTAGATGAAATAAAACAGATCATGTTGTGTAGATATCTCATCATATTTTATCCGCAAAGCTGACATGACTATTATTTACTAAATAAGTAATTTGTATGTACATGTACATGTATTTGTTTAGCGCAGAAAGATAGTTAATTCATTATTGCTTGACATTTAATTGATAATCAAATAAGTTTTATGGGGAGCTATTTTTGTCCAATGTTTGAAAATTTCAATACACATATACATTTAATATGCCTTTTTAAATAAAGGGAAACTTGAACAGCATTATACTCAGAACATACAACTGTTTGTGGGGTGGGGGAAGGGAGATAGAGAGCTTGTGTTCTTTTGTTTATACATCTGCTAAGGCAGTATTGGTGAAAGAATGTGAATCAGAATATCAATTCTCAATTTTAGTTGACAAATTTTCACAGTCCCGTTTCTTAGTAAACTGACATTATGGTAAAATGCATTTTTCATCCTCTCTTAATTGCATTGCTCATTGTGCATCGACAAACTGGTACATATATTACTGCTTTGCTAACTTAGGTGGTGAAAGCTTCTTCAAGTTTTATTGAAAGTTGAATTGTATTATTACTGCACTGATCATGCATGTCCTTACAACAAAATGTACATTAATTGATGAGAATGTGCTTAGTCAGCATAAATTTGGAGGTGCAGTCCGGTTTTGTTTTGAACCTTTTTTAAGGGGTGAGGGGGGTGTTAAATAATCATATGTAACTCCATCTTATCAAATATCATTGAACACTTTTATAATAACTGCATTTACATGTAGCAGAATTTTGAAAAGTGTCTGAAGAATTTGATTGACCTATACTCTTTACTATCAATATCTGAAACCCTAACCCTGTATCGGGTTAGGTTTATGTACATGTAACTCTATCTTTGTAATGCATGTGGATCTTTCTTGATTTTTTTCAGCCTGTTCCACCTCTGCCCACAGAGCTGAATGGAACCCCACCGCCTGTGCCAAAAAAATACACTTCTAAACAAGCATCTCTGACATGAATCTCCCCTACTCTCAGAACTTTTCTGTATTATACATATCTGCTGTTGCATGGATGGAGCTATGAACTGGTATACAAACTAACCATTATCATCTTTAAGTCTGCATATTTAAACCAACTTGCCTATTTTCTTTGGAAAGCAGTTTACATAAAGAAACCTTTTCTGGAATCGGTTGTAAGAGAGAGAAAGAGAGTGTGTGTGGAGAGAGAGAGAAAGTGTGTGTGTGTGTGTGTGTGGAGGGAGAGAGAAAGAGAGCAGCTGTTGAGTCATTATATATAAAATATATGAAGCATGTTTTATTATATATATTGTACACTGGATGGGTGACATCCTGTCTACTACCATGTTTTCATATTTATTGTACAGTTTTATTAAAAGTACCATTAATGTTGATGGTATATAACAAATTTTAGTTATTGTATATTTTTCAAGCTACTTAATGTATTATTACATTAATAATGTTATTATACATATATAAATTGTTTCTATTTCTAAATCATCCTGTTATTTTTTATGTGATAATATACATGTATGTTATGACTTGGGATTCATGGTAATCGCATTCTGTAGAAAATCTTTCTTATCTCCCTTATATACAAAAGCCCTCCCCAATTTCTTGAATTGAACAGGCATGCTTTGTGTAAAGAAGCATTCATAGAGAGAAAAGTTATATTCTTAACATCTCAAACTCTGTGATCTTTGTTAAATTTTTAGTGCATGTAATTTTGAATTTTAAGTTGAGCAGATTTTAAAATTTGGTTATGATACATATACCCACATGGTGTGTCTGCTAAGGATACTCTATATGCTGATGAAACTTGAGAAAATTGTATCACATACAGGTGAATATTTTGAGTTTATCTACTTAATTTTCAACATAGGGTGCATGCCATTTTAACCAAGAAAAAATCTTTGAAGACAATAAGCACTGGTAAATAGAAATCAACCCCACTGTACCCTGAAAACTGTGTAGTGTAGACATGTAGAGAGGGTCCTAAGTCCAGATACTCTTTTTTATGTGGGCTAGGGGAAAAGATGAAATACAATTCTTTGGTCTTCTAATGGTTAAAGAAATAATTCTTTCAAAGTGAATGAAGGCTAATATTCAAGCAACCTAGGATGAAGTTTTTCATTCAACAACCCCAGGGATATAAGGAGGGTGGGGGTCAGAGATTTTTTTTGGGGGGGGGGTTGAAGGTAAAAAAAATAAGCTATTCTTTGTTTAATGGATGTAGAAGAGAGTTAGTACAAATGTGCACATTTATTTATACTTTATTTTACCTGTTGTCGGGA
>WFKH01010211.1:6355623-6377912 GCA_016163765.1 Magallana hongkongensis | reverse complement strand
TCTACATCTGTGTTTACCAGTGTCTCTCTGGTGTCTATGTCTTCATCCGTGTTTACCAGTTTTTCTTTGGTGTCTATGTCTTCATCTGTGTTTACTAGTGGCTCCAGTGCCTTTGTCTTCATCCCTGTTGAATTATGCTTTAATATGCAATTTGATTTTTTTGCAGGGGTCAGCTTTGAAATACATGTGTGCCACTATTCCAGACATTCTCAAGGTGTTTGATGCCGTTGAACTAAGGTAAGACAGTGTTTCCAAATCACCACCAGTTACTTGTCATAGTTTAAACACTAATAAAGGGGTAAATGAGGATAGATTCTGCTGTTTTAACATTTGTTTATCGTGTATGATTGGAAGAATTGTTCAAAGATACAGAGTGACTGACCCTGTAACTTTTCTTGCAGTCATTTGATGGTGGAGTTCATTAACAATGTGCCAAAGGAAAGACTGACCAAACAGAAGTTAAAATGTATAGATGACCTTGTACATAGTAAATTATTTGTATTGCCAGGTGAGAATACCCCAATACATTGTCATTTATACGGTACATAGCATTGCATACCATTATCCCTCTAACTCGGACTGGTTTGTACCGGTAAAGGATGGATTTTTTAACTCAAAATTATTACTAGTAATAAATTTTTTAACAGTGAAAGATTTACTTTGTTACAGAGTGCCGTTTGATTCTCCTTCCCATGATGCTTCAGCACACACGAGTATTGATGGAAGAGACAGAGGAGATGGAGGATTGTATTGAAGTTCTCTCCAATATACTGAACCTCTCATTCTCCAGGGATATGGTAAGTTATCTCCAACATACTGAACCTCTCATTCTCTAGGGATATGGTAACTTCTCTCCAACATACTGAACCTCTCATTCTCTAGGGATATGGTAACTTCTCTCCAACATACTGAACCTCTCATTCTCCAGGGATATGGTAAGAAACCCACAGTGAAGGGTGGATTATACACTTTTTCAAGACTCTGTATTGTTTCAATGAACATCTCATCTTGTCAAAAATTTTTTGTGTTTTGAATCTTACGGTAATTTTTTCTCTCTCCCATACTTGATGTCATTAAGCTTAGATGTTTGGCATCATTAAAATGTCATAAAGAGAGCACTGAATATTACACATTTTTTGGAGATTTGAGCAAATCTTGGCAGATTCATTGTATTCATTATCATCCAAGTGTCCCATGTTTTATGACAAGCAAAAATAACAGAAGCACAATTTTTTCTGGCAGGATAAATATGAGGAGGATATCTCTCTGATCACCAAGATGAGTTTAAGGACCGTGATTCAGGCCTGCATTCGTCTCGACAAAACCTCAAAGGAAGCGGTAAGTCACCTAACAGGGCAAGATGGTCTGTGTTAAAAGGAAATCTTACTGAAAAGAATGTACTGGTACTCAATGGCAGCTTGTCTTCTATACGTGTATGTTGAAATAAGTTACAGTAGTAGTCATGTGTGACTAATGCTATCAGTGTTGCTGTAGATTAAGTGTGTGTGCGTGCTACTGAGCATGCTCAGACAGATGAAGGAGATAGATATAACTATTGTGTTGCTGATGTTGCTGTAATTATTGTTGCTGTAGATTAAGTGTGTGTGCGTGCTGCTGAGCATGCTCAGACAGATGAAGGAGCTGCACTATTCCCAGTACATGGACATGGAGGAGTTCAGGTTCCTGATCGACCTGAGGGATTTCCTGATGGAGATCCTGATGCTCTTCCTGGACCTCGTGTCCAACAATGTGTTCCCCCCAGACTGGATGGAAATGATCATGTTGGAAAACAGGTGAGATTTCTGGCTCTAATTATTAATAGGTAGACTATAGCACAAAAGTAATAGCCACCTTTAGTTAATTTTTCACACTAGCTGTATAAATATAAACTGTGACAACACTGACTGGTACTTTCGATTTTCTGTTTTCAGTATTATCCTCCGTGCCTTGCAGATTTTCGCCAAGGTCATACATGACAGGTTCACTCAGGAATTTGAACGAGAGGTTTGTTCTGGTTTCTATCTTTTGTTTTCTTTAAGATAAGTACTTTAATTTACTTCTCAACACAAATGCTACATCCCAATGAACTTTTAGTCAAAGGAAGCCACAGTTTAAAACACTGTAAATTGACTGTTGCCAAAACTGTATTCTAAATATTTTCATGTGGTATTTTATCAGAAAGTAAATGATTTTAAAATAAATTTAATTATCTGCCTTTCACATTTGCGTACATTGTATATGTTTCAAGTATTGATTTTTTGAATATATTTTTTTTTAACAGTTATGGGGATTTTTCTTCAAATGTTCTATTTCATTCCTCACCCAAAAGTCATTACAACTGGAGCACTTTACAAGCTCTAAGAGGTCCAAAATAGTCTGCAGGTAAATTTACATCCTTTCTGCTATGTGGAAAAATCTACAACTGTTATAATACTTACTTACAGAAGTAACAGTTTACCATGATTTATTACAGGTATAGAGATATGAGAAGGGAAGCTGGTTTCGAAATCAGACAAATGTGGTTCCATTTAGGTATGTTGTTATCATTTTGCCATGTTAAAAATGCTGAATGTAAACTTTCAATGTAGAAATCAATGCTAGGAACCTAAATTGATTGAATTTTACACAACGGTACTTTGTATGAACAGATTCTTTAATGTACATGTATGTTCTTTTTTTTAATTTATGACAAACACAGTTAGATTCAATTAGATTTCAAGCTCATTGAAATATTCTGTGAAATTTAATATATTGCGAAGCCATAACACCAAAATATCAAAACCTTATTAATGTCTAAACATCATAGAAAAAATTCTGAAGTTCACGAATATATGAAAATGCTGCATTGTTTTCATACATTTCTTTTAATTCTTGAATATTTGTAGATTAATTGTTTTCATCATTTAATGTTTTATTTTATTCAGGTGTCAATAAAATTCAATTCATTCCGGATATGGTTGGTGCTGTTTTAGAGATGACGTTGATACCAGAAATTGGTAAGTTTTTTGCATTTACATAATTTTTTAAATACTCTGTATCCACGATGGCAGAGTCAAGAACTTTAACATACTGTTAACCAACTTTTATTTGTGCAACTTTTTTTTGCGATTAATTGGGAATAAACCAGTTCGGGGCAACTAATTTTCGCGCCTTAGCTTTATCTGAGTTGATATAAAACCCTAAGGACTGGTTTCCGAGTAATATTCGCAAAGACAATGCTCTCGGGAATCTCGCGAAAATTTCTCGCACATGAATAAAAGTTGGTTTACAGTAACAATAAATCATCATGTAATGCTTGATAATACATGTAGCTTTGCTTTGAGGCAGTACAAACATTTCTCTGACATTTAACATTTTGCCCTTGATTTTCATAGAACTCAGGAAAGCCACAATCCCGATCTTCTTTGACATGATGGTGTGTGAGTTTATGCAGATTGAGCCTGCCACCAGGAAGATAAAGGGCAACTTTAACCAGGTGGAGCACGAGCTGATCATGTGTCTGGACGCGCTGGTGGAGGGGGGACAGGGGGACGGCGAGTACAAGGATCTCATCTGTGACATGTGAGCTCCTCCACTTCTTCTCATCTAATTGTTTTCATTTGATGATGAAGGTTTTATGAACTCCCAGAAATTTTTTCACATCAGAAAAAAGAAACTGGTTTACTGTTTCACATCTGTTGTTCATGAAAAATGTCCTGATATTCTTAGACTGTAGGAGTTTCTGTAACAATGCTTTAGAACTTTTATGTTTGTTTTTTTAATATGTCTGATTGTATACTTATTCAGACTTTACAAGCTATGCAGCAATCACAGTGTGCTGAAGGAGCAAGGTCTGCGCTTTGTGAACACTATCAAGGAGTTGTTGCAGCACCTGCTGGAGTACAGGAAGATCATCCAGAGCGAAGTCAAGGAACTCAGGATGAGCTGTATTGTCAATCTGCTGGTTTGTATCATGAACTCTTTTACACTCTCTCGTGATCAAAATGTTGTTAGACTTGTTGTTAGACTTCTTCAGATCTTCTTGTTGTTACTCTGTATGACACTCTCTTACTCCAGTATGTATTGTTTCAAAATGATAATACACTGTCACTTTGGTAGATTGCTATTCTGCATAATACCATCAAATTTTGAAGAACAGATTTCTATACATACATAAAATCCCAATATAACTCCAAACTTACATTTTTCTATCTGCGAATTATTTTCAGGTACAAAATGTAAAATAATAGTATACAATCATATGCATGTACTAGATAACAATGCTAACTTGTTGTTCAAGAAGTTATTACTAAATGATGTAGAGGATGTACCCCTACTGTATTATGCACAGGTGAGCATTAATGACCTTGGGCCTCTTGTTTTGTTTTCCAGAATTTCTACCATGACATAGGGAGACAGGAGATGTACATTCGATACCTTTACAAACTATGTGACCTCCACATGAAATGTGACAACTACACAGAGGCAGCAAACACTCTCAAACTTCACGTCGGTCTCCTGAAGTGGACGGATGACGGGCTAGACCCCATGTTACAGAGCGGCTGGTACCCCGCGGCCCGCACACACAGGGAACTCAAGGAGTACCTCTACTACGACATTATTTCCTACTTTGATAAGGGAAAGGTATGACGTCTTGTTATTTGTTATATGTATCTAGAACTAGAAGGATGTTATTTTTCCCTCCAAATCATATGATTTTAAGGATTTTGTTTTGTTCATTCTACTGTATTTGAGCTTACATGTACATCACAGTTGAATTGATTATACAGGTACAGTAACAATAAATAATGTCCTTTGATTTGCTGTAGATGTGGGAGAAAGGCATTGAGTTAACCAAAGAACTTGTTCACTTGTACGAAGAGGAGCTTTACGACTACGAGAGGCTGAGTGTTATCTTGGTATGTGTATCTGTTTACCATGTTTTGTTTACACAACATCTCTCCTGAAAGTTGGGTCCCTTTTAAAAATTTATATTCTTGGTTACTTGTGGAATCATATTTGTGGTGGCCCAATTTTCATTACATTTATGTTGATTTCTAAGGTTTTCAATGTTAGAATTGTTTTAATATGAGTATATGATGACAAAGTGTACATGAAGATGTTGTTGTTTTGTAGAAAAGACAGGCTGAGCTGTTTGCGTGCATCATTCGAGAGTTGCGTCCAGACCCTGAGTATTTCCGAGTGGGATACTATGGACGAGGATTTCCTTCATTCTTACAGGTGTTTATTTCTTTATAACAATGTCTTGGCTTCAATAAGATTTCACTGGTTAATGGATACAGATTGTACCAAGCAAACATACCTAAAATACAGTGATGGTAATGAAATTGTCAAGAAAATTCTATAAATTTGGTTTATAATTCTTTGTTTTGTTTTCTTCTTTAGAATAAGGTGTTCATTTACAGAGGGAAGGAATATGAACGACTCACAGATTTTAATTCCCGTATGCAGACTTTATTTCCAAATGCAGAGGTAGAGTTTTTACATCTTTACATTGCTTACTGATAAAGAGCAAGAAAATAAGCACAGCCTTCAAATTTTACCTGGTCTATTTCCTGTCAATTGTTCGAACCAATGTCCTAGATTGGTTGTTAGAAACTGATTGACATTCATTTACAGTTACATGTAATAGTTGATTAGTAAATAATTATTAAAATCAATACATGTACAATCTTTTCATTGTACCGAACTGTGCTTTTTTGTGAAATTTGAGTATGGTATACATTAAAGGCATGCTTAATTAAATCAATTTCTTTTCTTTAGCACATTATTACATGAATTTCTAGGTCTTTTGCAAACCTAAAGTTAAAGCATTTTAACCTCCATGTACATGTACATGTATATACAGACATGCACATGTATACACAAGTGATTGTTTTCCCCTTCAAACCTGTATCAGTTATGATCCATTCCTCACCTAAACTTACCTGAAGGTATCTGACAGGTTGAAAAAACTCTAGCAGCTTCTATTTTCTAGACTTACATTTATTCTGTTCTGTTTCAGTTGCTAAAGTCTTTATCCCCACCATCCAGTGAAGTCAAGGAGTCTGATAAACAGTGTATCCTTTGATCTCATTTCAAATGACCTTGACCTTTATGTCAACCTGATTGGTCAAGGTTTATGCTTACAGCCTATTAAGAAGTCAGTATTTTAGAAGTCATGTTATAAAAAAAACTTATGAAACTTTCAGTGTCAATTACTAATTACTGATAGAGGATGGCTTTTGGTCCTTTCGATCAGATCTTTTTGGTATGAATAAAATGAAAAATCCTCATAGCAAACTAAAAGGATTAGTAGAAGTTTCAAGTCTCTTTGTCTTACAGTTTTAGAACATACAAGTAATTTATAAAAATCATTTCAAACACAAATATGTTGTCTTTGATAATGAGGCAAAACGAATACTAAATATAAAGTTCTACATAGAAATCAATTAACTTTCAATTGTGTTAATCATTAGATTATATGTTGAGATGTGTGCAGCCTTATAAATATATGTTACATTTTATGTAAGTTTTCCTTAATACAGTCCAGATTTACAAATAAATGCTGTCACCCCTGTATTAGAGTTACAAGACAGATTCTTGAATAAGTGTGTGAATGAAAAGATTCTCAAGTAAGTCCAGTACAAATACAGAGTAAACTAGTATGAGAAAAGTTCATTTGCTGCTTTGTTATGTCATCATTTTAGAATGCTATGAACATAACCATGTGATCATTACATTATGTATTCCATTTTATATTTCAGATACTATTCTGTAAATGAGGTTCAGAAGTTTACATTCTCAAGAAGAATAGATGAATCTGGCGCCGACATTTCAGTAAGATACCTCTCTATTGTCTTGTATGGATAAAACGTTGCCCAAGATATAAATTTTTTTAGCTTAAGTTAATACAAGGATTATTCAGTTCAATATATATTATTGATTGAACATATATATCAATACATAGTGCTGTGTTTCAAAATTCAGTCTCTGAACTGTCTTTCAAAAATTTACATGACTTCAAGAAAAATGTTTTACGTTAATTTATTTGTCTATAAAGCATGCCTATGAAACTCACGTAAAGCTTATTTTAGGGTCAATATTGATCTGTGTATTACTTTGTAGCAAATGTGGTTAGAGAGAACATACCTGACGACGCTGTACTCTTTTCCTGGAATCCTTTGCTGGTTCCCAGTCAACCACACTGACATGGTAATGGATTCAGCTTTTAATTTTAATGCTCAAATCTTTTATACATATCAATTCTTAAACCTTTTAATTATTAGCTCA
Source organism: Magallana hongkongensis (assembly GCA_016163765.1). Lineage (NCBI taxonomy): Eukaryota > Metazoa > Mollusca > Bivalvia > Ostreida > Ostreidae > Magallana > Magallana hongkongensis. The sequence goes on along the minus strand of WFKH01010211.1, from coordinate 6,370,640 downwards.
CCTGAGCCAAAGCACTCAAATGTACTATTTCTATAATGTTGATGGTTTTTGGTAAGTAATCGATATTGGATCGTTATGTACACTGTCGTACATGTATGTTTTCACAATCTGCAATATTATTGCAAAAGTTGTAAGGAAGAAAATAAAATTATTAGCTTTTTCTTTCAGGCTTACATACTTGAGGGATTCTCTTTCAACTATGATGCTTTAATGAATGAAACCTTATTTCATTCACTGAAGCCATATAGCCATAAATTGATTAATTGATTTTTATGCTACAGAGAAAGGTCAGTCCTCTAGAAAATGCCATTGAAACGTTGGAGACAACAAACAAAAGGATCAACTCTTTGATTGAGCAACATATAACAGACGACCATATGAGTACTAACAACCTGGGGATGTTGTTGAATGGAGTCGTTGATGCCTCGGTCAATGGAGGAATATCCAATTACAAAGTACATATTACAAATCATATAGAGAAGATTGATATTTCAACATTGTTGTATGGGATATGAATATGAAAAATACTTTATTCATTAAAAATAAGTTTGTGATTGCTTTCATAGTATATTCAAGTATTTAATTATAACCTTAGACTTGTATATTATTCAGCTTTTTGTTAGCTCACCTGAGCTGAAAGCTCAAGTGAGCTGTTCTAACCACTTTTTTGTCTGGCATCTGTCTTTCCATCTGTCTGTCTGTAAACTTTTAATATTTTCGACTTCTTCTCAAGAACCACTGGGCCGATTTCAACCAAACTTGGCACTAAGCATCCTTAGGTGAAGGGGATTTCAAGTTTGTTAAAATGAAGGGCCATGCCCTCTTTCAAAGAGAGATAATTAAGAATTATTGAAAATTTGTATCTTTCAAAAATCTTCTTCTCAAAAACCAATTGGCGAGAAAAGCCGAAATTTGTGTGGAAGCATCCTCAGGTAGTGTAGATTCAAGTTTGTTCAAATCATGATTTGGGGGGGGGGGGTTGAATTTTTATATTGGAATATATATAGAGAGAAAAATCTTTAAAAATCTCCATCTCAAAAACCGATTGGTTAAGAAAAGCTGTTACTTGTGTGGAAGCATCATCAGGTACCGTATATACTCGCCTATAAGTACGGTTCGCCTGTAAGTCGGTTGCCTTTTTCCAGATTTTGAAGATTTTGCTGTTGACTCCCTTATAAGTTGGGTCATTTTTTCAGGACCATTGATGTACAGATAATCTGAATAAAATAACCACATTTTATCATACATGTTTTGAGTTTTAGAAAAATTGTCCCTGTTTCACCCTATAATTGATTCTAGACTCTATTTCTATCATGGGTCTTCTTTGAGGTTAATAACTTTTGATTTTAAATGCCATTATTTTTTAAAACACTAATTACAAGTTGGTAATAGCTTCAAAACTACCTGGTATTTAAATAGAGTCCTTTTGAAAATTTGTTAATAGTGATTAATTTCCTTACTGACTGATTAGGTTGGTAATTAGCCCCTTAAACTGGGTGTTGGCTTTTCTCTTTATGAGCACAGATTCAATGCATTTATCTGTTCATTATTTATAAAAAAAATATTACTTACTTCTCTCTTGTGTAAATTATTCTTACTATGGCATTTTGACATATTGTTGATTCTTATTTCTTAGTTAGTAGGCTCCTGGACAATTCTTGGGCCCCACAAGAGGTCCAAAGTTTGATTTAGGTTTACATATATATGTATGTAACTGTTGTTTAAGATCTTCTTGAGAATTGCAATGCTCAATATGTGATATGATTATTAAATCATCCTGTTACAAAAGGGGCCCAATGTTTTACATAAATATATCTGGAGAAAAATATTAAAATCTTTTTATACAGGATCTATTCTTCTACATATTCCATATATTTTGTATATGACTCCATAAAGCAGATTTTATTATGGCTATTGTTGCGCAGATGAGCGATGTGGCCCATGGGCCTCTTGTTTTATTAAAAGAAAGGGGAGGGGTCATTCAGTGGGATAGGATTTTGTCCCTGCTATTCTATTATGATATTCATGTTATTAAGATATATTTACCCATGCAAACCTTTTCATATAATTTACAGTATTCCTTGTCAGTCGTAGTAATGGTATATTATTTGCCTTATAAAGCTATGAATTTGTGCACTTCATCTGACTTGTAGGTATTTTACTCTGAGGGCTATGGAGAGTCAGAAATTCAATTGCATCTAGTCCATAAACTCAAGGAAATCACCAAGAATCAGGTAAAATAATTTATGTTCATTTTTAGTTGGACACTGTATTATGCAGATTGTATAATAACTTTTGTGTTGTTTTGTGATGGACATCGATCCAAAATCTTTTGCATTTTTTAAAATATTGATTAGTTCAATAATGATCATTTTATAATGTAAATTGATCTAAAAACTGATGTGATGGTACTAGCTAGTCTTTTCCAATCATAAATTACAGCATGATGTTGCTGATTTACAGACAAGGCCAAGATAAATTAATAGTGTGTTTCCGGTTCCCTGACCAACACTAAAATTTTTGAGCAACCCTAAATAATTTATTTGCTATTTGCAGTCATATATTTTCCGGAAGTGAACAATTTTCGTTTAAATACCGTATTTTGCCAAATGTAAAAAGCACTTTTTTTCTAGAATAATTGTTTGTGAGAAAGAGGTGCATATTTTACACCACAAAGGGTTTTTGACACGTTTTTCTTCCAGGTGAAGTGGGTTACCATTATGAAATAAAACATATACTACTTCTGTTTGTGTATCATTATGTTTAAAACTAATGTAAATTTTGTTAGAGCGTTTAATTGCAGAAATGGTTTTGCTTTAATCTTTTTATTGATAAACAATAATAAAATGGCAATGAAAAATAAATTTCAACTGTTTATTCAGTCCTCATTGAGCTGCATGTGTATTCATCATCTCCGTGTACGCCGCCATTACAGATGCTTTTAAAAGATGTACATGTATGCATGATCGGGGCCTTTTAGTTGCCACTCACAAATTACTTTTCGTAATCAAAGAACTCTTAAAATAAGAATAATATGATAAAGTACAATAGATTTAATAAATTAAAAAATGTCACTGAACATTAGGAATCGTTTCACTTTTATTTTTAACACCTCAACAAGGTCAAAGCCATTGATGTAAACACTTGTTATCTCAGACATCCCCTTGGGGCAAGGAAATTATCAAAACACTCATAACAGGGTGTTTACCCCTGTTGTCTGCGATCGGTAACCCTATTGAGCAGTTTAAAGCATAAAGTTACAAGTTGAAAAAATTCAGCGTCAGAAAAATTATCATGTATGTAAAACTTCATGCATTTCATTCAAATTTCTAGGAACATTCTTGCAAACTGCAACGGTCTTAAAACTCAAGATAACCGCTTGGTTATAATTTTTTGTGCGTATCATTCATCCGAATTACGTTTTCCCCCTTATTTTTAGGCCCAAAGTGGGGAGGGTGTGTGCATATTATACACTTCCGGCAAAATACGGAATAATTTCCGTTTTTGAGAAACCCTTTGATAATAATTCTTTTGACTGCAATTTTCCCTGAGTAAATGCCTAAATGGTGTGGTGATTGCTAAGCTCCTGATTTCATAACTGTCTGAGGGACTTTTTGGTATAGAATATTTTGTCAACTTACTTGTCTCTAAATTTCTTTTTATATCTTCGCCAGCCCCATAAAGTAAATTAGTGTGACTTGTATACATATTAAAAATTCATTAAGTAATGAAAAATGTGTAAGACATCCATACATTAAACAAGTCGTTCATCCAAATTCAAGTATTGCTGTGATGTCTGGTTTGTTAAAGTCATTGACAATTATTTTCTCTGTCAATAAAACACCTTTTGATGGAATCATTTAAAAGTTATTTATCAAAGACAGGGGCAGAGAAACTCAAATGGAGGTGTCCATGAGCATTTTTAGTTGATAGCACAGACCCTGAAACGTGCTACTACACCTCTAAAACGAACCGTACCGTTCTGTGCAAGAAACAAACCCTACCGTTCACAAAACGAAACGTACCGTTCACAAAGCGAACCGTACCGTTCACAAAACGAACCGTACCGTGCAAAAAGTGTGCAATTTAATATATGCAAGACCCACCCCAAAACGGCCAAAAAAGCGTACCGTACCATGCAATAAGTGTGCAACTTCCATATACGGCATATTGACTAATGTCTTTCGATGAATACTGACGGAGATTATCGCTGACCAGATAAGTTCAATATTTTGCTAGATTTTAGTTATACGGGATTAAGTAACACATACTTAATTAACGCTGTTATCTTTATTAAAACCGTTATAAAAATGTTTAAATTTAATTTCCTTTTTTAGTCCTTAATCTTTTCTTTACATAGCGCCATAAACTGTTAATACATGTACATGTGTATGTCGTAAATTGTGAAATGATAAGTGTCGGTAATCAACTTAATAAATCAGTTTTTCCTTCAAATAATAAACTAATTATACATATATATATAAAGTTGTTAGTTGCTTTCTTGTGTATATTACGTTTAAGTCGCGATCATTCCTGTGTATAGTAATAAACAAACCCAGGGTATAAAACAACATGCCCTCGGGGGGTTTTCACACCTGTTCAAGACAAAAGAAAACCTACAAAATTGCGTACGTCTTCGTCTAACAGTACAGCACGCCCATTTTCGATCTAACGGAATCTTACAGGAGAGAGAGAGAGAGATTTTGTGTGTTAATTATATTACTTAAATTAAAGTTTTTTCACTGAGCCATTGTTTCGCTTTAGGTTTTTATAGTCGGTCTTTTGAGCAGGATTTTATTTAAGGACTCCACGTGCTTCGCCTGTCAATCAGTTTAAGTATAGTAGTACAGATCACGCCATGCGCCGCATGCTACTTTGCTAGAAGAAAATTATCGAATGAAAATGTTTTAGTTTTATGTTTTCTTAAATCCTTATTTTAAAGAGTGCTCCTATTTAAAATTATTTAACAATCATTTCGTTCCGACTTCATGATTAGAACTCATGTACTGGCAATTAGAGTCTTTCCATGGCTGTCGTATTTTTTGTTACTAGATAAATTCTTAATATATTTATCACTGTAAGCATTCAGTTGTTGATTGCCGGGTATTTTTCCGTGTCCTGTTTACAACAAGTTTGTGAGTAAAAAGGCAAATGAAATATAAATTCTTAATATATTTATCACTGTAAGCATTCAGTTGTTGATTGCCGGGTATTTTTCCGTGTCCTGTTTACAACAAGTTTGTGAGTAAAAAGGCAAATGAAATATAAACAAGTTAGCCAGCATATGTAAAACGTCAGCTTAATCGCATGCATATAGTGAAGAGCGGACACTTGTCCAACAAAACGATAAATATCACGATTATAAGCTATTGACTTATTATGTGTATCCAGCTGTGTACATAATAATTTATCGTAAAAAATACGGTACAAATACATGTATATTTTAACTGAATAACAAAGACTAATACATTGTAGTTATATTTTGACTATACACACGATATCATTTCAGGTAAGAGAAGCGATGACGGGTTACTTGTAGGTGTAATCTGTGTATACGAACAAGTGCAGAAAATCAGAATAAATATTCAAATAAATAAAAACCCGTGTCGAAAAACTTTAAAACAGTTAATTTCAAGATTTCTACACTGAAATTCATTGTTTATATTATCATTAATTGCGTGTATATTTATATTGTCTATTCACCAGGGGAATTTGATCGGCAACAGTACGCAATAAAGAATGATCGTATGAATTATGAATATAAAAATACTACTAGCCGAAAATCAAGACAGCGAGAAGGAAACTAAAGAAATATCGGAAAAAGTCGGGGCAAATTTTTATAGCAATTTTAAATGCATTTGAAATATTTAATGACTTCAATACAAGTACATGTATAAAAATAATAATCTTAAATTGCTTGTTAGAATTATCGCCAGATCGCTGAATTAACAAACATATACATGTATCGGATTGAAGTCAATCAGCTCTTTTAATCTATTGTAATAAATGCATTTATCTAAAATTAAATATGAATAATAACAGACTATTCAAAATTAAAACTACCATCCGCTTCCTGGCCGTTTTCAGCGAGTACACGTTTCACGCAACGTACATGTATCAAAAAACGGTAAAACGGATGGAAGTTCTGATTTTAATTAAATTGAAATACATTTGTAATTTATCATATAAATAAAGAAAAAAGGCTCGTTATAATTACTAACTTGCTGAAGTCTATCGGGCAAAAACTAAACAAAATTATATCGAGAAAATTCAAAGCGTTCAGGCCACGCCTACCTCATTAATAAAGCGCGCAAACCATTCACAAAGCGTGCAGCTATTTTTAGCAAAGCGTACCGTGCAAGAAGCGAACCGTACCGTTCACAAAACGAAACGTACCGTTCACAAAGCGAACCGTACAGTTTACAAAACGAACCATACCATTCACAAAACGAACCGTACCATGCACAAAACGAACCGTACCATTCACAAAGCGAAACGTACCATTCACAAAGTGTACCGAACCGAACCGTGCAACTGGTGTAGTAGCACGTTTCAGGGTCTGTACGTCAGATTTTCCCTGATTTCATATATATATGTTAGGATAGAGCCTTGTTGAGCTCTTTAAAATGTCTATAGATATTTTGTATCAAATATCTTAACATAATGTGTAAACAATTTTTTTAACTGCAAGTTTGTTGGTATCGGAGAAACTGTAGCTCTTCTGTGTATAAACACAAATTTCTGTAGAGCTTCAGATCTGCAGTTACAAGCAATACTAGTACAAAAGAAATGAACCCTGGTTTTTCTCAATACTGTTTTTTGTCGAAGTTGAATTTAAAACAATAAAATGTTAAAATAAAATAAAATGTTTTCCCTACCTACCTACCTTATTTTTTAAAGCTGGAATAGGAAACACCCTATTAATTTATTTTGGCCCAATGTACGTATAGAATTCATTGTTATTTTTCAGTTAATATGTGTATTGAGATTTAAGTTTTTAATGCATTTTTTTCTTCTTTTTTTGACAGGTGATGCTCCTGAAAGAAGCATTATCTATTCACAAGCGAAAAGTTTCCGAAGAGTTGAGACCTTTCCATGACCACATGGAACAGAGATTCAAAGAAATGGTGAAACTTATTCACAAGGAATATAGGCTTAATGTAAGTCAAGTAAGTTATTTTTGCGTCTAACAATATAAGCTTATTATCATCTCTTGTCTTTTTTTGGAGGTGGTTTAGAATCGCTAACTGTGTGCATGTTGGTGTGTAAGTCTTTAAAGAGTGTTAGTATACTAAAGCTTGTTGGTATTAAAGATTGAAATAAAATTAGCTTTTAGAATCACTTAACATTGCCTATTTATTTAAGAATCACACGGCATGTTAAAAAGTTCACTGTGATGTGAACTTTGGGCTTCACAGGATTTGAATCACGTGACCAACCAAGTTCATATCCTGGTGAACTTTTTAACATTGATTTTCACTAATTGTATTTATGTTTGAGAAGGGGAAAATGTTCAGAATTATTAACTAAACAGTGATTTTATGCCCCCACCATAAAATGGCCTGGGGCATATAGTGTTATCCCATTCTGTCATTCCGTCCATCCTCCATCATTAACTTTCCATTCATTATTTTGGCAACAGTTGTACACATTCAACTCAAATTTGATACATGTATATCGATACATCATAAGAATATGCAAGTCAAGTTTGAATTTGGTCCAGGTCTGATGATTTTTATCAAAGTTGTGCCCCGTACTTAAGATAAAAGATAAAAGTAAGAAATTTTCAGTTTCCGCTTTTTGACTTTTGAAGGGATGTACATATAAAGTTTAAATTTTTAAATAAGATAAATAATCAAATATTTTGATCAGAAAACATAGGTCAGGTTTTAATTTGGTCCAGGTCCAATGTTTTTAACAGTTATGCCCCTTAAACTAATGAAAAAAAAGAAGAAGAAATCTTCTGTGCAAACAAATGTACAACTAAATAAATATGGCATTTGCACATCTAGTTATGTTTACAATAATGCAGTCGTTAAACAATAAGCATATGCGGCAATCATTGTGATGTCATTGAAAAGTTCACACAGAACTGAACATTTTTGCTCTTCTATAGGTTCATATAAGGAAACATATATGCAAATGTAAATATTAATCATTGTAAGTCAAACCCTAAATTTATTCATTTTCAAAGTTATTGGTGAAATATTTCTAAAGATATTTGTCAATCCATGACATAATCATATGCATATAATTTATATGTAATGAATAGGCAATGAAATATACATTGTATTACCAGAATAGTGTGTATTAGACACATGGTTAATGAATGTTTATAGGATATCTAATAAAAAAATCTGTATATTTTTATATTTTAGGTGCCAGACTCCTTTGCTACCCTGAAGCGATACAAATCTATATCAGTGGTGCCCATTTCTCGAGTCAGCGAAGCATTTAACAACACAAATAATGCACAAAATCTGTCTGAGTAAGTAATATGTTTTTCATTTTGTCAAAGCTTTAGATTAACTGCTAAGATCTAAACTGTGTGTTGTGCATATCCGTATATTTTGAGTACTCAGATTTCTTTCTAATTAAAAATTTAAAAAATGAATAACATTAAATGTGCTACTATACATGATCCCTATGGGTCAGGAACATATCCTTATACCGGTAATACATAAAGCAAAATGCAAGTTTATTATGAAGAACTCTGTTGCTTTCAGTTCCTCTGCTGCCCCTAGTCCAGGCCTGAAGAATTCCCACTCGGTTCGCTCTCCGTCTGTGTACATCAAACCGGATAAATCCGCCCTGACCACCCCCATCAGGCCGAACACCATCAGTCGGATGAATCCATTTAAACGTACTTCTGTGGCCTCTTTGGCCAATGCTTCTGATCATTCCAGCAGTGAAGGAGGGGGAAGCAATAGAAACTCCCTCGAAGCTCCTATTGAATTGTCAGAGCAGGCATGTTGTGGTTCTATTTTTAGTTTTGAATTTTTGTCGCCTTTGTATGCTTTGTACATTGTTTTTATGTTTAATTAACTTTTCTGTTACCATCAAGTATTGTGGTTCATGTATTAAGCACTTTAGGAAGGTTAAACTATAAAAACATTATTAACTTCAAACTTAAAAAGAAGGATATAATAATGCTATGAAAAAGAGCAGGTTTTTTTTTACATGTAATGAAAGGTAATGTAAGGTTCACAAGCACATTACAAAAGAACAATCAGTCATTATATGAATTATTATATGAAATATAGGAGGAAAGAGAATGACAAAACTTACTAAATACAAGAAAATATAGTATTAAAAAATAAAAGGTTAAACCAAGCATGTGCCTTTGAATTGTTAAGTGTCACACTGTACTTAGTAGAGATCGCTTAGGTCGTGGCTCCAGATACTGATACAGACTCCATGTTTTTTGTTCTGTTTAGATTAAAATTATTATTATTTTGATTTAGGCAGTCACGTATATACAAGATACAAAGAAATGCATAGTGTTTAATTAAAAGAATGCAAAACTGAAGCTTACAGGCTTGCTGCTTCTTCTGGGGGATTATTGAGTTGGGGGGGGGGGGGGGGGGGGGGTCCCAATACTTGGAAAAAGGATAAAGACCAGTGCAAAAACTTAAAACTTGAAATATGTTTATGTGTTGATAAATACAGAACATTTATTTTGTTGTATTTGTGTCCTTTTCAAGTGAAATGAAACGCTTCAATATATGAATATATGGCAACCTTGCACAGTTAGTGGCCTGTGATTCTGTAATATGTGCTACCTATATCTGCCAGATTGATTGTGTGATTTTTATTACAGTGTATTTTTTGTTAATTTTCGTTTTTATGTCTCAGTGGTGTGAATTGCCTTGAATGTAGTGCTGTCTCTTTCATTATCCAGCCTTTAGCCAAAGGCACTAGGTAGCTTCGTTATTTACTCTCCAGACACTCTTTGCAGATTTCAACCTAACTTAACACAAAGCATCCATGGATGAAGGGCTTTCAAGATTGATAAAAAAAAGGGACAGACCCCCCTTCTTTTAAAAACAAAATGTTTTTAAAATCTCCCTCTTAAAAAAATGGTTTCCTAGTATTTAATCATTTTTCCTTGTACTATATACACCATACATACTTCATTCCTCTTGCCACTAACTTACAGAAAGACCTACCTCATTCCTATTACCACTAACTTACAAAAGGGGTCTGGGACTTCCATCCCCACCTCCTAAAGATGGACGTATGAGTGGTCAATTATTGGTCCATATATGACACAATCATTTTCAAAATTATTTTGATTACTTAAATTTAGCTCACATGTCACAAATGACATCTTAGGCCAATAAACACACACCTGTTAAACTTTCAAAGCTTGTATGTGGTTTTGTCATTATGTTTCCTCTGTTATCTGTGTTGTGCCTCATTAAGCAAAACTTTATGAGTAAGGGTAGATCAAAGCTCTTGGACATTTTCATTTTATGATTGAATTAAAAAAATAGATTAGAATTGCTGTTGAATAGTAGGATGGAAGAGTTATTGATCCATTTTTATATTCTTTAACTATTCACTATGTGCATATCTCACCTTGATTAAACGTGATACACTTACTGAGTATCAGTCAAAAATGTGTACTGTTATAAAGATATTAACCCAAGGACTCTTGCAGGTTTTAACTTTCTTTAGTTTTTTTAAAATTCGATTGAAAATTGAAATATATATAAACCTGTGAAAGTGGATGTATAAGATATGTCCAGTAAGTTTTTGATCTTCCCTTATATTGGTGCAGCTTACTCTGACAATGAACTTCAAATCATATTTAGGTTTGTAACGAGACACAGAGGAAATACATAAATAGAAATATATCTGAAATCAGTTTGCATCTACCCTCCATATTTTTGAATGAAAATAATAATTTTTCTCCATAAGATCCCTTGTATGTCCGTGATATTTAACAATTAAACTGCTACTTCTTCATTGACAGTTGACACCTAGACGACCGTTACGGTCTGATGAACAGCGGCGCCTGAGTCGTCCCAACAGTTTCCAGTTGATGCCTCCAATCATGAACAGCACTAGCAACTCCAGCTTGGTCTCCAATACATCTTCCACTGGTAATTGTTAGAAAGATAATTAATAGAAAGAGATTTGTTGTGAGATATATTTGTAATATTTTGTAATAAATGGGGTGGTGAAGGTTTTTGATTGCCTTTTCTCCATCTTTTTGCTTCAACCAAATGAAAAGTTTCAGGTTTTTCTTAGATCTGTTGAGGATTATTTTTGTATAATTTTCATAACAAATATTTTCTTAGAAACTACCAGGCAACTCTTAACTAAATTTAGTGATCATCTTCAGTAGGAATAGTGGGTGGGGGAAACTGAAGTTGTAAAATTTGCTAACCCAATTCCCATAATGACTTTTGAGTTTGGGTTAAAAAAAGATGTGTTCTTTAAAATCTACAAAAATTACACTGGTTTTTATCAAAGGGATTGCACTTGGGTGACTTATAATGCCCATGGGCCTCTTGTATGAATGAGTCGGGTGGAATAATTTTTTTTTTCAGAATTTAATGTTGATAATTTTCCTATACAGCTGAGAACAGTGACCATGAGCTAGGGGACGAGATGCCGACTCCCCCTCTCCCAGAGAAGACGGCCTACTCAGATTACAGCAATGTGGAGATCACACCCTCTCCCTCCCACCATCGAGCCAACAGTGGCAATAGAAAATCCAAGGTTAGTTTTCTGAGGATCTTCCATCGGGGATCCACAGCCAGTCTGAATGAAATCGATGGCCATAAGTCAGACAAAAAGACTGAAATCGATGGCCATAAGTCAGACAAAAAGACTGTAGGGGGCCCCTGACTCAATGACTTGATGTTACTCCATGCCTGCTGAGTTGTGTGTATTGGATTGTGTATTGGATTGTGTTTGCTTAGTGTAGATCAATGCATATAAACAGGATTGAGAGATCAGCCATGTTTAATCAGTTGTGTATATAGCATCTGTATTATAATCTTCCCTAAATATATAATATATATATTGCCAGTATATTACTAATTTTGTACAAAATGCTGCAAATAATCCTATATTTCATATAACTATACAAAAAGGTAAATTGAATGGTATATTAAAGGTTTATTTGCTTGCATCAGAAGTTTGTAAATTGTTTGGAAAAGACAAAGTTTTATTCAATGGATAAGGTTTCCAGAACCAGGGATAAATTTTATGGTCAAAATCCAGGATTATGTTTTGTACATAGCTGGCCTCTCGAATAGAACAGATTTTGTCAATGCCAATGTATAAAGGGTCCAGTTTGTTGCTTGTTTTGATGAACATTTGAGCATGTTGGTGTTAAAGTGTCCTAGGCTAAATAAAGAACAAGCAAGCTTTATTTGTGGATCTGTAATGTACATACATTGAATTGACTTTATTTTTAGGAGATCAAAGAAGTGAGCTTGTAAGCTATGCTGGCTATCAACATTTTAGGGGGTTGGTGTTGTGTTCAGCTCACTGCTTCGTTTATTTTTGCTGTATAATTGACACGATTGATAAACCATGAAAGGATTGCAGACTGTCCTTTGTGTTTCGCTCTCTACTGTTAGCAGCGGTTCATGATTTATTGTATAAAGGAGTTGGTTGTATCACATTCATATGATAAATCTATAGTTACCTAATTGGTTTGATAGTAATTGTAGGTAATTGATCATGCATATTAATTATTACTTAGATGAAATAAAACAGATCATGTTGTGTAGATATCTCATCATATTTTATCCGCAAAGCTGACATGACTATTATTTACTAAATAAGTAATTTGTATGTACATGTATTTGTTTAGCGCAGAAAGATAGTTAATTCATTATTGCTTGACATTTAATTGATAATCAAATAAGTTTTATGGGGAGCTATTTTTGTCCAATGTTTGAAAATTTCAATACACATATACATTTAATATGCCTTTTTAAATAAAGGGAAACTTGAACAGCATTATACTCAGAACATACAACTGTTTGTGGGGTGGGGGAAGGGAGGTAGAGAACTTGTGTTCTTTTGTTTATACATCTGCTAAGGCAGTATTGGTGAAAGAATGTGAATCAGAATATCAATTCTCAATTTTAGTTGACAAATTTTCACAGTCTCGTTTCTTAGTAAACTGACATTATGGTAAAATGCATTTTTCATCCTCTCTTAATTGCATTGCTCATTGTGCATCGACATACTGGTACATATATTACTGCTTTGCTAACTTAGGTGGTGAAAGCTTCTTCAAGTTTTATTGAAAGTTGAATTGTATTATTACTGCACTGATCATGCATGTCCTTACAACAAAATGTACATTAATTGATGAGAATGTGCTTAGTCAGCATAAATTTGGAGGTGCATTCCGGTTTTGTTTTGAACCTTTTTTAAGGGGTGAGGGGGGTGTTAAATAATCATATGTAACTCCATCTTATCAAATATCATTGAACACTTTTATAATAACTGCATTTACATGTAGCAGAATTTTGAAAAGTGTCTGAAGAATTTGATTGACCTATACTCTTTACTATCAATATCTGAAACCCTAACCCTGTATCGGGTTAGGTTTATGTACATGTAACTCTATCTTTGTAATGCATGTGGATCTTTCTTGATTTTTTTCAGCCTGTTCCACCTCTGCCCACAGAGCTGAATGGAACCCCACCGCCTGTGCCAAAAAAATACACTTCTAAACAAGCATCTCTGACATGAATCTCCCCTACTCTCAGAACTTTTCTGTATTATACATATCTGCTGTTGCATGGATGGAGCTATGAACTGGTATACAAACTAACCATTATCATCTTTAAGTCTGCATATTTAAACCAACTTGCCTATTTTCTTTGGAAAGCAGTTTACATAAAGAAACCTTTTCTGGAATCGGTTGTAAGAGAGAGAAATAGAGTGTGTGTGTGGAGAGAGAGAGAAAGTGTGTGTGTGTGTGGAGAGAGAGAGAAAGAGAGCAGCTGTTGAGTCATTATATATAAAATATATGAAGCATGTTTTATTATATATATTGTACACTGGATGGGTGACATCCTGTCTACTACCATGTTTTCATATTTATTGTACAGTTTTATTAAAAGTACCATTAATGTTGATGGTATATAACAAATTTTAGTTATTGTATATTTTTCAAGCTACTTAATGTATTATTACATTAATAATGTTATTATACATATATAAATTGTTTCTATTTCTAAATCATCCTGTTATTTTTTATGTGATAATATACATGTATGTTATGACTTGGGATTCATGGTAATCGCATTCTTTAGAAAATCTTTCTTGTCTCCCTTATATACAAAAGCCCTCCCCAATTTCTTGAATTGAACAGGCATGCTTTGTGTAAAGAAGCATTCATAGAGAGAAAAGTTATATTCTTAACATCTCAAAGTCTGTGATCTTTGTTAAATTTTTAGTGCATGTAATTTTGAATTTTAAGTTGAGCAGATTTTAAAATTTGGTTATGATACATATACCCACATGGTGTGTCTGCTAAGGATACTCTATATGCTGATGAAACTTGAGAAAATTGTATCACATACAGGTGAATATTTTGAGTTTATCTACTTAATTTTCAACATAGGGTGCATGCCATTTTAACCAAGAAAAAATCTTTGAAGACAATAAGCACTGGTAAATAGAAATCAACCCCACTGTACCCTGAAAACTGTGTAGTGTAGACATGTAGAGAGGGTCCTAAGTCCAGATACTCTTTTTTATGTGGGCTAGGGGAAAAGATGAAATACAATTCTTTGGTCTTCTAATGGTTAAAGAAAAAATTCTTTCAAAGTGAATGAAGGCTAATATTCAAGCAACCTAGGATGAAGTTTTTCATTCAACAACCCCAGGGATATAAGGAGGGTGGGGGTCAGAGATTTTTTTTGGGGGGGGGGTTGAAGGTAAAAAAAATAAGCTATTCTTTGTTTAATGGATGTAGAAGAGAGTTAGTACAAATGTGCACATTTATTTATACTTTATTTTACCTGTTGTCGGGA
>WFKH01010211.1:6320592-6336437 GCA_016163765.1 Magallana hongkongensis | reverse complement strand
GTGTATAAGTCGCCCCAGTATGAGACCATGGGCTTCACCATGCTGAAGGAGAGACTGATTTCTATTGGCTATCCCGCAGACATCAAAGAATTTGAATATGATCCCACTTTTCCTTGCAGGCAAGTTTTGATATTTCCTCTCTGTATTTTATAATAATGATGTTTTTTATCATAATTCTTAGAAACTGAAGGGTTAAGTTAGCGTTTCTGATCAATTGTTCTTGGGGTTTCTTTTTCAGAGGTCTTTGGTTTGATAAACTGTATGGAAACTTACTAAAAGTGGATGCCTATGGCAACATACTGGTCTGTGTTCATGGCTTTAGATTTCTGAAAGGGTAAGAAATGAGCATTGCCCAAGCTCAGGTTTTTTTTTGTATGTATTGTGTGACTTGTTAAATGATTCCATACAGCAATGCTAGAAAACCTAAGGCTTATGATATACAAAAGACTCTGGTCTGTTACCAGTAAAGTGAGTATGTTCAATTTATTTCTTGGATTTTAATTTTGTGTCTCTTTGAAAAAAGTGTATGTTGTTCTGCACCTGTTGGTTGTTAAGTTGTTTGTTGCTTTCGGTAGACCAAATATTGTCTAATCACTATCTTAAAAAACCTATGAAAAATATAAAAACATATGAAAATATATATTTCAGATAAGCATCTGTTGAGGCGATTTTCTATATACATGTACAAACTGCTGGCAGCTGGTTGATCTTGTTTTTTACACTATGTTTTGTAGATCTGAGATTGGAGATCTGTACCCCAACAAGTTTGTCAACCTGGATGAGAAGAGAATCTATGTTCTCAACACATTATTCCACTTACCGGGTAAATCATTTGGTACATCATGTTCCCAACACATTGTTCACAGAAATAATTAAAAAAAAAACTGAAGACTCTCATGTACCTATATATTATTATGAGATCTCTTACAATAATGAAAGAAAATTTTCATTAATATATTAAATGCACTATTATACTTATGGAATTCACGTGTGCAATCTGAATGTTAGAAATTATAGTCTGTCCCAAGTTGTTGCTTCCATCACTTTTTGATGATTTTTAATTAAAATAAACATACATGTCAATGAAGTACAAATTCAGATTGATAAAGGGAAAAAATCCAAGGTTTCTTCATCAATACATCATTTGATTTTTACCCGGAGAATTTCACAGGAACGAAAACAAACATTTTATGGAAATTCAAAATGGGAAATGTTTACATCTTTTCTCCATTTGGAAGCTCGGGACACCTTGCACAATTTTTTAACCTTATCATCCAGGGTACTTTCATGTCTTTTGCAATGCAAAATCCCCGTAGACTTTCTATTTTTGGCTGTGTATTGAAACCTGAAGCTGTAGAGGGGGCATTTCAAAACAGAAAATCTGGACTTTTTTCATTCTAGTGAAAAGTGGTGGAAGCAGAAACTTGGGACAGAGTATAGGAAATGGATGGAGTGTTCTCTATATTGTTTATAGTTAGACATTATGTTATTAAGTATCTTGTCACATTTCTGTCCACAGAGACTTACATGCTTGCCTGCCTGATCGATTACTTCACCACCAGTAAAGACTATGAAAGGTACGTGTGAACTTTATCAATATGATTCATCTCTGACATTGTGCATAGTCAGTCCAAGAAAGCAGGCACTGCAGAATTTTCTGTCATGATCGCAAAAAATTAAGAAGTCATCCAAAAGACACCAGTCTGAAGTTACGGTGAGAAAAGGAAGCAATCTGTTTAAGGCATTAAAGCAAAACAGTTTTTTGTCAGACAGCCGGTAAAGACATTTTGTAAAAAAAAAAAAAAAAAATAAGAAGGGCGTATGGTAATTCATTGCAAGTTTAATGGATGCTGCAAGAGATAACATTAGTTTGGTGTCCTAACTACATTTACCAATTAAATATTGTTCTAATCAAAGTTTGAGTGAATAACTAGTAAGAATGCAATTAAAGAGGGTCCATTGCTAAAAAAAAAAGATGATTTTTTTTGCTCAGAAAATGAATTGTGATATAATCCAGCATAGGACCCTCGTTAAGAGTCTAAATCCCTAACTTGGGAACATTAAACTTCGGAATTAAATCAAGAAACTGGGAGTGGTGTGAAAGGACTGTTGTTCTAAACATGTGATTGGACAGATAGGACGATTCTTTTCCGCTATTTAACAGGTAGACGGAGCAGACACCCCCTGGGTGCCTCGGCGCTGTCACACCCCTTCTTGTCCCTCGGTAAGGGCAGTTAAGTATGTCTAGGTAAGATGTCTCTCAAAGAGATCTACAGACAATGTTTAACCAATGTTAAAGTGTGCCTCTTTACAAGCTGTGTATCACCCGGATGAAAAGCATTTTCTTGCAATTGCTGTCTTTGTCCATGAATGAAATCTACCATTTTTCCCAAGACACATTTTATAAATTATGGAATCGATTTTTTATGAATATGAAAAACCACCAAAATTAGATTTGATATAGTTTTAAAAAATGGTTCAACTTCTTTTAAAGTTATGAATGCCAGCAATTGCCTGATAATTTTTGATAATTGGTAAGTTTGACACATCCCCAGAAGAATCCCCCTCTCCCCATTCTTCAATGGCTGCAGTGTAAGGATAGGTGTCATATGCATGTAAGCATATTTTTGCATGAACTGACTTTCTAACCAGGCAGCCATAATTATGTTCAAGTTTACATCTAGCTTACTGGTACTATCTGTTCCTTTACCTGCTACTAAGTTGGTTCTAACAAAATGATACACATGAAGTTTTAGAACAAATGAAGGACTTCATACAACTATGCTTCATTTTTCATTTTTTCAAATTTTACAGAAAATAAAAATATTAGATGTCTCTCTTTGTATATTTTAATAAATTTAAAGTTGTTGAAGCAAAGTTTACAAGAATTGCAAACCTTTTGTGATACTGTTTAGGCAGAAATATATTTATCGTATAAATTTCGATTGTAGCTGAAATTATTTTCAAACAACAAAACTAGTTCCCTTTAAAACTATTTTAGATAAAAAAAAACAAAATGTTATCCCCTGGCTAATAAAATTTCTGCTTCCACTGTACTTTGGAAACTTTTAAGCAATGTTGCACAGTACAACTACATTTTAGGTACATGCATGAATGTAATCTGTTCTCTCAAGAGACAAGAAGATTTTGAGGCTTAGGGTAGGTGAAGGTTTAAAAACCTGTAAAGCTTCCGGTCTGTCATTCTGTCTCGTTGTACTCTGTTAATAGACATTGTGACCTCTAAGTAAGTCTTATCATGATTTAATTTAATATTACAGTAAGAAGGATGGAGTGAGGTGTGGAGAACTATACATGTCCTACCAGTCTATCTTCCAGGACGTGAGGGGGGCAGTCGACTGGGTTCATTTCTATGTAAGTCACTTCTAACTATAGTACATGTATGTCATTTCTACTGTGAATGTGGAAATGTATGCAATGCTGAAAATTTACATAAACACTAAATAGATACATGTAAGATAGTAGAGAGAGAGAGAGAGAGAGAGAGTTTTTAAAAACATGATGTTTTTAATAATGAATTATAACTTCAATGGAAGTTCGTCAGTAACATAAATTTTTAACAATATTTGTATCACATCAAATCTTACTTTATGCGTATTAATCTAACATGTTTTTTCAATTACATGTATTCTTATTAATAGGGCAATCTCAAAAGTGAAACTGTAGCGAATTTGGAGCGGTATGTGCATAAAGATCCAAGACTGCCAGTACTAATGGACAGGTAAGGCTGTTAGTTAGTTGCTTTGTTTACAGTTGTACAAGCTAGCATACAATAAAGTGACATCTTCCTTAACCGATCACTAAATCTTATTATTTTCTAACTTGACAGAATCAGAGAGAGTGGAAAGAAGACCATGATTATCACTAACAGTGAATTTGAATACACAAATGTAAGTAAAGCTTTAAAATGGAAGGAAGAAATACTGTTAACAATTTATTTTCCTTATTGACCTTGTTATGTTTCATGAGATGTTGAGGACAAGTCAAATGCTGATTTAATATCCTATGTTTCTATTTCTCTTCATCAACTTTATTCTTTGTTTAAAAGTTGCCAATAATTACAATCTACAATGCATGAAGCCTTACTGTTTAATTTACTGGCACAACTTGCTGCATGGGGAATATATCGTAGCTAGCAATGTATATATAGATGGAGTATTATGTCTTTGCCAATAATTTTTGAAGCTTTGTTTTTTCTTCTTCAGAAAATAATGGAATATTTGACCGATTTTCCTGAGGTGAGAGTATATTTAAAGAAATATATAAAGGTTACTCATATTTATAATATAAAAAATAATTATTCTCCTTTAGCATTCAGTCATGTGGTGTAATGTGAGATATGCTTGCTAGTTTCCAGATCAGTTTTGCTGCATGCAGTATTCCCAGCGTACGGGCAATGATTATTAAAGTCATTACATGTATTAAAATAAATAAATAAATAGTTAAATGTACCCTTTTCAACGACAGACTAAAGGCAGAAAATGGACATCGTACTTTGACTTTGTTGTTGTTGATGCAAAGAAACCATTGTTCTTTGAAGAAGGAACTATACTGAGAAAAGTTGATACTGTAAGTAACAGCATAAATTAAAAGTAAGCAGCAGCATAAATGTTATTTTATAGACTCTGTAAGTAACTGAATGAAGGTTAATTATTAAAGACACTGAGTCACATAATCTTGGTGAAAGCACTGCAATAAGTAAACAGCATTTATCTATTTATCTAAGGTTATTGATACTTTATTAAGTATTTATTATTTATTGAATCTTAGGTTATAGACAACACATTACTGTAATACATTGTATATCAATGATGAATTTTTTTAGACTTCTAGTAAACTAAGTATCGGTCACCACATGGGGAAGCTTGAACAACACTGTGCTTATTCTGGAGGTAGGTCACTTCTTGTTAAGGTCTTACAGAGTTGTTGTTTTATTTGGATGATGTAAATCTACTGAAAGTTTGAAGTACTGTAGAAGGGAAGCACTGAAATTTTTAAAAATTTCATATGCATACATGTTTGTAGTTTCATAACTGTCAGAAAAAGACAAGCGACATTTTAAACTCCTTCTCGAGATTTTGCAAGTAAATAAAATCCTCAAACCTTGCCATATCTTGGTTTGTTACTCATTATCAGGATCCTGTGAGGTGATATCCCAGATGATTGGTGCCCAGGGGAAAGATGTCCTGTATGTGGGAGACCACATATTTGGGGACATCTTACGATCCAAAAAACAGCGCGGCTGGCGAACCTTTCTGGTTGTTCCTGAACTCTCCACGGAGGTTCATGTGTGGACAGGCCAATCAGAGCTGTTCAACAAAATCAAATCCCTGGAGCAGACCCTCAGTATTATCTACAAGTAAGTGTTCTCTAGTGAAAAGTTATGTCTGGAATGCAGAGAAAATTTGACAGTAAATGTAAACACTCCTAAGTTCAAGCTGAGATAGCTTTATTTTTAGCATATTTTTTTAGCTCATTATTTTGTGTGTAGCTTTATGTCGTTGACTTATGCATATGTATTTCACTTTCAAATTTGATATATACTAAACATCTTTAGCAGAGAGAATCCATACCTTAGTCCTCTTTATTTTGGGTTAGGGGTGTTTTTCATGAATTCATCTTCTGCAGGTTGAAATATTGCCCATGCACATTTGTTTTGTATCCTGAAATATTTGCTTCATTTTCCAGAAACCTAGATAGCAGTAATATGGAAAAACCAGACATTTCCAATGTTCAAAGGGCCATGATGGTTAGTGCTGTCAAGAATTTTGATGTCAACTTGATAACTTTTTAAGAATAGCTATAAAAATTGTTTTATTGTTACATAACTAATATTTAATAACTTCTCAATCAATATTTCAGGACACTGTCCATGAGCTAGATTTGTCCTATGGCATGCTGGGAAGCTTATTCAGAAGTGGTAGGTGCTTGTATTGTTTGTAAAAAAAAATGTATCAAAAGATACATGATTGTTTATGTACATGTATATTAATTGTCTTACTAGTGCTGACATTTTCTATTTTAAGATACCATATATGACTCTGTATCTATTCATTTGAATATTATAAACCTTGCTTTCCTTGCTTGCCACCTGATTCTGAGGGCATGATCAATGATTTTTAAGATAACATCTGACATTATTGGTTAACTGATTTTTAGGATCCCGACTGACATTCTTCTCCTCACAAGTGCAGCGATTTGCAGACATCTATGCGGCCTCGGTCATTAATTTGATCCACTATCCTTTCACTTACATGTTCCGGGCACCTGCAATGCTGGTAAGATGCTATTCTGACTCATTGATTAAACTAGCATTTGAGTATTTCAGGAAGTTGAATTTGGAATTAAATAGTTTGAGATGGAACTAATTCTCATTGTTGAAAGTAATATTATTGCAATAAATACTGTAGTTACTTTAATAGAAACAGACTATAAATGATTGACATTCATTTGTTTTGCATACAGTTGCCTCATGAATCCACTGTATCACATGAGAATACAATACCTGCTGATGACTTCACCATTGCCCGACAACGCTCCTTGAACAACGAAAATAAATACGCCAAAGTGCAACACGTGCCCCACCTTCGTCCAGAGATGCCCACAAAGGTCACTCATCACCATGATGATGATGACTTTGAGGAGACCAGTAGTAACAGCAGTGACAAATCCACCTGAGCACATCACATCAGTGCTACCACAACACAACTAAGAGGGGGGAGGGAAGAAACCAAAACTTACATGAACTAATCACATTGCATAACATCAGTTCAGTTTTACTACAATGCCAAAAAAAAAAGGGGAGGGCAGAAACTAAACTTACATGAACTTCCATATTGCTGATTATTTCCTTGTTTTCTCTGTATGTGAAGAAGTTTTTTACTATGTTGGTGTTCTGGACTCTCTTTCTTTAGCTGATACTTTAGCTGGTGCTTATTTTTCTCAACAAGAAAACCTCAGATTCAGAATACACCTTTTAAATCTGTAAATGCTGTAATAGTTGTTTCATGGGTCTGTCAGAATACCTCAAAAATAGAAAATTTAAATGATGTGACAGAAGTTTAATGCAAGTTTTACTGCCATGTTTGTTAGTAAGATGCTGTGGAATGCATGTGAATTTAATTTGTTTTGTAATGATTAAGTGCTACAATCAAGGAAGATACTAAGTGCTCATTGTCTACATCTATAAACTTAACTATATACTGGTACGATTATACATTTATTATATTATTATTATGGTAATTTTATGTGTTGGTGTATTTAAACTGCCGGACATTGTATGGCTTCCCTGTATATACTGCAACAATAAAAGTTCATGTAAAAGCTAAGGGAACATTTGATTTGTAAACCAAAACTAATTGCTTTTATCTTTTTACAATTTTATGGATTTCCTTCTGTATATTCATCTTGTATTTCTTCTTTGTATTGGTCTCGTATTTTTATGGGGAGAATCACAGTTTTAATTTTATGATTAATTGTCTATTTGTCTAGTCAGCGTTACTACAGTGTATGTTTAAACTTGTACTTATTTAAAGTTTTTATGATTTTTATGTACATTGTATGAATCTTTTCCTAAAACAAGGTGTTCTGAATACGTGCCATTTGTTGTTGGGACCAGTCAGGTTTATTTTGTTTTGGTTTTTTATTACTATATTTTCCTGAGTTACACATTTTAAATTACAATTTCCTCTTAATGATAGATCCTAGTAGATTTGCATATGTAGACTGTAGAGTTGCATTCAGTTATATTGTTCTTTTGGATTTTTTTTTATGATTAATGTATCAATATTGTTAGTTGTATTACCGGGTAAATGATATTACAATAAGGATGGCATTAAAAACACATTCATGAAGTCCGCTTTACCTCAGCAGTACAATCTGCTCTGTGCAATAGACAGACTCACGGTACACCTTTAATATCCTTCAGTGTGATGTAGTTCAAACATGTAGTTCAAACATACATGTAAAAGGTACTTTAAAATTCATTTGTGCAGTTCATTACAAACTAATCACTCGTTTAAACCCTGAAATATATCTGAAAGAGTTTATTTCTTTATTGAAGAATTTTAAGTTATGATCCATAGCCAAGCACACTAATATGGATTTGTTTGCTTAATACATTTTATACATGTACATGTACATGTGTCTGAGGATTTGTAGTTATTCCTTCTTAGCCAATGCATAGCTAAGCAGGCATCATTGTTTATAGAGATACATGTAGAACATACATGTATATCTGGAAATGGATCATTTTCTTACACAAAGGCTATTACAATCTACATATATTATGATGTGATATTTTAAAGTAAATTCTTAACTAACAATATTGAATTGGATTTTTTCATAGTTTCAGTACATTTGCCATAAGATGTATCTTTTTTCAATCTTTTATTGTTTTTATTCAAAACAGTGAAGTTTAGATTAATTTCCTTTTGTAATGTATATTATTTTATGGTAGGGCTTTAAGATTTTAGAAATAACTTATGTATTAAGTTGGACATTGATTTGTAATGTACGGACCATTTCATGAACTCTGCCATGTATATTGTATTACAGAATTGTAAAAAAAATTGCTATCTTGTTAGCTGTAGTTAACTTTTACTGTGGTATTAGAAATCACTGGTATGCATGCGCGGATCTAGGGGTCGGGGGGAGGGGGGGTCTGGACCCGCCCACCCCCTGGAAAATTCAAATTTCTTAAATTTACATAGTAAAAATGGATCCATGCATGCTGGTATGTTGTGAAGGTATCAAGATTTTCAAACTACCATAACCCACATCAACGAAGAGTGATATCATTTGTGTTGTGGAACTTACATTGTAACTGCTATTTATATTATTATGTGTGCCTCCTGTGTTGTTGTATCTAACTACTGGTAGCTGTGTAACCACAAACAGTACCCAAGTGCAATTCTTGTTTAAGGATTTTATTATGTATACAGCAGGTGATTAAATCCATAATCATTTTTTTTTTTGTTACTGACTGTCAGAAATTATATTTATTGTGACTTATTACAGTACTATAACTTATGATAAAGTATTATGTATTATAAACAAATTTAAGTGTTTTTGTAATGAAATAATTCTCCTTGAAATAAATACATGAACATTTTGTTTTATTTATGTTTTTTATGGGCGAGTTCAAGTTACAATGCATATTATACACTAGATATCATATACTGTGTAATGAACCTCTGTCTTTCATAGCACTGGTAATCTAACTGGTTTGCCTTTTGGTAAATTTTAGAATTATAAACTTCTCCAAGAGATGTTTCTTTCAAAAAATAAAAAAAGGATAAAGGCAATCTAATCAAAATTAGATCCTTTGATCTGCTTCAGTAGATGGCTACACTAATACACATTGAAAAGGAATTCAAACAGATCCTGCTGCAACATGAAAGCAAAAAGTTAGAGGAACATTCATCTCATTAACATGACATCTTATAGGTTCTGGAAGGGGCCCTGTAGGGGTTAAAGTTATTGATGGAAATATTGAGAACATTCAGAATAAAAATTCAGATAAATTGCATGGGAGATCTAAGTAATAGTTGGATCATATTAAGTAAAATTTTAGCAATAAAGAATAAAGGCAGAGAAAGAGAAGCAACTGAGCATCTTCTTCACTGAAATTTTACTTAATATGACATAACTAACTTAGAACATAACCCAATTTTTCATTGGCTAATCAAAAGTTCTTTGCCAATCAAATACCTCTCTCTTTTTTAGCTCAACGAGACGAAGTCAGGGGGAGCTTATGCTATACCCTCGGCGTCGGCGTCGGCGTCCGGACCTGGTTAAAGTTTTTGTTGCAGGTCCTGTATCTAAGTTATTACTTGTCCTATCTTCACCAAACTTGCATGGATGATGCATCTGGACCTACTTATGGACTTAAAAGACTTGGATGCTGAATCTGGGCCATGAATTTCAGATGCTGGAGGAGGTTAAGGTTTTTGGAGCAGGTTAAAGTTTTTGGTGCAGGTGCCATTTGATAGCAATTTCTAAGTTACTACTGGTCCTAACTTTACCAAACTTGCATGGATGGTGCATCTTATGATACTGATGCACCAGGCAGGCTTGAATGCTGAATCTGAGCCATAGGTTTCTGATGCTGGAGAAGGTTAAGGTTTTTAGAGCTGGTTAAACTTTTTGGAGCAGGTGCCCTCTGATGACTATATCTTAGTTATTACTGGTCCTAACTTCACCAAACTTGCATGGATGGTGTGTCTTATGATACTGATGCACCTGACAGGCTTGAATGCTGAATCTGAGCAATAGGTTTCGGATGCTGGATGAGGTTTAGTTTTTTTTTTAGAACACTTTACAGGTAACATGTTTTATAGATAATAGCTTGCATAGTTGATTTAACTATGATATAAATTAATCGCAGAGGTAGCTTCAGATGCAGAGCCTGATCTCCATTATCAAGGATGCTATAAAGATCTCTTATCTCAGTCAAGCCTGCTTGATAGATGGGGATGTTGTTAAATGATATTATATATAACATGATTCGTATGATATAGTATTGTATGATATAATACACTATTGTTTTATATCCTACAAGTTATATGATACGATATGTATTGTATCAAATTCTTTGTATATTATGATATGATATTGAATCCTGATATTGTTATGTATAGTATTGTATATTATAATACAATATTGTATAATATGATTTTGTATTATATATTATTTTATCACATGCTATTGTTTTATATGATATTGCGATATATATTAAAAATTGTATCATATGATACAATATTGTATAATATAAAATATCGTATCATATGATACAATATTGTATAATATGATATTGGTTTATATATTATTATATCACATGAAATTGTATTATATGATATTGTTATATATGATATTGTATCATATGATACGATATTGTATACATTGATATTGTATTATATAATATAATACTTATTACATGATATTGTATCATATGATCATTATGATGATATAATGTTGTATCAAATTATATTGTATCATATGATACAATACCATATTATGTATCAAATATGATACAATATCATACAATACAATATCATACTATATTATACAATATAATATGTTAGAATATTGTGATGTATAATGTGATATGATATTGTATCAGATAATACTATATTGTATCCTATGTATATTATGTATTATGGTATTGTATTATGTGATCAATTCAATAATGTATAACATGATACAGTGTTATATCATATGTAACATTATCATATTGCATCATTATTTATTACAATATTATATGATATATATTGTAAGTATCATAGGATGCAATATTAATTTCATATTATTGTATTGATAAACATTGTATCTTATAATACCGTATGAAATGAGCATATGATTATCATACAATTTTTTTAAACATATGATATATATACGATATTGTGTCAAAACAGTATCCATGAATATCATACACTATGATTTTCATATAATATGATAAAGGTGGTCTCATAAAGGTGATGCCTCATAAAGGTGATGCCTCGTCTCGATGAGCTTTGTAATCTGTGATTACTTATGTTTTATGGTTCTATAAGCTGTCAACCAAAATATCATAACGCTGTGCATTTTGAAAAATTCTTAACAATTAAAACATCACTTAATAGAATATTTAGCAATTGCTGATTGGATGTGAAAGTGGTTTATGTGCGAATTATGAAACCTAGTTTCTAATTTGTTCCTTCTCTTTTATTGTTGATTGTTTGAAATATGATTATTTGCCAAATCTGTCAGTGGTTTGAATTCATAAAATATTTTGTTATGCACTGTTGAACAGGAATTGTTCATATTAAATTGTATTTGTTGTGCCTATATAGTAATATATACAGAATATCATTGCTTTGCACCGGGTAATGGATAACTCATTGTACAAATTGTTTACATTTCATTGTGTACAAGTTCACATAAATAAGTTGACACCTGTCTATGTTGTTTACATGATTTATTACACAACAAAAGACTTGACAATATTCAAGTACAAGTATTATTATTTACATGTACATGTATATCTCGCTATATCTTTATAATATTAATCTATATATTTTATCTTGGCCATATTGATGATACAAAACAATACATACCGAAACCAAACAAAGTTTGTTCCTTTCATAATTCATCATACAAATCTTTTAAAAGCACTAATGTAAAGAAAGGGAGTTACATGTACAAGTTTTGAGTGCTTTCTGACCAAGATTTGATTGTCTGAGAGTACGTACACAATGACATTTAACTAAGCACTAAAATACAGCTAATCTCTTAGTAACCATCATTTTCAATGAGGAAGGTAGCGAATTATCACAATCAGAGCTAGTGAATGAAGCCCTGGATAGGATTCAATGGCACATAACATCCATGTACATGTACATTTATCCGAGGGGTTAACATTACTCATAGGTCTATACAGTCAATTAGTAAAGAGAGTAAGTGATTCCCTCGTCACACGTTTAGTTATTTATATAGACTATACACAATAAAACAAAATATACACAGCACTTTCTATACCATGTAGTACAGGTTCTCTGTGACTTTGATGTGGAATGTTTGATTAGCACTAAATATAACACTATGTATCTGTTCACAGCACGCTCTCCCGCGACAGGTTGGTCGGAGATTGGATGACTAGCAGCGGGGTTCTGGAGCGAGGGGTGTGGATAGCCTTCTAAAATAATAAAGAAAACGTGTTACTAAGTCCCTCCATAATATAGGAACATGTTTTGTGATTACATCAACTATTATGTTAAGGTAACATTTTGACAGAGTTACTGTATAAGTGAATATCCCCTATATTCTTAATTCTAGGTTAAAACAATAAACAAGGGAATCATTTCTGTGATTCCACACAATTTACAAATCAGTATCTTTCTGCACATGAAGGGTTAAGTTGAGACCGTACCTGCGATTTATAAGGAATCTTTTTGACTGACTCGGATATAGGAGAGTGAAGACTCATTGGCGATACCATGGCGACTGGTTTGTGGTGGAGCTGTTTCGGGGTGCAGGGACAGTGCCTGCGTTCATGGGGGAGACTGGCCAGGTACTGGATCTCGTTCTCCGTACAGGGAACCTTCGGGATCTTGTCTGGGGACGGTCGGCTCTCAGGGTGACTCCCCTCACTGCTATCACTGCTTAGCCTCTTTCTGGATGGCGGGATTTTTCTGCTCTGTGTTGGAGTTTTACTCAGGTCTACTATGTGAACAGCAGGGCTTCCCGGCTACAACAAAAACCAAGGTAAAATAAAGGTATTCTAGGAAAGAGAACTGTAGCTATCAGATACAGTGAATGAATGTAATAGTCATTGTCTGTAGCACAATCCTGTGAAATCTTAATTCAACCTTGCAAGAATCACTTTATCCTACAATTGGTTTTGACCGGGAATAAATGAAATACATGATTTAAAAGGATTTCCAAAAGATACATACATGTATCTTAAATCCATATATGAATTTCTTGTTACAGGGAGGAGTGGAAAATCTCACCCTTCTAAAGTTAATATGCTACTTACAAAAGTTGGTCGAAGTTAGCTTAGTAGTTTCTAAGAAGTTTGAAACTTTCTAATGCAAATTGACAACATACATCCACATACAGTGATGCAATAGGTCAACTGAGTGACTCATATGAAGTAGTTTTGGCTAGTATAATATTTTAGCTATTTCTACACTTGCAGTAGTATATGTAATACCTGATTGAGACCTATCCTGGTTTTGCCATCAGGAGTCTTTGTAATGAACACATCATTGTGGTGAATGTTGTCGTTTTCATCAATATTGATTGTTTTGGTTGTACCCCATGGAAGGCCTCTCGTAATCTTACTGCCATCATTGGATCCTCGTCTCTTGTGATGTTTGTGTAAATTTCCAAAATGTTTCTGAAAGACAATAAAAATGGTAAGAGATTAGAAACATGGTATAGACCATTCATCAAGACTGAAACCAACAAAGTCAGTACAATAAATTAAATTCCTTCATACTTAGTCCAAAAGTTTTTCAGGCACTGTTGTATTTTAGGGTCATGAAATCTAATCCCCACATTTTTGGGGCACAGAATGTACTTTATTTATTTCTGTTTTTGAATAGATGTGTACACATTTATTGATGAATTTTACCTTAATTTGTTCTCCTAGGGTCTTGCTTCTTGAATGTTTCTTTTGGGGATGTGTGCCACTGGCCTGGTTAAACCTTTTGAGTAACTTCTTCTTTTTGGACGAGTCGGGCATCATTTGAACGTGAGCATAGAGTTTACCTAGTGCAACCTGTGTGTCAGTTCCGGAGTCTGAATCACTAGAGGTCTTTCGCTCAGCAAAACATATCACTGTGTTTACTGCCTGTGTGCTCTCATATTTCTGTAAAGCAACAAATGAAAATCAGAATCCTAGTTTAATATGTGCCCTTTTATGCCATATTTACTTGAAAATCTTCAAAGTTGACAAGGTAAAAAAATGCCTATGCTTAATAGATGGGGAATATAAATACAAATAAAGATTTCAATTATTTTGTTTTGGTTTAATAAAATGTTTGGAATACATGTACTTAAATTGATTGATACATCTTATGCTGATTCATGAGCCAATTAAAGTATGATCCAATCCCATCTCAAGGGAAATGCTTGGTACAAGGTTCATTCAATCTTGCAATTTTTGAAGAGTCTTAGACACAACTGCCTCACCTTTGAACTGTATAGTGCTGAGCTAGAGTTCCCATGGTCACCATCACTGTTCACTCGATTGCCCTTGCTTGGTGTTTCCATTTCTCGCCAAAAGTTTGCAATGTCTGCTGCTAGTTCTCTTGGAGTCTACAAAGAAGCAATGCATAAATGTATTCTGGAAATACTCATTTTTTGTGGACACAGTTCAAGCAGCATTCATTATTGAGTACTCACTTTGAATATTTGGGATCCACATTCTACCATGAAGGAAATGGCTTGGCTGAGCTTGGGTGAAATAACCTGCAACTCTTCTGGTGGCATCTACAATCCCAAAAATAAAGAATGTAACCATTTGTCTACAGAAATCAATTTACAAAACTGTAACAGTTGGTACTAATGGTTTATTAGTTGAGGGGACTCAAAAAAACATTAGAGTTCTCACCTTCCTAGGACAAAGCAGACATGGGGCAAACACTGTCCCCAGCGACTGGGCAGTCATCATGTTTTCTGATATCCTGGACACCCTGTGTAGCATGTCAATCAGACACTCCAGGAGGAGGGAGTTGGTGGGGGGTAGGGCCAGGAACAGCAGCTGTAGCCCCTTTATCTGTTTACTGCGGGCCTTCATCTTCTCTGTCTCCAACACAACGTGCGACATCATTTCTGAAGGTCAGAAAAAATAATAAGAACATATTTTTAAAAGACTCTAATTCTAATTAAACAAGACTTTTTAAATTCCATTGCTTAACTTTTAGATCAATGTAATTTAACTATATAACAAAAATTTGGGAAAATATTGGTATAACAAGTGAAAAGCTGTCAATGTGACAGCAAACCGGGTTTTCTTTTATGTGAACTGTATCCATAATCCATGTCAACCCTGAATTGATAAACACTGCCTACCATATCCAGAGAAATGGAGTACCCATATTCAATATTTTGCCTATAAAATGACTAAGTTCAAAAGCTGATATTTTTTTCATAAATTATCAGAAATCAAATTCCTAGCAATATGCACACCTCTGATATGTACAACTGATCTGCAAAAGAACAACTTCTTATCTTGAAAACTGTAGAAGGAGTTATCTGTACAATAGGGGTACCCATATGCAATATTTTGCCTATAAAATGACTAAGTTCAAAAGCTGATATTTTTTCATAAATTATCAGAA
>WFKH01010211.1:6306316-6320582 GCA_016163765.1 Magallana hongkongensis | reverse complement strand
AAGTTCAAAAGCTGATATTTTTTTCATAAATTATCAGAAATCAAAATCCTAGCAATATGAACACCTCTGATATATGTACAATTGATCTGCAAAAGAACAACTTCTTATCTTGAAAACTGTAGGAGGAGTTAACCGTACAATAAAGGTACCCTTTTGGCAGCCGCCCGCCCGCCATTTTCACCATTTCAATAACCGGATTTTTCCGTAGGAAAACCCGGTTAAAAATAAAGATCATGATTCCATTAATAGCTGATTAATATTGACATCTTATATGTACAGGTACATAGTACATGTGACGTTTACTAAAAGTACCAGTAACATATTGACTACTTGCGAAGAACCACTAACATACCGACTACTTGTAGATGGGCCTGGTAGTGTCTCTCGGTCAGTAGTGGCTCAGGGAGCTCTGACAGGTAGTTCTTGAGGACGGTGGCACAGTCGTGGGGGGTGAAGGATGACTGGTCCAGACACAGGTCCACACCCTCGTTCAGCCATTCCTTCAGCAAACGCTGCCTAGCCACATTACCAGTCTTTCTGAATAAGCCCTCTGTCTTCAGATCTGAAATGGTATCCATCAGGTTATCATTTAGGAATTTGGCAGCCTTTGTGCAGCAGTTCAATTGAACAAAAAATAACCCAGTGTATTTTCTGAAATTGACCTGTGTGTAAGATAAGTTTTGTCTTTTGCCTTGGGCAATATGATCAAAGTTTACAGATTTGAGAGAAATTCTAATGTTTGTGAAGCAATCTTAAAAGTTATTTATCTTTTTACCTATAAGGTCACCAAAATAAAGAATTCAAAAGAGAAAAAGAGAGTGATAATGTTATAAAAAGATTGATGTAGAAAGACAGTTTGGCCAAAACCAAAACATGAAACCTGTAAGTCTTGAACTGCTGTTGTTAGAAACATCTGTAGTGTACTTGACCTGTACTTACTTTCTGGACGGCTTAGGAACTCGATCAGAGGGTAGATGCGGGCCACATTCTCATTGCTCAGTGGAGCCCCAAACAATGCAGAATTGTGTTTTTCTAAAATAACAAATCACAATTTGGATCATAGTTTCTTTTACTTATCATTGCATAACACAAAGAGTATACATACTTCCAGAATTTCTAGTGGGCTCACCTTTCTTTTTAGAGAATGGAGTTGTACTTTTCCTTTTTGGAACCACCTCCACTTTTTCTGGTTCGGTGAACATTTCTTCTAACTTTGTTCCATCAAGATCCAGGATAAAAGATAAATGCATTTGTACCATGATCCTGAACTTGTCTGGCATGGAGTTTTTGAGTCTGTTCACCAACTTGTCCGCATCAGTGTGACGCCGACGGACTGCAGGAGTCGACATCTCATACGCTGTAAGACAGACGCAAATATATACGTCAAAATCCCAAAAGACAGTGGAATATTACTTGGTTCATTATCCTTTTAAAAATAGAACTGTGCACATGAAAATAATGACACAAAAATCTGCGCCAAAATCCAAAATACTGTGGAATATGCCCTACTTTATCACCAAAATAGAGCTGTGCACATGAAAATAATGGAGCTGTGCACATGAAAATAATGACACAAAAATCTGCGCCAAAATCCAAAATACTGTGGAATATGCCCTGCTTTATCACCAAAATAGAGCTGTGCACAAAATAAACAGTATGGGCTCTCTTAAAATATGGCACTTACATTGAATTAGCTTTCCTTATGTTTACATATTACAGGAAATAGAGCATTAGACAGTAGCAGACATGTACTGGACTGAACAAATAATGCAATTGATGATCAAGTAGCACATGGCCCCTGGGGCTCTAAAGGAAATCCTTTATCCAATTTATATTGGAGGGCCTTAGGTGATAATCCATTGTTTGTAACTGTTCACTCAGAGTAAGCTTGTTCTAACATCAAGATAAAGTCAAGGACTTCTAATGATAGATTGAATATCAGTTAATTAGTGTCTAAAACTATGTGTTTCTAAGAAAAACAAAAATGAATCAGTAATTATAAGAAAATAATAGCAAATACAGCTAAAATTCTCTGGTTTAGAGTATAAAGAACACCAGTAGTCATTGGATCTACCAAGTTTATTCCTGATGTTATCAAGAATAAAATGTATATTTTAAATAAAATCTGAAAATTATTTACATCATTTTAAATGCGGATTTTTGCAATGTGGATTTTGTCTAAAAGGAGAGGGATATTCTGTATTATAGTTGATGCAAGATTTATTAGCAAACTGATCAAAAATTTCATGAGAAAATAATTCATATTCAAAATATAAATACTTGAAAGTATACCATTTAGTTTACTACGTCTGTCGCTATATAAATAAATATTTGTTTTAAAGTAAAACCCTCCCTAATGGTGTGGTCAAAAAATACTATCAAATTTTGCATCTGACAGAGGGTAAAAAAAACCTTTTTGTCTGCTGAGTTGACATACAATTCAATACATGAACAGTTATAATTTATTACTAACAACCAAAAACAAAAAGCCATTTATATTGAACAAAAGAAACGATAGATATTGCAGCAGATCAACACTGACCAGGGGCACTAAGAACCTCGAGGCAAATGTTCCAACCACATATTCTGTCATTATACATTTCTTTGATCTTCTACAGTCAGTGCAGCTATATTTTTTAGTATGTTTAATCATCAGTTAGAGAAATTATTTTTTATTAGCAAAAATAAAAGACACCCCCCCAAAAAAAAGCCCCCCCCCCCCCCCCCCCCCAAATCATATGCAGTGGTATACTTTACCTTGGGAACAAACCTCCATTCAGTTAAATTTTTGTTTTAGATCAGCCAGCACCACAACAAAGTCAATTGAGTTAATGCCAATAACACCACTAAACAAAGCCCTCATCTAATGTTATATAACCCATCAACAGTCATATCCTAGCCCCCCTGAAAGTGATGGCCAATACTGACCATATGTCCTGTGTTCATCCACCAATGACATCCCAATAATTAATTAGTGGTGGCCCAGTCTCAGCAACATTTGACAGGCCCAGCTCAGCTGACAATAACACACAGATAATGAGCCTTATCTCCGACAGGCAATTAACTGATTTTTCACAGGGGAGTTCTAAAATTCCCCGTCTCATTTTCCACTTGGCATGGTGCAATGAAAACAAATTTCTAGATAAAGCAGATGTAGTTTACACCTTCAGAACCATGGACCTGACTTTCAGAACAGTAAAACTACAGAGAAATTTTGAATGTACAACCAAACAATGCATGGTATAAGCAAAATCACTTGTTAAATAGAATCTGAAGATTGCATTAATTTTTTTAACTAAATTTATTACATGTACCAAAAGAGAAAGTACCCAGGCTTCCTAAACTTACCAAAAAAAAAAAATGGACAAAGTTGGTATTACTAACCATAAACCATGCATATGCAGAACAATCAAGGCTTCTTCCACTCTTTATAATTATATAACTTTTAAATTAAATTATTTAAATTACAAGATGTTAAGTAAAAAAAAATATTGGTGTAATTTTCATGGACATAAAATCAGATGGACACATAAAAATCAGTTTGACAGAGAGTACGAGACATCTTCTACATCAACACTAGTGGAGGGAGGGGATATGGGATTTGATCTTGGGGCTGTGATAATTAACCTGAGGATTATCTTATCATTAGCATGGATCCCCAGAGACTGGGGGTTCTGATAGTCACCTAGAACTCAGATTATATTAAGCCCATGGTAATAGAGCTTATCTGACCAAGTAAAGCTAGCTGTCTGACTTATCTTGCTGTAAAACCCTTTTAATGGTGAGCAAACTTTGCAATTGCCCTTAATGCATGATGCAAGTGAAACCATTACATAACTGAGTGCAAT
The DNA here is from genome assembly GCA_016163765.1 of Magallana hongkongensis. Classification (NCBI taxonomy): domain Eukaryota; kingdom Metazoa; phylum Mollusca; class Bivalvia; order Ostreida; family Ostreidae; genus Magallana; species Magallana hongkongensis. The sequence goes on along the minus strand of WFKH01010211.1, from coordinate 6,316,734 downwards.
TTCTGAACCTTAAGAGATTACAGACTCTTTAAACATCAATATCGCTATATCAGAGGTTGACCTGTTTTTGACATTGAATGATGACAGATCAAATTGAAATAAATCAAGCAATGATTAAACTCACAGTGGTCACACAAGAAGTCTGTGAAGAATACATCCATCTCCATTCCATAACACTTCTTCTGGAAAGGTGATAGAACCATCCTTGTTCTTAGAAGGACAGTATCCCAGACTCATATGACAATCTTATGCTTGAAGACAACTTTATAACATGTGTGCACAGTCAGCTAGTATGGCATGGGGGCAGGAGGTCCCCCTGTCAAAATACATGTAATCCCTCCCAGAAGCTGTTCTGGTCTCAATCAAGCCAATTCTGTCCCACTGAGTCTGTATATTCTCAGAACTTAGCGACCTGTATAGCTTGCGTGACCACTGCTGGGTGAACACCAACCCAATCAACAGTCAGAAAAACACTGCAGAGAGGCCATCTTACTCAGGCTAGGGAAGTCAGGTCAGGGGGCTTTGTAGTTGTCGGGTGTAACAAGGGGCCTCTCTCTCAGAAATACAAGAATCATGAACCTTCCTCTATGCAATTTAGTTGGTTTTGATTATAAGTTTACAAACAATTAACCTTTAGTAAAGAAAAGACCTGCCTTTGGACCAAAGGGCACATAGAGGAGTGTAAAGTCACACTGGTTTCTTTCCAATCAATGAGCAATTGTTGAGCAACCCCTCAGGATAGAGGCACAACAAGATCAAAGAGAGAACTGGAGTGTCCAAGTCATAAAATTGACCAGCTAGGAAATCAAACTCCCCCATCCTGTCCAACTCTGAGTTTCCTGTTTGAACTGTTCAGATCATCTGATTATTTCTATCCAACAACAAAGACTTACTGGTGACTCAATATGATCAAAGGGAATATAGTGGAATTACTGGTATAGAAGTCAATGATGGTTACTATCACAACAAAATATATAGATTAATATTTTTCCTGCTTGAATTCTTTAAGATTATCTGATTGTTTTACTCATACAACAATGTCTTACTGGTGACTCAAAATGATCAAAGGGAATACAGTGGAATTTCTGGTATACTTTGACAATTATAGAAGTGAAAGATGATTACAATCACTAAACCATATATATAGATATCTTTAATTAAATGACTTACTATGGTGACTGGTCAATATAATCAAAGGGAACAGGCTAGAGTTATACAGGAACACACAACATACAAGTGACTGATGATTTCTATTACTAAAATATTTAAATATGTAACAAGTTAGTACCTTGTACAACCAATTAATATGTAATGAAACATTTTGTTAATAAATTTATAATTATTCTTATCATAATAAAAAAATTAACAACGATACTATTGCTCACTTTGTAAAAAATTTACAAAAATAAACTAATTACCTTTCATAGCAAGTGACCAAATAATTAATTTACAGGACTTAATCAGCACACCACCTATGGAGATAATGAACACGATAACAAACTGCTGGCAGTTCTTAACCTGCTCCAGATTCCAGCAAATTGTTAGAACAACATCTACATAACACTGGTCAATTCATTTAGAAGTCACACAGAATGTGGCTTGTATAAGAAGACCCAACAGAATACAGTTTACACAAGCCAAGAGGTTCAGTATTTATGTAAACATTAGATCAATGTTGATTGTAAACAAACTTGCTTTATAATTCAAGGAGATTTGATGTTTAGCCTTGTACAAAATAAAACAAAGAAAATGAAAACATCTGTTATTAAAATTGGGCAGGTGTAGCTCAGTCCACACAATGTTCTATTGATTTCTGTATACATAATGATTAGTGGATATACTCATCAGGGCCTTGATGACAATGATGATGATAGAAAGCAGATCCACAGTTTATACTGTCTATTGTCCACTATTTCTTACTTCTAATTCAGAAAAAGTTGAGAGATTATGCACAGATTTGACATACCTAACTGTCTCAACACATACCTGAATGAACCTAATCTAGTACTTATAAGCTGTGAAATAGTATATCCTGCCTGGAAAAACAGCAGAAGGGGGTCTTTGTTGGAGTCAGGAACAGTTCTCTGTTAGAGACCAACAAGTCTGTAAATCCTGCTGAAAAATCAGCTGTTCTCACACTATAAGACATGGCATACCCCAGCTCTGGTGGGTACTAACAATTAGGTGCCAATTTACTCTCCTTGACAAGAGAGTCCATAAATCTGGGTCAATGAAATTGCAATCATGACTTTCATTTAGATTCCATTAGATAACCCCATAAATTTGCCATCAATTAGCTGTGAAGTCTCTTGGGGAGGCTTAGGATAGAATGGAAATGCTTGTTTATGTGGTCTGTGACCAAAACCATGGCCACATCAATACTCACCAGCTATGATTTGCTCAAAGAAGCTGTCTGTATCAAATCTGTACATGGTGAAATGTCTCTTGATTAATTCTTCCTCAATGAATTTAAAACAATCCACATGTTACACATGCTCTGGACAAGTACCAAATATTACCATACAAACAAAATCCACTGTTTATACTCCTTTTGTCACCCTGTCAGCAATTATGTATTAATTAATGGTGTTAATTATCTTGTCAGCTTTAAAAAAAAACTAGGAAGACTTCTTGTTTATCTCCAGTTAGGGTGCCTTGGAGTAAGAGCATGTATTAAAAGCTCAGACTTCTTGAATGCCCAAGAGTACCTGTCCAATGCCTGCACAGATCTTAGCCCCTGATAACAATTGTTCATGTAACTTGACCAAAGAGCTACATGTATGACAGCTGAGTGAAAAATGGGCCAGTGTTGACACTAATGACAGATCAACATAGATCAACAACATGATAATATAACATACCCTGAAAAAACAGTTATATCTGAGTTAAAATCAGTAATTTATCCACTTCTACTGTGATGAACATCCTAAAGGTGTTCATTTATGGTATTTAAAATTATGTGTGTGATTTACATTTCATAAATCAAAAAAATAACCAGAAAGTCCAAACCATATAATGTAAAATATTTTTTTTGTGATGAAATTCTGAATTTCAAAATTAAATCTGTATGAAAACCATTTATTGAAACTAAAGCTTTAAAAATAATAACTATATGATATTAATTAAAACTGTTTTCTGTCTGCAATACACAGGACATTGTACTGTCTAATTAGTACAGTAGATATTTTAGATGTATTTGCATGTGTACCAGCAAAGCCATAGTAACCTACAATAATCATAATAAGCTGTCAATAACAGCATAAAGCAATCAGATGCGGATTGCATTAATAAATCTATTATGATTGATGATCAAAATTTGATTATCTCAATTGTAATTAAGTGACAGAGAGAATTCTGCAAGACCAAATCTTGAATATCATTGATTTGAAATTGATTGTATTAAAATAACTCCATATATTTATATCCCTGATGGCCACTTTTTCTTATAGTTATACCTTGAAAATACATGTATTTATTCAAAATGTGCATTCACAATATTTTTATTTTACCGCAATCATTGGCAATGATTAATAATTAAATGAAATAGACCCCTTCATGATAACTGCAGTACTGCTCTCTTGCAGGGCAAATTGATATACTTTGCCGAAGTTTTAGTAGGTAGATAATTAAATGACGTAAATGAAACAATTGACGTTATGTCATATTTCACCAAGTTATGTCATTTTGCCCTGCAAAAGAGCAGTACCGCAGTTACCGTGAAGGGGTTAATTTCATTAGAACTACCACCAACTCTTTGATGAATTTCAAAATAAAAATCATTGGGCCTAATCTTGAGTTGAACATTAGACGATGCTTTGATTTTATATTTTTTCCACACTAATTTTATTTCAATCATCCGTTGTCAATCTGGTTAATAAGTAGAGCGACCCAGTTACGAATATTTACAAAATATAACGTGTTAACTATAATATGCCATCTATAAACTGCAACTGAAAAATAGATCTACGTTAAATTTTTACCATGTAATATTGCTATGTCGATTATGTTACCATGGGACTAAACTGAGGAAAAAAGATTTTCTTTATTGCAAAGTTTTTAAAAAGATTATGATCTAAATGCTTTCTTTATGACCTTACATCTTCTCTTGAAGTTGTTGCACCAAATATTTTTCTTCCTGAAGTCGTTTTCCTTGAATTGGCCGCGTCATTAAAACAGGATAATTGATTGGTTATGCTCTTTATTTACGTCGAATTTCATTGGATACCTCGTTTTGAGTCCAATATGTCTGCGCCCTTGGTATGAAAACATTGCAATGAAAAGCAAGATTTTCTACAGTATTTTAGTCAGTGCTACGGTTATTCTAACTACTAGAACTAACTGATTGTATTACCATTACACGAATTAACAATTACGAATTTCTAGTTTCCGTGTGTTTAGGAATGTAAGAGTGTAATCGCTCCTGTATATAACGTTATGTCTTTGCCTGTTTACATTTGTCTATACGCGAATGACTTGCTCAGTAGATTTATGGTTATTTATTTACTAACAGTGTCGAATAGTTAAATATCTTTGTCACGGCCACTTGAAGTTAATGTAAATATATTGCATGTGCATGTTCAAAAACAGATCCTTTCTCAAACATGCATAAACTTCAGTGTCCATGGTTCAAGTACAGTCGTTTTACCGGTAACGAATCAGTATGCGGTTTTGTCGTGCATGTGATTATTGTAGTCGGAATTTTAAATGTTTTTATTTGTTGTTTGAATCATGTTTCTTTGTTCTTTTAAACGGTGGTATCAAACTTCCGAAAATATGAAGCATGAATTACGGAGATAGTAAATTCAACACCCCTCCATTTTCCTAGTTTCGAATTCGTTTTCCAGTATCGAATCAGCACGCTCTATTATTTATGATTAATTATTTTGGTGCGGATCAATTTCGATAATACTTCCAGAGGTACATGTCAATGAACTTACATATGAAGAAGGAGAAATCATTGTGAGAATATGTTGTTTAAAATAATAATATGATCATTATTTTTATTTTACCATTTTCCCCCACAATTGAGACTGAATTAGAAATGTTTTCATTTTGCATTAATTTATGAAATTAAATCTTCATGAAAACACTTTATATGAGTAATTAAAGATAAGTAATTGCGATTTGCTTTTGTTTTGCCCTTATATCTGTCAATATATCCCACCAAATAATACTTCTATCGCACTGAACCGAAACTAGGAAAAATACATGTGGTTTTTTTGGAAGTTGTAATTTCATTAAAAGCTCAATTATCATTTAATATGATGCATAATCTTATTAAATGGATTCTAATTACTAATTATCTACTAAATGTGGTTCAATAACACACTTATTTTTATAGTCAGACTTAGTTGCTTTGTTTGTTTGGCCTTGCACTTCTAGCAACTCATAACTGAGTCACCTTTTTAATTGGTAAACAATACAGTAAATAATCGTGCAAATGTCAAACAACTCCACACACGGATTGAATATTCATTTATGTATTATAATTACCTAGTTAGGTTTTTTAAAACCTTAACTTCATTTTTCTCCAATAATTTTTCTTAAAATTATTCGATACTGGTAAATATTCGTTACCTGTAAAACGAGTGTAATACACTGGATAAATAAAAAAAATATTTGAATTTCTACTTTCATCAATAGATTATTGTTCCTTATTCATAAATTTCAGGTGGCATGTAAAAATCATCGTAACTATTAATTTATCTGTTCACTTTCCTGTTCGTTGACTTGTCTGTCAATCCACTTTTATGTTTAAAGGTGAAATATCAGAAGCTCATACAAGGCCAAAAGTTGCTCATTTCTTGAATGTGTGTTATTACCCTGACCCAACATCCTGTGACCAACATTTATTCTATTATGATTTTTTCATCACTTTTTGATGTTAAAAAATATATACACATACCTTTTAGAGATGAACATTCATTCAAAATGTAAACTGTCCAAATTACCAAGTTTGTCTCTCTATATAGTAAATGGCCAGCAAAAATTAAAAAGCTGTTAATTTATGATAAAAATAAAGCTCTTGTTTAGGTGGATAGTGCAGGATGTTTTTCACATTATAAAAACAATATTTCTAGACCTTTGACAGAGGTTATCTTGCAATATCACAATATACAGATATTGCTTTGTATTACTTAATTTCCTTGTCCACATGGACCTTCAATAATTTATGTCATGTAGTAAACATTTATTTTCAGTGAAAAAGAATGCCTGAAGAAACATCATTCAGACTGAAGGATGAAAAACATGTTTCAGTGGAGGTGGAATTTATGCTGTGGTCATCCAAGTTTGACCTGATTGCTTTGGCTAATGTTCAAGGGGAGGTACACTTACTTTTAATGTTCAGTACATGTAATTCCAAAAATAAGAAAAGAAAATTCTTACATGTATATCCAAAATTGTAAAATTTAATACCCCTTGGTAAATAATTAATTATGAGGTTATGGGTAAGCTGGGGGAAGTTACCTAGTGAAAATACATTAATCAATTCAAAATCTAGCAGACACATCAAACTAGCATTGTTAAGATTAAAAAGGTTCCATGAAAGCCATTTAACAACTGGCTTCTTCTTAATTCTCATGCTCCCATCATCTCTACTAGTTAACTCGTGTAATGTTTGTATGGAGACAGAACAAAACTATTGTGTTTTCAGGTTGTCCTCCATAGATTATCCTGGCAGAAAGTTTGGTCTGTTCCACCTCCATCAGAAGAGGTCAAAGTCAAAGCTTTGGCATGGAGACCAGATGGAAAAGGTAAAAATCTAACTGTACAGCAAATTATCAGGTTTGAACAATTTACATTTTTGTTTTTCAGCAATTTAAAAAGATATAGCATAACAGAAGATAGTGTGTTTTGATATGAGATAACTCAGACATGATCTATTTTTAGTTTTCATGAAAATGGCCATTCTAAGACTTTGCTCAGTTAGATTTTTGTGTCACAAGCAATTCTTAATGCAGTTTAAATCAATATGACACATAAGGAGCATTCACAAATCATAGATATCATCTCTTCAACTTCCCTGCCCTGTGCATTTATGCGTGCAAAGTGAATTGAGTCAGTTGTTCTTACAGATACATGTATGCCAGTTGTAGGACCTTTCCTGCATTACATATTTTTGTATGCAGTAAAAAAAAAGATTTATTTCTTGATGTTTTCTCACTCTATGAGTTTATTCAATTGAACATAAAGAATAGTCAGATAGAAGATTCTTAAATGATAGTTTATCTGTTTCAGTGGTTGCTGCTGGATACAGCAATGGGAGGATCAACTTGTATCACATAGAAAATGCAGACATTCTCCACTCCATTAACTTGGAAGGGGAGATAACTTGTATGGAGTGGGTGTGTCAGTTCTGTCCGGAGGATTCGGAGTGGAAACCAGATCCTTACAAAGAGGACAACTTCAGAAACTATCTCCCAAAGCTTCAGCCCCTCAATAAAAGGTTTCTGCCAATATATATTTTTTATTGTGAAAGTATACAAAACCACATGTATTTTAGTAACCAAGGACATACCTTATGTTGTGATCAAGTGCAAGGTTATGATTAGAAAGAAATTCTGTGTAATTTTTTTTTCACTTCTTAACATTTTGCATAATAAATGAATGGGATGTTCATGTCTAAGTTTCCTTAATATCTTTTAAGGAGGCTGGATGGTCGACAAATTAACCATCAGATCTACCTAAAAATTTAAGATATTATTTGTTTAGCTATTAACTATTGTTTAGTAAAGAAAAAATCCATATATTTTACCGATTAGATTTGGGTATATTCTTATATTTTATATAGAGCTCTTCTTCTGAAGAAGATTAATGCCATCTAAAAATGGCCACGACCATCGAGTCCTCTTAAGAGAAATTATTCTGAAATTCTCTGCTTAGTAGAGATATGTGTTTTTTGTTTGTTTGTTTGTTTTTTTTTTAATGGGAGAGGGGATGGGTTACATGTATTAAATTATATAATTATATCTTTTATCTTCTTCTTTTCACAGTTATGGTACCCTGTCCAAGGTATCACCAGTGTAAGTATCAGAACAGAACTTAGTTGTTGGAGTGGTGCATGTTTTAGTAATCCAGTTATGATCAGGTGCATGCAATTCCAGCTACTACTATTGTAGATTCCTAATTAAATGCAAGGAATTATATCCGTGTAAAATCGCGAGAAGCATATCGCGAATTTTAAAATCTCGCTTTTATTTTTCTGACATATATATACTACATGAAACTATGATAAAAATTCAGCATTTGGGATTTTATGTTCTCGCGATTTGATGGAAAACAGCCGAATAGCGGAATGAAGTACTCGCGTAAAATAAGGAATCTTTGAAATAAAGTTGTTCATTTATAATGTCAATTTGTTGGCATATAACTTATTAAACCAAAGAGGACAAATATATAGGTCTGGAATATTTTTTGAAAAATTAAATTCCCAAGATCTACAGAGCTACTGTTTGTAACAAACCTTTGCAAGCATCCTGATATAATAGTGGAGATATAAATTTGCTAAGTGACCTCATATTGATAATTTGGCAACAAAAATTGAAAAATACAGTGCTGCAATTAATAATATTCATATGCAATCACTCTGATTCTAGTATTGTGTATATTTAATGCTTTTGATAAAACTACATTTTAATTAACAAATAATATGGCTCCAGGAAGGGTGCTAAGTATCAACATAGTAATATCATTAGGTTTTAAACAAAAAGCATGATTTTAGAAGCCATATTATATTATTTTACAGAGAAGAATCTGTAGAAGACAGCAAGCAGTTGTGTGAACAGAAGGAGTAAGTGCTTATCTGAACAAAGTCAACTGATTATACTCTTAGCAATTAAAATTTTGTCTTTCTTTAGTTTTTGTTTCTCTTCATAACTGGAACAAACTATCCATTTAAACATGAGTTCAGATGTGTTTCCAAAGGTATATTAAAGTTTCCTCTTTAATCGAAATCTTTGATGTCATCATCATTGAATATATTTTTCATGCATACATGCACCAGCTGTAAAAGTGGTTATTTACACTGGTGGGTAAGTATGCATCTTTTATAGTCAAACAATTCGAGTGGGTATTAAATATGCGGATGTGTGATATACCACACTTAAGTTTCGATTTTTTTACCATATGCACTGGGGTATTTTATGTGGATTTAAGCTTACCGTGTAACTAGTGTAAATTTCCCCCACACGTAAATAACCACTTTTACAGTAATTATATTCATTAAAAAAGTGGCCCAATGGGCTATGACCCAGATATTTGATTGTATTTGAAGGTTAAACTTGCTAATTGTTGGCTGTAGCAGTAACTCACTGAGTATTTATGCTTTTGGGGTTTTCCCTGTCAGCAGACTCACAGTGCCTACCATCAATGTGGACAAGGTGATACAGACATTTCTTTGAGCAAATTAATCTGACTGGCTAGATCAAGTCGAGTCAACATCTTAAAGTTTATTTTCTTTGTTTTTAAGATCAGGAAAATCTTGTCTGCAACTATAAGCCAGGATCTTCAGAGTTTGTCCCTTGTGCTTGAAACAGAGGACAAAGAACAGCACAGCCATTGCTACCTGATGTCGGTGAGTTTTTATGTTGTAGAAAACTAGCACAACGTTCTCTGTCTCAACATGTCAGTAAAATACAGTAGTCACTTTTCTTAACAGTTTGACACCAAACTAATGGCTTCTCGATACAAGGAGCTGAGACTGATGGCTTTGAAGTTTGGACAAGTGCTAACTCTCAAAGAGGTAGGATATATTAGATACATGTAGGTTGTGAGAAAACATTTTTAATATTGTTGGTATCTTTATGTCTGCCAAGAAATGGTCATAGTATATTTTAATATTGTTACTCATTTCTATCCATACTTCTGTCACAATTGTTTTTTCTGACATTTTGGGATTTGAATTTCTTTGTTCTATCTGTGAAGTTTTCAGTGTGCATAATCCATACAGAGCCATAGCATCATATTCATGTCAATTCATTGGGGCTCAGTTGTCATGGATTTTGTGGGTACCCCTCAAGCATGGATTTACATCCTCAATGAATTTAAAAAAATCTTTATCCACAAAATTACTTTCCAATGAACCTGTGAAGATTTATGATTCCACAGAACGTGATTTGTATTATTTGAAATGCAATAATTGTGTTTATTTTAATTGACATAATTACAGTCAGTGGTTTTTGTCTTTCATAGTATCTTCAGGCCACTGTACAGCAGATGTCTGAGGCATGGGAAGACATCTTAATGGAAATGGACTCCAAGCTTCTCAAGTTTGCTGAAGACAAAAAGGTATCATACTGTCAATGCAGCACTAAGTACACATGTCAATATTCCTAGTTAAACATGAGTCTCAGAAATTGATATCTTAGTAAAATGAGAAAAGCACCTCTGGTGGATTTTACAATCTTGTTATTATTGTT
>WFKH01010211.1:6293816-6303816 GCA_016163765.1 Magallana hongkongensis | reverse complement strand
ATGTTACATAGGTGTCCATGGCAACCCCCCTTTTTATAAAACTTGATATAAATACAACACATTTTACGATCTGTTGAGATGTGAGCTAGACTTCATTAAAGTCAATGATATACCCTAAAATATACCAGAGAAGAGACATACAAGGCTGTCTAGCCGATACTTTAATTGATGGGGAGCGACTCCATTTTGTATAAAATTCTAACATCCAGTAATGTTAACACATTCAAGGTTTTTTTCGGAGCTCTGCCGGAAAGGCCCGAGAAGTTGCGATTGATGTAATAGAACATGCGGGTATGAAAGTAAAAGTACATATAAGAAAGTAATAAACAACAAAATAGCAAGTAAAGTATATAATAACATTGGTGCCTCATCTATTTTCAGCCCAGAACTACAGACTTTCCTTTTGAATGACTTGACTGGTAAGGTTAGTATGAACAAAAAAAATATCAACAATAAAGATTAAAACTAAAGAAAAGCACACAAAATTAACAGGACTATCAGTACAAACTTATTTTCTACAAAAAAAGCTAAACTTATGACAGTTCCCTAGATTAAAGACTAAATGTTAATTATTGAACATTGGAAGGATAAGGTATAGATACAGTTAATCTATGGTGCATATAAAAGTTGTATGCCCTTCAAAGAAAGAGATAGTCTAAGGGCTTAAAGTCTTATTTTTTATCTATCTGACCATCATTTCATCCTTTCATCATCATAATATGGTTTTCCCTTGTCCAGCAGAAAAATAGTTATTTCCCTTGCCTCTTCAAGATAACACATTCACAAAAAATTATGACATCAGCCATGAGTAATACCCTTTTGTTTTAAATGTACATGTAGATTTCTTTCTAAATCTAAATTGTTGGTACACTCTCCATATTTCTGGGTACAAACATCAATTTACTTCAAAATTCCATTTCATTTCTCACCCTGTTACTACATGTACACATATTTAAAATTTTCAGTGATAATCATGTGACCAAACACAATCTGGTTTGAAAAACTTGAGTCAGCACAGATTACAAGTTAAAGAAAGTTACTTGTAACATCAAATAGGCAGTAAAGAAAATTGTTGAATATGTGTGTGAATCATGTGTCAATACTTTAGAAAGTTGTATTCTTTTTTTTGTAGGGTTTGCAGAAATTAGGACATTCTATTGAAACTTCCTACTCAAACATTCAGAAACTGGTTGTGAAACATTTACAGGTGTAAGTGTATATTTGTATCAATTTGGCAGCTATCAAATTCATTCCATAAATACATATATATTGTTTTCCTTTTCCTATATCTTGAAAAACAGAGTGAGTCAGGCCATTCTGTACCACCTGGCTGAGTTGAGGGGTATGTCTCTGTGGTACGAGAAGTTTGGAGTTCTAGGGCTGACCACACAGACTCTCCACACTGCCATCATGACGGTCGGATCCTTCGTCCTCAAATCCAGTGAGCTCCAACAGTGAGTACAGCAGCCATGTTCTCAGTGTCTCTCAGCTGTCAGTGGAGTATCAGCTCATTGACTTAATAGAAGACAGCTCTTAGCATTCAAGTCTATTGAATTTATTTTTCAGAGTTATTGATGACAGTATAAAGAATTTCAAAGCATTCTTCCGGTGGTTGTATGTAGGTAAGATTTCTCTTTTATCATTTTAATTTATCATTTAAATGGCTTACCAGGTACTTACCATGAATACAAAGTTTAATTATACAAAGATTAATTACTCTATTTTGAGGTGATGGGTGCATCCCTACACCAATCTAATATCTAAGGTTGAGATCCATGTATTTTCTGGTTCCTCATGTCAAGGTGCATTGAGTGGTAGGATGGACTTGGGGTGCCCCCCCAATAATCGGTCAGCTATCTTAAAAAGGGCCAAGACCCCTCTCCCCAACCCCATTCCCGTTATAGCCACATGTTTCTCAATGCTGTTAGTCATATCAAATTGCATTAGGTGGTTTGAGAAAGTGCCCTAAGTGTCTTTTTATAACCCCTGATTTTATGAGTGATCAGATATTTTGAAAATGATTTAGATCCTCTCCCTAAATTGAAAAAAACCTATTACTGTATCTCAGATTTGAAAAAGACCTTATTGGTCTCTTAGTTTAGAGAAAAGCTTAATTTTGATCACTAGTAATGCATAGATTTGTCAATCTTAAATATTTATTTATTTATTCATTAAGAGATAAATTCTCCAAGTTATTATGTAAGTTGATTTTGATAAATTACATGTATTAAAGAAACAATGCAATAGACAGAAGAAAAAAATCCCAATTAGGCAATTACTGGTACTGAGTTTTGGAATTTGGAATATTTGTTTTAAGCACTTTCTCAATTTTCTATAGTTACAGAATAATTGGAGTTTGAGATGCAATGTCTATTGAGAACATTTCATTTTTTGTTCCTTTAAGTTATACAAAGAATGTCAAATGAAAAACCACCTGCAGATCTCATAAAGGTATGTTGTTAAACATTGTTTACCACTGAATGTAACAGTCTTTGTACTAAGACTCCTCTGTATAGATGTGAATGTTGTTTGTTGGTTATTTTATTTTCTCTTTCAACAGATGACACAGCACGATATAAATTTTGTGGCAGAATTTTTGCGAGACAATTTTAACCATTTTACATTGGTAAGAATTTTGTGAAGTTTTGTTGATGTGTCTGCTGACTCTATGTGTTTACATGTAATTCATATCAAACATATTTTTCAATCAAAGACATTTCTATTCATTATCGTCATAAAGGAGACATATACATGTATATTATTCATTAATTGACTGAACATTTTATGCTCTAGAATTTGTTATTTGCAATCAAAACAAATTTTTCATTATCTCTGAAAAAACCCCCCAAAATTTTTTATGGAATGATTTACATTGACCTAAATTTGTCTTTCAATTATGACATATATACATGTACAGTAGTTCAATATATTAGATACATGTACAATGTACTTTTAAAATATTTAATCAGATGATGTGATAGGGCTGAGTCACTTTGAATGCAGAGTACAAATCTTAACAATTTGTTGATCATAGAATTAAAAAAATTACCTTATTCAAACTTTTGATTAATAAAAGTATTGATGATGTTTTGATACTTACTGTATATTGTCAAAATGGAACACAGGTTCCAAATTTTATAGCTATCTGATATTTGGAAATCCCCTCCTATTCTTACATCCCATTGAAAAGGGGATTCAAAATGTTTATTGAACAGTCTTTCTCTATTACACATCCAATCATTGAAGTGGTTAAATGGCTACATACCTTTAAACATAATTTTTTTTCTGTGATTTAGGATGATGAAGATTCCATCTCAGAACTAATGGCAGACAAAGACAAGAAATCCAGGTTTAAGCTGGAGAAAGTTGGACAGGTCAGAGGCAGATACTGTGTACAATCTTAGACTTAAAGTTGGGCAGGTCTGAAGCAAAAATTCTGTAAACTCTAAAACTTAAAGTTATACAGGTCTAAAGCAAAATTCTGTAGAATCAAACTTTAAATTTGGACAGGTCTGAAGCAGATCTTCTGTAGAATCTAAGACTTTAAGTTGGATATCATAAGCAGGTAAAAATTTGCCTTGACTAGGGATGGGTATTGCCAAAACTTTCGTATCGTGATATTATCAAAATATTTTTTCAAAATATCGCAATAATATCGTGATTTATTTTTTTTAAGAGAACAGATTAAGGTAGGTTTTTTTTTTTTTTTTTAAAGAAAATTAAATGGCTTCAGATTAAGACTTGCCCTCTGTAATATTTCATCAGCCCTAGAAAAACTCTTTCAGAAGGGACACTTGTTGCAGGTATACATAAATATTTACATTCACTTTCTTTCCCCCTATTAAATTGCATTGATTGATTTGAGTGATATTTACACATAACACAGAAGACCCAATCACCAAATCTGGTGCGTATGAATACTATCTTCCTTCAGTATTTCTCGAAGAACAAGACTGACTTTCCCCGCGACTTCAAACCGGATCACGGCCTGCTATTATACTTACGCTGATAAACATTTCATTGATGAAAATATTTTTTAACAGTTAAAAGAATTTAATTTATTAATTTATAATTAAACCAAAGGTTATATTCATCGAATAACAAAATAATAAATAAAATTATGTAATTAGAACTTATAGCGTTGTGCACTATTTAATAATATCGGGCGTTATTCAATTTGTATGCACACACCGTTGCAGTTATGAGACCACATCTTTCAAAAAATAATGATTCAATGCTTAAGTAACCTCTAACAAGTTTAGCAACAAGTGATAATTCACATGTATATTCATTTTCTTTCCACTAAGAAAGAGGATTTTCCTGAAAAAGTATTGCTCGGGCACCTCTGTGTTCATTTACCTCGGGTGAATTTCACTTGATCTATGCCTTCAGAAGTCGCCATTTGAACTTTAAGTAACTGTAGTTTTAAAGTTTGATTGATGAAACAATTTATTTCCAGAATTTTTAAACACGTGAAATATACCGGTATTTGGTTCCAGTATCGCGATATGTTTCGCACAACAAAAAATCTCAATATACCTGTTTACCGATATAATTGCACATCACTAGCCTTCACCCTAGTGAAAAGATGAAAGATAACTTAATATTAAATTACTGGAGTATATTGATGTACATTATTCACTGGTTGCAAGTAAATGTTCATCTCTCTTTTGTTAACAGTTGATCATTTTACAATTTAAAATAGAAAAATCTGTTGGTGGGAGTTGGGAATTTTTTTTCAGTCCTACTTCCATGTGGTCTAAAAATTTGGCTAAAAGATTTCATTACTGGTAATTGTTATTTTTGTGTATTGTGGAATGGTACAGTGCATCTGTCCACCCTTTGTGGGCAAGATACAGACTTTACTTGTTGAGGGATGAAGATTAAACTTGATACACAGGTTGCTCATGGCAGAATAGAGAACCCTTTTTATTTACAAGGTCAAAGGTCTAGGTCATCATATATTAGTCTTTTCACACCTTGTAAGCAAGATATTTATAAAAGTAAGTTTGTTATAGGTATAATGGTTATACTTAATACAAAGGTTGCTTATGCAAAGAGACAAAAAACCCAAACCCAATGATTTTGAACATAAATGTTTAGGATTATCATACACTGTCTTTCCATACCTTATAGACCGAGACAGGCTAAATAGATTCAGTATGGTTGATTAAAATTGGTGCACAGGTTACCTAAAGCTTTTTTCGAAGTAAGAGGTCAAAGTTTAAGGTCATGATAGGCTTGTAGGTAAGATACAAACTAGTCTGTTTGGGGTATTAGGGTCATGCTTTATACTTAGCATGCTTATGACAGGAGTTAGATTTTTATTTAGTTTCAAGGTCAAAGGTCAAGGTCACAATGGGCTTAGTCTGTCCACATCTTAAAGGCAAGATACAATCTATTATTCTGTTTTATAAGAATGATCAAACATGGTTTATATATTGCAAGAGAACCTGATATTGATTAGCCAATGGTCTTAAATTTCATATCAAATATCAAGCTAAAGTGACATCTAAATCGGGAAACTCTTGGTTAAGTTCTCAGAACAGAACTTGGAAAGTGTTTGATAAGAAACTGTGTGAGTTTTTAGTTGTAGATATTCATATGCACCACTTTAACATACTAGATTGAGTTCAAATTAGAGTTAAACTATATACCTATTTTCTTTCAGCAGTATTCTGCTGGTAGAGTTTTAAAAATTTTAATTTTTCTAAACTTTTATCCCATTTGCTTTTATTCATTACATTCAGTCTAATAATTGTATTAGTATGGTGAGGCTTCTTTATAATAATGTCTATAGAAATGAAAAATTTTTAACTTTCTCTCTGGCAAGACATTGGTGTCATTCTTAAACATACAGCTCTGGTCATTCTGAAGATAATAGTCCGAACAAATAACATTATTACACAAGTATGTGTATGAACATTTAAAGCTGGGTGGTCTGATTTTTTTGGCCATTAAAGTATCAAATAATTTTCCATTTAAACCAATTCGCTTAGAAAGTTATGAGCATACACCAAATTACACCCATTGAATTGGTCTCTTTTCAATGATAGAAATATTTGAAGTAATTAAAATAACTCTTGTTGGGCTGCACAAAATATTCAAAAGTGCACTTGTCATGGAAGTTAAACAAAAAGAATCCATGTTGTTTTGTCCCTTGATTGCTTGGGTTGATTCACCCCAAATTTAAATGCATCGTTTACACATACAAACTTAAGATATTTAAAAGAATTTTTTAATTAGGAAAAACAATTTTGAAAGCTTGTTTACATTATTCTTGGTGAATGCCAAAGTCCTATATTTATAAATATACCCACCTCAACTTCGGAAGTAATCTTTATGAGAAGAAAAATTATCCATTACCCTTTTTAATATTAAAAAAATATATATATTTTGTACATCATTTTATTCGTAGTATTAAATAATGGGGAAATTATGGGGAAAACAACTTCATTGCTTATTGTTAAACTTACTGGTATATACAAAAATAAAACAGTTGTTTCACAGTGTCCATAAAATCCAATATACATTTGGACCAATCAGCTATCAGGAATCAGGCTTGTTTGTTAACTATATTATGAAGAGTTGAATCAGTTCATGCATAAGTTAATTTTCATTATGGTAATATTCATTTTTGGGGCTTTTAGCTTGATATTAATATTTAAGTGTACTCAACTGACATTAAGATCAAGAACTGATATAAAATATATGCACTGAGGTACAAATGGTACGTTGATTTCAATGTACATTTTGAGAGAAGTTCTGTCCATTTTTGTTAACATTATGGTGGAGTTGCAAGAATTTTAAAAATCCTAAGCACAAAATTAATAATCTTAAGTTTCTCAAGCCAAAATTTCTTATAATGTGTGGGCAGGTATAATATTTTATTTTAGTTTTTCATTGCAAGAGTTGCACTTTTCTCTGTTTTAGTTATAACGGAAAAATTGAGTTATTCTCCTTTTCAAAGCAATCATAATGAAATTAATCAATGCCATAGCATTAATAACATGCTTGGTGGTGACTCAGAAAGAAAACATTACTTTTTGTTCTAATCTATTCAGTTTATTTAAATATACTTTATTCAATAACTTTCAGTTGAAATAGGGAAAGAACATACATAGTTTTGAACATAAAACTTTAAAAAAATTAATTATGCTTGCAGACAATTCAAAACCCTTTGATAACAATATCTCATGAATTAATGTGTTGTTATTAAGGAAAATCTAATAGACCTTAATGAAAAGCATTATCATCTAGAAAACAGTTTGAGTTGAAAATGATGCTGTTTCAAATAAATCATCTAGTTTGTACTTATGTACCACAGTTAGTGAACTTGGATCTTAGGAGTACTGAACTGTGACTGACTTAATGTGATATTGATATTTTGTTGTTTTTGTAGTACCTTAAGAAGGAGGACCTCCACTACCCCCCAAACATATCCAGCAACCCCTGGGTCCAGTTCCAGAGAGGTTGCTTTCTCCTCAAAGGTAACAGCTAGTACTGTCTAAGTCATACAGATGATGATCCGGAAGTGATGCATTAAAATTAAACTAAAACTAAATGTTTTATCTATTAATTTTTTTTTAATTTAAGAAGTATTTTATTCAAGTATACTGTAAACCAACTTTTATTCATCGACTTTATTTCGCGATTTACCGGAAATAAACTGGTTCGCGGAGACTAATTTTCGCGACCAAGATATAGATTATTTTTAACAATATATACCAGAGACATTTAATAGCTGGTTCGTTGCAAGAAATATTCGCATCGTTAAGGATCTCGCAAACCTCACGAAATTTTCTCACACACAAAGAAAAGTTGGTTTACAGTATATATAAATACACTGAATGGGATTGAACAGCAGGCAATCTGCCTGTATATGTTCTCTCCTATAGTCAAGGTACATTATTGTAAACTAACTTTATTCGCGACAACTTTATTTCGTGATTTGCAGGAGATAAACTGGTTGGCGGCAACTACTTTTCATGATCAAGATGTAGATTGTCTTGAAAATAATATACCAGAAACATTTGAAAACTGATTCATGGCGAGAAATATTCGCGAGGACGGGGCTCTTGCGAGCCTCGCGAAAAACTTCTCGCACATGAATAAAATTTGGTTTACAGTATGTTATATTGTATATAAATGATTCTATCTAGGTGCACTTTACCATTTTGTCTATAATTTCATAACTGCAGTATATCAGATGTTATAACACATTTCTTTTTATTTTATATTCATGTATGAGTTTAGCTCTTGTATGTGATAAATGTTTTCATCTTAAAATTTCCCTATTTTAATCTTTTGACATCTTTATAATAATTCCATTACTGTAGAGGTTGTTAGAAAAAACATATGCTTGTATCTTTAATTTTGATATATTTTCAGCTCATGAAGTTCTCTATCCTGTACAGAACATGAAGTCCCTGGTTCAACTACAGGAGGACTTGGACAGTGCTATCAGTGCCTCTCTATATAAACCCTCTGTGAGTCTTGTTAAATCCTGTAGGAAATTATCAGTGCCTCATTATATAAACCTTCTTTAAGTCTTGTTAAATCCTGCAGGAAATTATCAGTGCCTCTCTATAGGCCCTCTGCAAATCAAATCTGATAGAAAATAGTAAATGCTTCTCTCAATATGCCTTCTGTAATTCTTGTTTAATGTTGAAAAAATAATGTCTTTTCAATAAGCCTTTTGTAAGTCTTGTTAGATTTTGTCAGAACCTCATATTATATAAACATTCTTTAAGTCTTATCAGATCTTGTAGAAAATACTCTGATGAAGAATTTGCTAAAAATGATCAGAACAAGTGGTTATGAAGAAATTTTTAAGTGCATGTGTATGTGTAAACAGTAAATACTTTGGAATTCATATTAATAACATGAATTCAACTTAATTTTTTATTTTCATTACTTGATTGTATCATTTCATGAATAATATTCATGAAATGTTACTTTCATAAGTTTACTGCTACATGTATTTTAATATAAAATGTTTTTCCAACAAAATGTGCACATATTTTGATTTGTTTTTCATTCCAGAGTGTTATTGGTCAATCAATGAGATGCCAGTCATCTATAAAGCTGTTTGACTAGTAAGTGAAAACTTTGTATTATTCCTAGCCTTTAATCCCACACTCTCAAACTTGAATGGATGATGCATCTTGTGATATTAATGTACATGTTTACCTTAGACTTCTCATTATTATGGATAATGTTAAGCCGTACATTGGTTAATACTGCAGGAATCAAATTCCTACTACATGTAGTAATTAATTCTTTTTTTTATCCAACAGTGACCCTTCAGATCCTGATTTTCATCCTAAAGTTTTCCAGTAAGTGAATGATTTATATGCCTATCCTGGGGATCTTTTCACAGCTGTGAAAAGGGGATCTTTTCACAGCTGTGAAAAGAAACCAAGACAAAGGGAGTTAATGCTGATTTACATGGACATCAGATAGCAAGAGAGTTGTCTCTCTTTGATTCAAACTATTCAAACCTGGTTTGGGCTCTGTATCTATATAATACTCAAACTTTCATTAATACTCTGTTCAGATTTACAAACAATGAGAAGAAGATGCTATACACTGTTTACACACAGGACAGTTTGCCATGTGATAAGTGTGTACTTATAAGGAGGATTTCATCAGCTAGCAAGTTAGTATTGTTTTGATTATATACTTAGAGCTCAATTATTTGTTCAGAATATGACATTGATATTTGTCCAGAAAATGTTGATTCTCTTAATTCTTTGATTATTATTGACAGAGAAAGCCATATGGAAGCTGTTTCATTCCGAGTTGGTACTTTAAATAACAGAGAACAGAAGAATAACTCCACAATGGAGGACAGGTAAGAACCTGGAACAGAAAACTGTTGTAGGTCAAGGTTAGATGCTGGAGCAGAAAACTGTTGTAGGTCAAGGTTAGATGCTGGAGCAAAAAACTGTTTTAGGTCAAGGTTAGATGCTGGAAAGAAAACTGTTGTAGATCAAGG
>WFKH01010211.1:6265777-6280986 GCA_016163765.1 Magallana hongkongensis | reverse complement strand
ATTGGTTCTCTGTAATATACTGGTACTGTACCAGTACATTGGTTCTCATCTTTGTAATTATACGGCACTTTTTAATGTGTGTTTTTTCCCATTTAAAGTCGTTTGGTTGATGTTGCAATGAAGATTGACCCATCCTGTTACCGACGCTTAGATAACATGAGAGCTCGCTCTTTCGCAGTCAGCGGAACCAGGAAGACAGCCACTGTGGTAAGTGTTCTTTCTTAAATCGTTTTTTTCAAATGAAGTCTGCAACACGACAATAAAGACAAGTTTGGAAAGTTTACTTGAAAAAAAATTCAAAGCTAAGTTGAAAAAAAACATTGGTTTTTTTGGTATTGCAAGGAAATTGCAAAAAAAATAATTCTGCTATCCGATTGCCCTCCACAAAATTACATGCAGTTATAAAGCCCTAGGCATAATTATATTGAGTATGCCCTGAACAGTTAGGGAACACCATAACCAGGTAAATGGCCCATGTGATCCAAGGTCTTTAACTGAAATCCTGCCTACTTAACAAATTTGTTATAGAATTTAACTCTGAAAGATTTATAAAATTATTTTTAATCAGATAATAGGTTGCCTCCTTTACAAATTATAAGAATATTTATCACTTGATTGACCATTCATTTTAAGCTTAAATGGAGGCTAAGTTCCAGATATGCTCGACTCTACGTGTGATAGAATCTCGCGTGTCCTCCAGGTGCTATTAAAATCCGCATATTTTAGTGGGGATAATCATTTCAGTAATAGTTCGGGGTCGGCAAATTAAACGTAATGGTTCTTTGTCAGCTGTAGAGATTTCGAGTAAATTAAGTAATTTTTTGGAGAAATCGGTTTTGTCATTTTACATGTGCGTCACTTTTACGAAGTTGGCGGGTGGGTGGCTGTGTATGTGATGGCGCCCGTGTGGGCGTCCCAGGTCAAATGTTATTTTGCTCTCTCTCTCTCTCTCTCTCTCTCTCTCTCTCTCTCTCTTGTCAAGCAACACTGTGTCATACTAGTATAAGGAACTGAGCCGAATGGATGGTGTATCTAGGGTTTCATTGATGATACTTTGATACCTATCTTAACTAAACTTTCTGGATCATCTTGGATGCAATATACCACTCATTTTTCGAAATGCTGTTTGTTTAGAAATAACTCTTTTAAACTTTTTATAACATGCATGTTTCCCATGCGCGTCAAGTTTTTTTTTTATCTAATAAAACTGGAAAGACAGAGCTAGAGTTGACAGTTGAATTCTTTCCAAAATAGGATATCATGTTTTATTATAATGTAACTCGTTACCATAATACTATATAACGCCTAAGCTGATAATGAACGTCTTATCTACCCTCCGGAAGCCTCGTGAGTTTTCGCGCAATAGTTAAGAGAAATCCTAAGAATGAGCAGACGATGTAAACAAACAAAATGAGTGAATTTAAAGGACCGTTCAAAAGTGTTGTCCTTGGTGCAATAGAATAATAGCGACATTCTGTAAGTTATTCCTTTGAAATTCTTTTTTTCAAATCTGCACTTTTCTTTATACACACTTCTAATAAATGGCGGATCCAACTGATTTTCTAGAAATAAAGCGTCCTTCCGAAAATCTTTTAAATTTTTGAAGCAGAAAAAAGTCTTAGGGGTAAAAAGCATGAAGATTTATCAGGGGAATGAATGATATGTACTTGGAATACCGGCGACCAATCAGGCAACGAGAGCAGGCCCTTAAAACCAGTTTTTAGACGTCTGGTTTCGTATTGCCGTTCAAGTTTCTGTAACATTTTGCAATTGTCTAGCTTTCCGGTAATGCATTTGTTCCTGGGGAATAGACAATTGCTATAATTTAAAAATCGTTCTGGGTTCTTTGTGTGTGTGATTTCTGACAAAGTTTCGCAATTTTTTTGTCATTCCTGCTTCATTATTAAAATATCTGCGGCTATAAATAATACACCTGCATATCGTATCACATTACTACATCTGAAAATAGTCGATTATTATACTCGTTTCAAATAGTTTAATCCCCTTTTACGCACTTGAAAACACAACGGGCTTACTATTTCTTATTCAGCAAACGAAGTATTCACCCAACAAAAATCGTAAGCCGAATCAAAGGTATTTTGGAATTTATGAACTACTCACAATGATATCCCTTCTCTATGGACACAATTCATCCCTCTTTTTTTTTTCTAATGATTTTATTTTCAGTACGTTGCTATGACCGTTTGGTAAAGCGTTTACTTTGACAATTTTCGGTCACCATATACATCGTCTACTTAAGTTTCTTTACCGATTGCGTAAGCTTTTCAATAATACAATGCCCTCGGTAAAAATGATTTCTGATTGGGGTATGAAGTTCCACATCGTCCTCGTCATTATCGAATTGGAGTATCGACAATGAGCTCACTACATGTTGACGAATACTACGGATACACGGATACTAGTGATGCACTCGAATAAATGTATAGTTAAGAAGCTCACTCAATGCACATGAATATCTCTCTCTCTCTCTCTCTCTCTCTCTCTCTCTCTCTCTCTCGTTTACTTCTTTCGCTTATATTTCTTGAAATTGCACTTACCAAGCAATGTGCAAAAATGTTACTGACATTTTAGATGCTGAATCTGAATAGTACTACTATTATTACCAATGACTTCCTTTCGTCTTTCCAGTTGTTCTCTTCGCGGAGGCGGGTGAGGATTTTCCTAATGGACGCCGAGGAGGAGGACGAAGATTGGGACGGATGTGGGGAGGATGAGGACCCGGGGGACCAGTCAGGGGAACTCAACTCTAGTGAGGCCCCCGAGGGGGAAATGCAAATAGACAATACAGAGGACATGGAGGAGGACGAAAACAAAGAGAACACCAGCTTCTCGAGTAGTACCGAGTAGGAACAGTGCATTTGTTCTTGCATCTTTGACAATGAGTCTATTACCATTATATGTACATAAATTTTATTGTGAATTCTATGTGCTATTTGACAGAATGCATATTCAGAAATTGCAGTAAATTAATCCATTTACATCTAATACCTAGAGTCGTTTCTGTTGCAAAAAAAAAACAGCACAGCAGTACTTATGTAGCGACATCTTATGTGTAGCAATGTACGGTTCATGTGTTGAGTATGCTAGAGACTTTTTTCTTTCCAAATCCCATAAATTAACAAGGCCCACAATTTTCAGCATTTTGCTGTTTTATCTCGGCCGGAAATTGTCAAAGTTCGATTTTTCAAAACATTATATTGTTCATCTTGAAATGTAACCTGTGAACATAATTCTAAACTTTAGTCACTTCCGGTTGAGATAGGAGCATTCAATGGCGGAGCTTTGCAGGCTTTGTCGATTCATAAAATAGACGGATTTAGGTTGTTTCTATGCTACATGTTTGAAGTTTTAATCTTTTCAGAGGAATGCAATCTGTTCTTAAAAGTTGGCATGTTAATAGATCCAAAATTTAAGAGTTTAAATGTTTCATTGCCGCTACCAGATTAACAAAAAGCAAATATTCGATCCTGTTACCATAGAGGACCTCTCAAGTACAATTGATCCTTGAGTCAGATAGTTTAACAAAAACAGATAAAAATGTTGCTTTTAAGTGCTTATATTTTTTTACAGATAAAAACAACCCCAAGCTAAATGTATTCTAAAATAATACCTGGATTGTCGAATTCGTTCATGTGAAAAAAAGGTAATGGAAAGAGTTCTGCAGCAGATTTCAGTTTTTCTCGCTTTGCATGTTATATAACAGTAAATATAAAGAAAGTTTGTTAACACCCTTAATTCATATACCTTGGTAATTATGATAACCAATATAAATCTGTGCAGTGTATAAGCGGTTCGTATACTCTACTAACTGATGTCAAAGGCTAGTTTTTTTAACCGTCTCGTTTGGCTGTAATTGTGACTTTTGGAGTTATTCATGTATTTATGAAAGTAGTTTTTGGCACGCGCTCACCTGCTGTGTAGATTACCTTTTTTTGTCTACGCGCAGGTGTGTCGAAATGAAAGTGTTAGGTAAACTACATACAGACGGTGGTGTCGCGTGCTAATATTCAGTTTCCCTCCAAAAACAGACATAGCACACTTCTAGTTGATTGCTGGTGTCGCAATGCGTTGCGTAACTTTTAAAATTTTCTTTTAAGGTGCAGTTTTCGGTGAAATCTTTTCATAAACACGAGTCAAAACTTTCTTTGATAAACAAGATCAAATGGTCTTATTTTACTTTTTTATTGAAAAGCGTAAGGTGGAGTGCGATTAATAAACGAAATTATCAAAATCAGAACTTAGGTAAGTTATACATTAAAAGGTTTTTGCCACCTTGTGCTACTCAAACGACTTTCGGAATATAGACCATTAAGCTGACTGACGACTTCAGAAGCATACTATGATACAGAATGAAAACACTTTCTCTCGCCAGAGGTCGTGCTACATATAGAAAAATCTTGTTTTCTAATATCGGAAAAGAAATACGTGATGAAAGTACATGGTTACGCTGGCCGGAATTAACTAATGGTTGCAACATTTTGTTCAACAGTTTACAAGAAATATATATAGACCCCCCAATTATGGTTAAACTAAGAAATACATGAAAATCTTTTTTATTAGATAAAAATTATATAAACTGTTCGTGAGAGTGATTTGAAAGTAAGCGATACTATAGGATCAATGGTTTTTTTTATATTCAAACCTTTGCGGTACAGAAAAGGGTTGCAACACGAATTTTTATTTCATTCATTTTGTTTCGATGAATCAATTTAGAAGTATGTCTTAACCAATATTAAAGATGATGACCTCGAGCAACGGGTGTCTTCCATTGGTCATATTATTAAAAGGTTAAAGGTGACCATCGTCACTATACCCTTGACCTTATATAATCCGGTGACAGGCAGCTCATATATTTTATGCACTGTTAGTTCCTTTTGAAGAATTATCGCATTATGTAACTCTTACAATAAGGGGTGCATTAGACTGTTAAGTTGAAGCCTTCTTTTATTGCTGTAACCGAGTCCTGTTGAGAAGGTTGATTTTAATGGAAAAGCACTTATCATCGTCCTACCAAAGTTCTTGTTTTACAGAGTACTAGTGTATCGTGTTACTTCTGATGAATTCTTATTCATTTCTGTGAATTATCTATATCACGTTAACTTGATATTCCCTCCAAAAGTTTATAGCATACAATTGGTCATTGCCAGATCCGCGTAATACGTGGTGGTGGTAAGTTTTAATCAGGAAGTAAATCTTTAGGTAATACCCCTGGATCGCAGCAGATTGCAGAAATCTGTTACAAGTATAGTTTTAACTTTTAATACGGTGTAAATCTCTCTTCATCTTTCTTTCTGAATCTCCTTTCTGTACGGATCTGAATATAATATTACCCTTATCGGTGCTAAAGTTCCCCGCCCATCTATTGCTGGTTGCAGGAACAACTTAGTCTTTTGTGTTCAAAATAACACATTACAAAGCACATTTCTGACTGAGGTATCAATTTGCAACCTAAAAATTGGGGTTTATTGACAACAATTTCTACCTTGTATTCAGTTGCCTTTGTGTTTCTTTCGATTTACTGTGAAACCGGATTAATTTTACTTCTATGCGGGCTTTTCATTTTCTTTTCTTTTTTTCTTAAAGAAAATCCAACAACAATTACGAAGTTACTGATTTAGAATTCAATCGATCAGTTCATTTTCTGACCGTATGTCTAAGAATGTTTGTTTACATACACAATGAATTCGATGATTTCAACTTACATGGTTGGATATCTCAGTTACAGCTCAACATGAGAGATTTTGGATCGTTTTCTGGCTAGTGAAGGTTGATGATTGACTATCGTGCTATCTATATTGTCAGCCTTTGTTCTATACTTTTACATTTTCAAATTCAAAAACTTTAATTAATCACGAAGAACGTCCTTGCAAAGCTAAATGAAACGTAAATATATTGAAATTACGCCAAAATATTTTCACATGTTTTATATCTTTAATATATTTCTCTGTTTTCCTTAATAAAATATAAGATAAGCATCTTTTGCACGCCTCGACTTCTTTTACATGTTTGAGTTTTTCCTTATCTTTTTTTTTCCTTATCCCTATTTCTTATGCCGACTTGGTCCATATCACGGATTGGTGGTGTGAGCGAAATTCTCGAATTTGAACCTATCTAATACAGGAATCTTTCTGTACTTTAATTAAGATAACAGTTACTACACTTTGTCCCCATCCCATCAGCCAATTTAGACCAATCTTCATCGGAAGCTATATTCACTCATTATATCAAACGACAGTTCTTTACATCTTTAAAAGTTTAAACGAGAAACATGATAGGCTATGAATTATAGAAAGAAATCCATGTTTTCATATTTATCGAAATGTTCCCGATTGTTATCGATGAAAACACACGAGATACAGCGTCCATAAAGTGAATGTAATGTTGCGTGAACGTTTTGGACTGGGGCAAAGAAGCTCGCCCGCAGGAGTGATCACAAAAGTCTCCTGCCTATCAGGTGACAGGTAATAGAGACGTGAAGATATTATCGACGTCCACTGAAAGGGAGGACATAATCTACCCCAGCATCTCCTCCATACAGGTACAGAAATGGATATAGAATATTATTATCCCGGCTGAAAGTCGGAACCGATGGCTTCATTTCTCTCGATAGTTTTTCAGTACAAAATATTCTTGCCGGAACGAGTAACAAGTTCAACATGTCAGTGGAATAAAATCACAGTTTAACCGATAATTTCATGGAGGCGAGCTTTTAGGCACTTTCAGAATTTGAGCATTGTAAATAGTATTAATTGTATGATACACAATTTTAGCTATTTGACAAGGTTTCAAAGTCTTTATTTTCGATATTTTCACAATCGCGGGAAATATGATAGTTCATAAAGGCCTTTTTGGTTGTTAATTATGAGGTAACAGATTGGTCCAAGCTGTTGCCACCCAAACGTCACCAGAACTTGACCGACATTTAAAAAACGAAAAGAATAACCGCCTTTTAAAGGGGTTTTTTTGTGTTTAAAAAAATCTGCGAAATGTTTAAGCTCGAAGAAACAAACATCGTTTTATTTTATAGACTGGCTAAAATACATTTACCCTCCTAGCTACAATCCAAGATATTAAAAACCGGAAAGTTTAAAAAGCCGGATCTGATTTAGTTACTGCCGGAGGATACTACCTCAGATTATAGAAGTAGATTTGATTAGGTTATAGCTTGTCATATTTATCATATTCAAATCAACGGACGATATTTAGAAGTCTTTGAAAATGTTTTTATTATCGAAACCAAAACTGAAATGGCTTTTTAAAAGGGTTGAATGACCATGACCATTTTTAGACTATATTAACTTCCTTTAATTAAAACGAGTTTTGTATAAAGATATGTACATATATGTGAAAATATTCAAATTTTAAAGATAGAATGTTAAGAATTTTTCTATGCTCAATTATAGTTTAGGACTAAAAAGAAATCATATTTAAAGCTTTCGGAGATCTAATGATTAGTTTGTTGACCATCCAGCCTTCTTTAATCTCTAATCCATTTGCAATAAATTTTTATGCAAGCTTGTGGATTTCTTCATTTCATTTGTAGAAGATGATAAAATCATGACTAAACTAATCAGCGTTAAAACGATGCATCAAACTAGTACACCGTTTGTTGTTCTGACCAGTGTGAGCTTGTATCCTTTGAGTGACATCAGTGATGGAACAAAGCGGGGATCGGTTTTAACGATCTCCTCTGCCATTGTTACGGTGTAAGGAAAGGACTTCCAGGGGAGAGAGAAAGTTGACAAACATCAACCAAACATTTATTGTCAAACAATGCGGGGAGCAGTCTATAACAAGCACTCAATCAAAATCAGTTGGGGGATCGGAGGACAGCGTTAGAGCGCTGTCGTTCCTATCACCGTACGGCGACAGAAGGAGGGCCGAACAATTTACCCCTCGTGGTCAAATCTCGCCCCCTTGTTAACCAAATCAACAAATTTGAATCTGTTTAATTCACATTTTATCCGAATCCAAATATATTATTCAATTCATCTATTGACAATTACCACGTCGGCATACAGTCATGAATCTTTAAAAAAAACCATAGAACTAAACACAAACTACATGTAGTATAAATAAAAAGAAAAAAAACCCATCTAAAATGCTGCAAAATATATTCACACACAATTGGTATAGAAACTAAAGAATCATGTTATACTACATGTGCAATTATACTATTTATATAATCAGTGCTTCTGCTGACACCCGCATTTTGAGTTAACCGACTTTGCAGCCCCTATATTTTGGTTCCGTGACTATTCCACATGCTTTAACCATTAAACATCCCTACTAATGGAGACCATGGCTGCAGTGATTCTGATTATGTTCGGAGTTCTGTTCTTCTCACTCTTGACTTGCGTATTCTGTTTCATACGAACAAGATACAAGAACCGCCTGGCATTCACAGGGGGCAGAGATCAGTGCTCTTTCTCTAAAGGTATGTTGTAAGCGGGACACCCACGTGTTACGAACAAAAAAAAAGGCGAAGGGGCTGCCCCTTTTTGCTAATAAGGCACCTTACATCGCATAATTTTAACAGTAATTGATTTGAGGTTTATATAACAGAAAATTTGTAATATAGCAACATATCCAGCTTTTGACTCAATATTTACATATAACTTCTTGGCATTTTTGGTTGAATTGCTAGTTATATGTAAAAAAAAAAATCGTCCTCAAATAAGCTTTATTTTAGAGAGTGTCTGTGAACGTATTATATTTGGCGTGTACGATATTTAGCGGAAATTAGCTTTTGAACAAGTTGGCGTGGATTTGAATTAGCGTATTCCTAAATGTGACTATTCTTATATATATATGCATGACAATTAGCGATGTACTTGATTTTGCGGAAGCCGCATTCCGCCAAAAGCGCTAAATAGAATACACAGCCAAATGTAGTACGTTTACAGTACACCATCCCTTCAGTTTCTATACAACGAGGTAGTTGCATTTTCGGTATTGATTCTTAATTCTGAAAGAGTTAAATCTTTAGTTACAGAACTCCAAAATGAAGAGGAGAACCAGTCTAGTCTATGATGCACAAATAGCCCCAACACAGATGTTGATAGGTGGAATATGTCTGACTAACACTTTACTAACACGTTTATGTATATTACATCAGGAAAATAAAAATTGTGCTTCGTATCCTTACTCTGTAATTCTAAAATGTGTGGGAGTATGCTAAGCCTGGTCACCTAACCACGCTGTCATTTCTTTAGGAAATTATTCAGTAGACTGCCATATATTGAGAAAGTAACAAATTGCGACAGTGCACCTCGGAAGGAGGTACTAAGTATAAGTTTGATTGGGGACTATTTGGAGATTGTACTATATATCAAATTCAGCGATCTACTATATATCGAATCCAGCCATTATTTTCAATCTGTAATATGTACGAGATTGGATGATCACTTTGAAAATATGACATTTATTTATCAATGATTTGCTATTTAAGCAGTAAAATACAGAGAGAGAGAGAGAGAGAGAGAGAGAGAGAGAGAGAGAGTATTTTTTTCTGGAAGAAATGAAAACAGCCGGTCATCTAAACAAAGCTGATATTTCTGTGAGTATGAATGGTTCTCATGTTGATTAAATATTTACTTTGGTAAGACGCTTGATATTATTGGACCGAAAACATCTAATTTCGCTTACAAAATGTACAATCACCTGCTATGAAAATAATTACTTTGTGTTTTTAACGATTTAATCGGGGGTAAAAAACCGTCTTCCTGTGTATAATGCATACGTTGATCTGCTATCCAAATATTTAAAAAAATCAAAAGGGTGTAAACATTTTTTATACCAGAAATAAGTCTCATTGTTAGGACTTGGTTGCGTTCCTCCTCTCTCAACAATCAGCGATTTCCTATTGTTCTCTTAAAAGTCTTCGATGCAAAGTGCTCAGTTACATAATGAATGCGCGTGCAATACGATATTAACGGAGAACAATTACAGAATAAAAATCATTTAGCGATTTGGTTTTGTCCGTGATACGAATGGTTTTGTTGTAGGAAAAGAACGCATTTTATCTCAAATCGGGAGAACAGCAGGTGTTCAAATATACCGACCGTTTCATAACGGCACTTGAGGGTTTACGAGGGTTGAAGAAATTGGGGGGGGGGGGGGGGGGGGGGTCGTCTATATTATTTATAATTCTTC
Organism: Magallana hongkongensis; assembly: GCA_016163765.1. Classification (NCBI taxonomy): domain Eukaryota; kingdom Metazoa; phylum Mollusca; class Bivalvia; order Ostreida; family Ostreidae; genus Magallana; species Magallana hongkongensis. Next base: position 6,270,810 of record WFKH01010211.1, on the reverse strand, counting down.
ATAAAAATTACAGCTACAAAATTTTATTTCCTCTTATTTGATTTTACTTCGAAGAACAAAGGAAAGTATCGTCTTCACTGAAATAAGACAAAGATTTATATGTACATGTGTTTAAAGACGAGACCAAGGATGATACTTGACGAAACCAGTGTCATTGGTCTCCGAGAACTTGCTCAGCTTATTTAGATCAAGAACGAACCCTTCCAAGGAAACGCTCAGTGAAAGGTAAAATGAGAATTTTTAATACACACTGACACCACAATTTTCAAGTGGGAACCCTTTAATTCACTAACATGCCCTCGTAAACTACAGACTAGCGGCAAGAAATCAAGTGACGCGCGAACAGAAGGACGTATAAAATAATAATTTTAAGACTTTTATACCGCTTTCAGCTACCTTTTTGTGTTGGTTTTACCTAATGGGCCATTTTTTTTTTACTTTACAACAAAAATTAATGTCATATCATATTTTACTAGTTTTGCTTTTTGTTGTTGAAATTATCATAATTATACGTGTGTCAAATTTGATCGTTCCGTGATTTTGGAAGAAAAAATCCAGAATTTGCAAAGTTTATTTTTTCAATGTTGTTTAATTGTTCTATGGTTTAGGGAAAAAAATCTAGAGTTTACAAAGTTTTATTGAATGGGGTTAACATTACTTACAATTAAACTTGGTTTCTCCGGTTATACCTCGAACAACAATATTTACATTTCCGATTGCGACCATTGAACCAATGGCAAGTTGGAGTGCTGTTCAGCGCACTCAAAGAGGCGGAGCCTAGGCCACGGCGAGAGAGTGGGTAGCAGGAAAACTAATGGAGTATCTAAGCCCAATCACCTTGGCACGTGGAAGAATTCGGCGACGGAAGGTTTGATCGCGTGGCATTGACGTCACTAAAGTCCAAGGCGGTAGGAAGTATATGTGCAGCAAACTTGAAATGTGTAAATGTATAAAGTGACTGCCGAAAAATTGCAATGGATTTCCTGAAATGTTTACTAGTGTTGCTTTCATGTGCCATCACCTCATTTAGCGAAACAGTAAGTATTTTGACCTGTTCTTCACAAAAACGATTCGTATAAAAACTTTATTGAAGTTGTTATATACAGACGAGTTTGTTTCATTATTTTCTTCTTCTTTACGCCAGGTCCGAATTCCATCTTTCCAAAAACTTTTACACCACTACCCTGGTTACAAGCATTTTGGTGGACGTTTTTCTCATCATCGTATCGTGGACATCATAGGTTGTAACAAAACAGACCTTTTGCACGACACAAGTGCACTGCGAATGTCTTTTGCATTAAACAAAATAGGAAGTGTATACTCAATTGGACATGAACCCATTCATTTATCTAAATTCGGCAAAGACAGTGTTGCAGGGAGAGATGGTTTTCAATATCTGTTTCATCCGTTAGCTTTCGGTCCCTATATGGCAGATAAGTTCGGATATCCAAGCATATCAGTGCTACATGACAAAGATCCTATTGCTACAAAGAGGAAGTTCTGGGGAAAGCAAGGGATCATGGAAATCATAACATATACCAAATTCGGAAACAAACCGAAAGGACACATCGCTCTGTGGAATTGTGATCGTCTTTATCAGACAAAAGACTGGATCTCCAAACATTCCTTATTAACAATTCAATTCTGGGAATCACCAGGTAATTTAAATACTAATTTGAGTCGAGAAAGAATATATTCCTTAATCTTTGTTAATCTCATCAGACAACGTTTGATTGTAAAGTAAGCCGTATATAAGGGTTTCTGGTTTTATTTTTCAGACTCAAAATGTGACACTGTTTTCCAAAAAGACAACTCGCCTTCACAAGTGACTGGTACGTGGGGAAGACGGAAATACGACACCCTGAGACTAAAAGCTGCGAGAAAATTGGTTAGATTTAATCAAATCTACAGAAAAATGCCACACAGACTTATCAAATTTCAATATTAAACTTATAGGACAGAGATAGAGACGATGACTTGTCCAAAGGGAACCGCGTTGTGTTCATTTTTTATAATGTAAAAAATTGTGTGCTCTAATGTTTGTATTTGTATTTTTATAATGTTTACACTTGTTATTACCTTAAATAAATGTTGTGATTTACCATATGTTGGTTCGTGCTTTTTGTATAAACTTCAGTAAATTGGCAAAATACATGTGTTATAGACAGACTTCGGTTGAGGGGTGCATTTAGTGGTACAGAATAAAGGTCTTTAGTCATTTTGTCACGGATATCGTAATTTTCCTAAAATGGGGATGGAAGAATTTATTAAAAGAAGGCTAACATTGCATTTTTAAAGACTTACATAAAACGTTTCTCCAAAGTCTATTAATCATGTAGAGGCTCAAGAATTTTTAACAAAATATATAGCATTTTTTAGGTTTAGTTGACCATCATTTGATAAGTGTCTTATGTGTAGGGATAATAAAAATGAATGAATCTATGTTAGCACGACATGGAGGTATCAGAAAGTATTGACGCATGGAGGTATCGGAGAGTAACCTGTTGCCGCGGGAAGGAGCACGAGGAACCTCAGACTTGCGCAGTTCAGGCCTGGATGCGTTGGATAAGTGCGACATTTGATATTTACGATTTGGCTCGGGTTTCTAGCTGCCTAATCATCAGAATCTGAGATGTGTTCTTAACATAAAGTCAAATATATGATAAAATATGTACGGTAATGACAGAAATTCGACACAATCTGTGCAAGGTGAGACCATGTATCAAATATAAAACAGTTCGTTAGAATCGGGTTTCAGTAATTGTGGCACCAAATTTATCAGGTCTTCCTTGCCATTCTCGTGTGCTAAAGAATTCATCGTGATGAAAATTGGCAAGGAATGACAAAAAGGCAATAATTTTAAATTACACAAACTAACCGTTTGTATTCTGTGAATATATGTACTTGCATGCTATAACATGGAAAATATGTTACTGTATACATTACCTCAGCTAGACTAAGATCATGTTTAAGACAAGCGTTTTCAGAACTCGTGAGAGATCCTTTTGATACAACAGAAAATACCATGTTTATACGTAAAAGTTTTAATTTGTAATTGATAAATTGCATTTATTAATCAAACAAATCATATTTTTTGTTGAGGCCTTATCGTTTACTTATATTGACAATTAAAAATCGTGTTTTTTTTATTTGTTCAAAGCTTAATCTTAAGAAAACGTTTAAGGCTTTTTAGAAGAAAATTAATTAAATAAAAAGCAACAAATATATACATAGTTTTACGTTACAGAATCAAATATTCAACATTTATTTGAGCTATGAAAACTTCATTTCTATTTTTCAATAACACAATAAATTATAATCAAATGCAGTAAATATTGAAAATCGAATGACCAAAAGTTTGTTTGACCTTTTGGGTGTAAGAGGCCATGATCATTACATTGTCAGTTTAATAAAAGTACCATTTGGGTTGAGTTGTTGACAATTAGTCTAAATCACCGAAAGCCTCCCCCACCGGTCACTAACAAGTGTCCCGTGGAGCCGTGTAATTAGGACCCTTCAGCAGTGATACGTTTCCAAAGCATCCAATTGTCGCTTTCTAATTTCTAACTTAAAAAGAAGACTGTTTAATTCTACATCTGTCTGAAGTGAACATGCCTGCAAGCAACCTTCGAGCTCCTTCACAAAAGAGGACAGTATCACCCCCGAGATTGTTTGATGTTGGTTGGCAGTTTACATGTATCAAAATACATGATCTATGACGAATTTTTGAATACTTTGCTAATGCAAGTACATCTTTAGAAATACAGCTCACTAGATGTGTCTGTGCAACATGAATACCCTGCAAACAGGCACGTTTTAGGAAACCTATTTCCAAAGAAAGCACAAAGTGGTACATGTACATATATGCAATTGCGTTTTGCTTGAACTCGCGTTCAATTATGCCGCGAGAAAAGCACAAGAAACATTCAATTAGAAATCACGTTCCAGCGAAAAAAGTTTATTTCTCGGGTATAACAGGCTGTGTTCAAACAGGAACCATATCAATACTTTATTTCTTTACTCCTCCAATAGATAAAGTAAAACGTATCTGAAAAGAATTGAACAAGGTTTTCAAAGGCAATAATGTAATTATGCAAAAAACTAATTGATTTGTTTGAAACTTAAAATATTTTATCTTTGAAGTTATCAACATAAGCAAATCAGCCTTTTTAAAGTAAACTGACCAAAGAATGGTTTTGGAAACAGTGAAATAGACCATGTCCTTTAATCCATGTATTTCCAAAGTAAAAAAAATCAGCAAATATGTAGGCAGAGCAAAAAAAAAAACCCCAAAAAACCAACAAAACAACAAAACGTTGGAGAAATAGAGCCAAACACCGGTGAAATACTTTATTCTGGCTTTTCATGGAATGACATAAGAAATTCTACCCGTACAACTTCATTGATGGTAAACTTCGATATATAGTCAAGACCGCTACAATAGATAGTAGTATACTGGTATTCATAATTTGATCAGGTGGAAACATAAAAGACTACAATTTACAGTTATACTGCCGTTAGTACCGTTTTGTCAGTACGTGACTTTTGATACGAATACACGTGGCCCCCACGTTTCCGATCATGGTTGTAAAATATCTAAACAGGGAGACGAAGCTCCAATGGTGAAATTCAAGTGCAATATATCCATCACTTTTTGCAATTTACGTGTTTACTTTTCAAAATTGTCGCTTCCGGCGTCGGGTGGATATCAGATTAGATTTCATTTGTCACTGAACTTGAGCAGGTGCAAGTTGACATATGTCATCTCAATGAATAAAATACCGGAGTTGTTGAGCAACTCATTCATATAGCTATCATTATATAACGATCGGTTCCTTTTGATTTCCACAAAATCTGCGTCTGATACCGCCTGTCGTCATTGAACTTTACCTGAAATACCCCCTCCAAAAAATAATCCAAGCACTCCCTAAAATTGAGTTAAACATCTTGCATCAACAACCGTTATAAAACAGCAATCTATCTATCTATCTATCTATCTATCTATCTATCTATCTATCTATCTATCTATCTAT
>WFKH01010211.1:6242715-6265767 GCA_016163765.1 Magallana hongkongensis | reverse complement strand
TATCTATCTATCTATCTATCTATCTATCTATCTATCTATCTATCTATTGATATCTCTATCTTTAGATTTATCTATTGATATATCTCTATCCATCTATGAACGCTAACAGAAAAGGTACCTTGTATCTTCTTAGCATTCAAAAGATATGGTAACAAAATGATTATTTAATATTTTATCTATTTCATTTTTGTCATTTGAATCGTATCAAACTAAGGCTGTTCTAAGTTAATTATATGTTTAGCGTAATCCGCGCGCGTAGGTTTAGGAGAATTGTGTTTTAGAAAAAAACCCTCCTATTTTAATTTAATCTTTTCCAGTTTGTTTTTACTAAAATATTGCTATCTGTAGGAAATTAGAACTGTTTAGAGCACTGTATGGACTGTATATATCAGATGGGATTGTCAGGAAAGTCATTATTAAAGAGGAAGCATGTAGCTTGAATAATCACTGTATTTGTAAAAGTGTAAATGGATAAAATCATGTTTGTTCTAATTTCATCGCCCTCCCTCGTAGGTTTGATATTTTGAACTGACGTTAAACGTAGAATTAAGTTTGGACGGCCTAAGTTTGCTTAAGTATCTTGTGGGGTGTTTTTTTTTTGTTCTTGTTTTTTTTTTAATTTTTATAATAGTAAACGCTAACTGAAAATCCGTAGCTTCACGGGAAAATTTGGGTTGACATGGCGTATCAGCCCGAGTTATTCGGTTGATAGATCTATAGATCTGCAGCCACAGTAACTGCAGGATAGACCTAAGGTCAAGGTTTGGAAAACTATTTCACAATTAAATTGCTTTAAACGGTCGTTCTTCTATATGAGGTTTGATAAAAACATCGCAAATTTTTTTTCTTTGAAACCGAGCTAATAATTAAAGAGTTTCTACTTTAAGGTCATTGGGAAGGTTAAGGTTAATCAAACTTAACACAGCTTAACGAGATTAGGTGGTCAACAAATAAGTCATAAGATTTACCTTAAATTTTAAGATATTACTTTTTAAAGTTAAAAACTGTTATTTAGTTAAGAAAATATTCATATATTTTAGCTTTAAAATTTGAATATTTTCCTATATCTTTATACCGAGTTCTGCCTACGGGGGATGTCCGGCCATCTTGTACATATGTTGACCAAAAATGTAAAGATTTCTTGAACTGACTGGTTTATGCCAAAACGGTCCAAAACTGTTGTCAAAAGATAAAAAAAGAAATATATCTGAGGCTTTACATGTTGTTTTATCTGCAAATTGCGCATACAACTCATCAACAAATAAATTGAATGAAGTTTGATGGAAAATGTCGAACAACTTGTTCGAAAATGAATTTAACTCCAAACGAGGAATGGACAATTCAAGGTTAAAGAGGAAGCCAACGTCAGAAAAAAAGGTTGAATTTTTATTCCAACCAATATTTATCTTGCTATGACGTCGAAACACTATATGTTGAATTGTTTCTTTGAAACTGAGCTTAACTCAAAGTGTTACGGACGGACAGAAGGACGGAAGACAGACATTACAAACACTGTTTTTGTCCCAGTAGTTCATGATTTAATACATATACCATAGTGACAAAAACAATAAAAAATGCGAGCCTCTGGTGTATAGAAGGATGCTAAATGCGTGTTGTGAAGCGTGGCAATAGAATCTCAACGTCGTAAAAAAAATAATCATGTCGTTATGAATTAAAGATATTTTTATCTAAAACATATGCAGGCATTCATGCAAAGGAGAACAACTCTGTTAATGCAAATATTTTAATATTTGATTTTCATGTTATTTTTGCATTTTTCTAAAAATAGTTAAATTGTGTAGGATGCAAAAAAATACACATGAGAGTAACGAATTTGCTATTAATAAATCATAATGTATTAATAAATATCTAATTAAACAAGTCAAAAAGAGTAAATTAGTCTTTTTTAAAATAATATTTTAATTTTGATAAAAATTTATGAAAATAAAAATTACCTTTTTTCGGTAATTAAATACATGAATAAAATCTTCAAAAAAACATGTGACTTTTAGAAATTAAAATATAAGACAATCACAATTCTTATAAAAAAAATAAAAAAAATTCTAATTTTAAAAATCAAACCAATCCAATTAGAAATCAAATTAATTACAATAAATTTATTAGATTTTTAATTTACAAACCATATTATAAACAAGCAACCTTTCATTCTTATGAAATTTGCTATTATGTAAGTCTTTGTATCTGATAACACTTTGAACCAAAGGATCTATTGCGAATAACAAGAGAATTAACCTATTGGGGAGATGGATTTCCCGGAAAAAATTACTTTTGAAAATCAAAGTTTTTTTTGTCATTTTCTATCGTACATATTTCAAAATTTTTCGAATTTGCATTTTAAACCTATCATATTCCTCTTGCAATTTTATTATTAATCTTCAAAGTTGGCTAAAACAGCATTTTCTCAGTAAAATGGTATATTTCTGCATGGTTTTTGTCCTAGATATCCTTCAGGACCGACCTGCCCCTAAAAAAATCTTAGATATTTGGATAGGTTTTGTTCATATGAATAAACTAAGATAGAATTTTCTTAGGGGCTCCCCTGCCCTGGGGTCGAATTTTTCAAAAAACCGACAAAAATTTGGAAACTGAATTCTATCATACTGGTCTATATTTACATCTAAAAGTGTAAGTCCTGGATAGCCCAGTAAGTGAAAGCGCTGGCTATGTCACACATGATGTTTTTTATGCCCTGGTTCGATTCCATCTGTGGGCGTACTTTTTCTTTTTTAAAACTAACGGCATTTATAAACACCGTTTTATTTTTTTTATGCAGAATTGTGATTTTGTATATTAAACTTCGATCTTCTTCCTTAAATGCACATTTGCTCTTTGAATTAAAGATATCGATGGAAAAAGTATATACTTCACTACATGTAAAAGCAATCAACCGGAACTCTACCCTTGTGTAAGCACGCTTTGTTTGAGGACAAGAATCATTCACTCTGTGTTACTCGAGACAGGTGCCACGTAAAAAAAATCATGCCGAGCAAAAACTGTTGCGTTTTTCTTTCCAGAACATCTATAGGAAATGGTACAATTGTGGGAGAAGTACTGCAAAGTAGATGCAGTTCGTTCTTTGCAAGGAACATGTGCATTGATGACATTTTAAGCCAAAAATGCAGGAGAAAGGTTTATAGATTAGAAAAAAATGGGGGTGGGTCAGTTAGAGTTTTCCGTTCCCTTGCCATTCCGGCATCAGGTACGTTCCCTTATACAAAGGATGCAGCTGTTGATACGGAAAAGACTGAGTTCAGTTGAAATACAGTGAATGATGATAGTGTTCGAACTCCTCGTAAAAATCCTTCTACATCTACAAACATCAATCTTCCTGTTATTTCTGTTGGAAAAACTAAGGCGACGTGCATTATTTGTCGCAAAGGGTCAAAGGGTTTGCGACCTTTGAAATCGCGTCACGCGAGACTTTCGATAGTTGCTAATATGTCATTGGTTGTAAATAAATGCATATAAAGAACATGTATCGTATTATTGAAAGTAGACTGAAAACAAAATTTAAAAAAAAAACGTTCGTAACTCATACTGCTCGGACAACGACTGTGAAACTTTTTTTTTAATCACTATACATTATATGTGAGAACTAGAACCTAAGAGTTGTCTGTGTATGGCCTAAAATCAAGAAGTGGAACGGAAATCAATTTGCTTTTTGTAAAGACAAAAACCAATACCGGCCCTATAGTCAAGTCTTTTTTATATACAAGTGTTCCTTTGTAACGTATAGTTCAATGCATTTCATCAATGACGCGAATGACGGAATTGTGAAGCGCAAGCATAATGCATAAATATATGAAATGAAAATGACGTAAAAAGGTCAATGATTTCATATTTATTTGAACAATTGGTGAAAATTACATAACAGTAAGTAATAAGGATTCATTCTTAAAATATTATGAAGCTATCAATACGGCCAGGGCTTGATCAAATCTATCATAAATCCCTTCGGGCTTTATTGGATTTGATTACGCCCCGACCGTATTTTGTCACCTCATAATACTAAAAGAATGATTCCCTATTCCTTAAATATTTCCATTTCAAATAATTTCAGTCAAGATCCGTTTAATTTCGATCAATTGTGGAAAGAATTTTCAGACAAACCTTAATTTCATTGCTTTTTGATTTAATGTAGATTCAATAAGTTTTATTCTTGTGCCAAGGCATAGCCAAACATAACAGTTTAGGTTTTTAAATAACATGAAAATTTTAGGAAAAAAATCCAACAGCAATAAAATCAACTTTGAAACTGCGTCCCAGATGACTGCTGTTGCCCATGCGTATCCTATAATCAATCGTTGAGGATATAAACTTAGGCTGTCCAAAGTTAATTCTATGTTTAACGTTACCCGCGCGCGTAGGTTAAGGAGAAATTGTTGTTTTAAAAAAAAAAAGAACCAAAGAAACCCCAATTTTCAGTTCTATTTTTTCCAGTTTGATTTAACTTTTTTGCAACTAAAATACTGCAATCTGTAGAAGTACGAAATGTTTAGGACACATTGTGGATTATACATCGGATACTTAATGGGATTGTCTTTAAAACTGACAGGTAAAATCATTAAACAGTTAGTTAACATCAAGCTTGAATTATCACTGCGTTTGTATTAAGTTAAATTAATAAAAATCACTTGTCTGAAAATTTTGTGTTTTAATTTAATCGCCCCCCCCCCCTCCCCTCGTAGGTTTGGTTTGGTATTTTGAAGGTGACGTTAAACGTAGAATTAACTTTGAGCAGTCTTTTCATCTGCTATATATTAGAAAATGTTGAAATTATGGTCAAATCGCTAAGTAGCTTACTTCGTGCCAGTCACTTACAATATGGAAACATCCGTGAAATATTGATGATGCTTTGATTGAAATCCTCTGCTTTCTTTATCGATTTTGAATTCAAATTAAGCTTTAATATCCATACTTTAATAAGGGCAGATTGAAGTGTATGAATTTATTGTTAATACACCACAACAACAACAACCTGGACAGTCCGTTACAATGATAATAAATTTGAGTTACCCATCAATTGAAGTCTTGTAACCAGATGAAAAAGATGGACGCCAACACACAGCCTAATGTGAATTCTATTCGTGCTCTGTGGATACATTACCGCGATTCCTCTACTCTCCATGGCTTGTCCCATATCTCAGGGCAAAGAACGTGTACCCGTGGGTAAGAAGATATTTTTCTAAAAAAAAATATAAACTGTACAGTATAAGTTGTATTTGTATGTTACCTTAAATAAGGTAATTTTTTGTCCTCTCTGTGTTTCTGTTTGTCTTTCTATCTGCAAAATTTTAATTTTGAACCGAACGTAACTATATGAGCCAAACTGAAATGCAATAACTCGTTTTTACTTCTAGAGTTATATGGTTCATGTTGGTGATGGCCATGGGTATTTCACTCACTGTAACCTTATATGACCTCAAAGAACAGTATTTCTCGTATCCAACCTTAACCATGCTCAATATCAAGATGTCGCATGAACTAGAATTCCCTGCTGTAACCCTGTGTAATATCAGCCCATACAAAATGTCCAAGTTAAATCCCGACGAAGCCATGTTGGATTACCTGAAGAGAGAAAGCAACATAGGCTCCTTTTTGCCACCAATGAACTTCAGCGATTCAAAGTACAAACTGCTTTACAAAAACGTGGAAGAAGATTGGTTGTTTAATGTTAGCTTCAGCATCCAAGATTTGTTTATTGCATGCAAGTGGAAAGAGACACTGATCTTTGACTGTACGAAGTTGTTTCGTCCATATAAGACTGAATGGGGACTCTGTTTCTCTTTCAACGGAATAGACTCGCCTGAGATCCATAAAATTGGTTATGTTGGAAGTATTCTGGGATTATCTTTCTTTATCCACGTAAATCAAAGTGATTATGTTTATGCCAGAAATATGGGGGCGGGGCTGAAGGTCAGTATAGCAAACTCTTGTCTCCGGACAACGCGTATTCATTCTTCTTATACCTGTATTTGTTCTATTTATTTGAACCTTTTTAATAGATTCAAGAAGATATGTGATCCATGTAACACGAAGTGTTCAAACCAAAAAAGTTATATGCGATTGCTTTAATTTTAAAACGAAGTCGGCTCATGTTCATTTTCAATTTTTCTCTGTATGCTTGTTGTTTTTAATAAAACCATCTTTCAGATCGTCCTCCACAACCACAACGAGGAACCGAATGTGATGGACTCTGGCTACCTGGTTCCCCCGGGGACCACCACGCACATGCCCATAGAACGCAAGGAGGTACAGTCGTATTTTCAATCTTTCTGTTTACGTCATGCTCGAGACCTTTATACCTGCAAGAATATACATCTACCGTATATTCTGCCTTATTTCTTAAGAAATTCGATTATGTTCATCCAACTTTATAAAAAACCGAATCATTAATTAAGTAACTAACGCTAAAGCGGGCTATGTGTTTTATCCGCAACGCTCGCGACCTTCATATCCGCATGAACCCATAGTAAACATTTTATAATTGTTTTTTTAATGGTAAATGTATTTGTCGTTGTAGTACAAATTTCTCCCCAGTCCTTTCAAAGCTTTCGGCAATGAGTATTGTTTAGACATGGAGAGTGCTGGGTTCCAGAATCACTTGAAGCATCACCGACTGTATAGTTACAGCGGGTGTCTAAGAGAATGCAAGGAGAGATACGCCTTCCAGAAATGTCAATGTCGGAATCACCATGATCTAGGTCAGACATCTGATTAACTAACTTATTTTAAGGTCGCTGAACCAGAAGTTCAATTGAGTAATTCTATAAATACGACAATAAAGTTCTCCGTATTCAAAGTAATTTAAGGTATATATAGTTAACCTGCTTAGGTCAAAGTTGGACCTTGTTGCTCATGCGAGCTATGTGGTCCAAGGGCCTCTTGTTGTAATAGACGTCGGTGGATTATATACCTTTTTTACCGATTGGATAATGAACTACGAATCCTTAATCATATTTGTATAAGAAATGATAAATCATCTTAATATATTATTTGTGTATTGAATTATTGAAAGTATTGTCACAATGCATTTGTAAAAATATTTATATGTAAATACGGTCATCATCGATAGTCATCAATGTCAATAGGTGATGCGGAGCCAATCTGCTCCATAGAGAGAGATTACAACTGTCACAAGCCAGCCAGAGGTAAGTGTTTACTATTTATAGTCATATCACCTGCCTAAAAGGTTTTTGAAACATTTGAAATGACAATATATATGAACATCAACATCGCATAAAAACCCTTTGTACTTTAATTTGTGATTTTTGTGACAAAAATAAACTTACCTCTGTCATTTTGTCCATAATAAATGTATGTACCAGCACTGGTATACCAGACTCCTTATTGCCTTGTTAAGTAGTGAGGAGTCCACAAGGGATCTGTGCTTAATATTTTAAAGAACACATGTGGTCAATTTTCGTCTTCTTAGTAATGATTATCATTCTGTAATTAAAGAAATTTAATAAAATTGATAAACTCCTCTGAAAGCTTCATCAATCTGTGGATTTTTTTTTTTAAATTTAAATTGTCCAAAAACCAAGATGAGTTTTCTTATAAAACGTTTTCTATCGCAATTTATATGCTATGATTCATCTTTATTTTATTTTTTCGTAAAGAGGAGTTCAACGGGAACGTCACCCTGCAGGCCGCCTGTGGTTGTTCCGTCCCTTGCTCCCTGACAGAGTACACCACCCGTATATCACACGCTACGTTCCCCGCCAGTCTGTACGAGGACTGGGTCAAAGAAAATTTTGGGTACACAAATATACGGTAAACGGTCCGGAATTGAACAATCAATTATTTTGAAACCATTGAATATTATTAAGAAGTATAATAAAGTTTTGACTCATACTACCTCCGTGTATGTTAAACAAAGAAATACAGAAAGGAGAAGACAATGTTCAACCAATGACAGCATGAATACAAGGTGTTTCTTTCAGGAACTATTTTTTAAAACTTTCCTGGAAATATCTCCTTGTTTAAATTAATAAAAAGTTCAGTTTATTACCAACGTATATCAATATCGAAATATCAGTACTTGGGGAATGTAAAGTAAAAAAATGAGGTTCACGGCAGGTAAGGAACTATAGAAGTTATTATTTTTTATAGTTGCATTTTTATTGTCGGAAAATTTTATTGCAAATTAAAATCATAATTTTTCTCTAGAATAATTATGTTTTTTTGAATTATGGTTTATAAACTGCTATCTTATTTTTGGGGGGAAAATATATAGAGGCTGATATTGAAGCAAACGTACATAATTGCCCTCCTGTTCAAAAATTGCTTTGCTATATGTATTACTACTATGTTTTCAATTTATCAATTGCTGGAGCGGCCGAATTCCCTCGTGAAAACACTGATCGAAAAAGTATGGCGATTCCAGAAATGTATAACATGCAAGCTTTCAAAATGTATGGTGTGTGTCAGTCTACATATCGGTATATATGCAATTTGAAACGACCCAAATTAAGATAATTATATAGTCAAAAATTGAAGATATCATCTTGAATGGATATCCACAATATAATGTGCGCTGCTTTAATATTTTATTTGATGGAACGCATCCAATAGACCAATGCCTGAACACTTGAGACCATGCATATCTCTAATTAACTAATTAATGTTCACTATAAAATAAGTTCTTACATTCAAAACATAATTAATATCAATACATCTTTTGGCGCTCTACTTGGAGTGTTGCCTTCTGCATCGGAATAATATGGAAGATGGAATAATATATCAAGGGAAGACCGTAAATGTAACTTATGTGAAGCCAATCAGATTGGCGATGAATATCATTATGTTTTGGAATGCAGTGCTCTACTATCCATAAGAAAAAAGCTATTTAATAACTACAATCTTAGAAACCCCAGGACTTTAAAATTTAGATTACTTATGGCATCATCAAATCCCGCATCTCTTAATAAAAATATGTAAACTAATAGGCAAAATTTTTGATTTGGTCGGAGAAAGCTTTTTGGTATATTTTTGACATTTGCCCAGGATCAATTGTAACGCAATTGAAATACAGATTATCACATTGAATAATATGAATCTGGAACATACTATTTGAAAATTACAGTATTTTGCTTTCCAGGGAAAACATCATGGAAGTGAGAATTTATTATGAGAGCCTAGTGTATAAAACCTTTGAAAAAGTGCAGAAAATCACCTTTATTGATATTCTTGGTAAGTAACCATCTCTCTCTCTCTCTCTCTCTCTCTCTCTCTCTCTCTCTCTCTCTCTTTCTCTCTCTCTCTCTCTCAAGCAATTTTATGTTTTGTCAGTGATGTTTATTTTTATTATCTATCTTCTTAAGAACAGAATTTGGGGTTAACATTTTGTGAACAAATACATCTAATTTCCATTGACTGTTTTTACCTCTGACCAGCGTCAATAGGCGGACAGATGGGTGTATTCCTCGGGGCCAGCGTCCTGACCTTGTCAGAGCTAATGGAGGTCATGGTCATGTCCGTAGTTGTCCTTCTCCAAAAGCTGTTTCGTCCGACGAGCCTGACACCAATGACTGCATTACCCAACAAGAATAACCAATAGATACGACTCCGGGCGATATCCGGAAATCCATGATCTATTTATAGTAACATTGTCACGCACGAACGATCTGGGGCTCAGTATGAATAGTTTTAGTCACTGCAATGTTATAAGCATGTAGAGCTATTATCATCCTTTCCCTGACCGCCCAAAACTCGGTTTGAACAGCCTACATATACGGTACATGTAGGTATGTACATTGTATATATATGATGTGTAAAACTTGTTATCGCATCGTGATTTGATGTATTGATAATGAAATAATATTAATTAAATATGATCTAAACTATTATGATATTTTGTTGTCTATTGTAATTAATAAAAAAAGGTTTAGTTTCGGAGGATAGAAACACTCACCAATCCAAACATCATTCGGCCTTTTCCGTCAAGACTAGAAACAATTTGACGGAAAAGGCCGAGTAATGTTCCGAATGAATAACTCACCTATAACAATTGTCCTTTAAATCCATTCATTACTTTCCAAATGAAAGCTGAATACTATATTAAGTTTAGTTTTTTAAAAAGAGCTTACCGTCTTTAGAGCAAACTCTTAACAGCTCTATCAAAGAAAACTTCATTCTTTTTTTTTATGTATTATTGTCGCCTTCCTCTTCATGCCATGGCACGTGCCTAAAATTGAGAAATGTGTACAACGTGCTAGTTAGTTGAGATCGACTATAGTAGGCAAAAAGAGATCTTAGGAAGGGTCATATTATTTAAATAAAATCAAAGTTAATACCACTGCATTCAGTATCTGTTTTACTGATATTAGTTTTACCGTATCTAATATGCAAACTTGTTTACAGATATTAGCCATACCGTATCAAATTTTCACATTTTTTTGTATTTGCATAAAAAAACAAAAAGAAAAGAACAAATTATTTCAATATATATTATAGAATATTGCTTTCAACTAGTTGTACTGAAAAATTAAAGCCTGAATTTCATTAATAGTAATTTTTATTGTTTTTTCGTTTTCTCACTTTTTAAGATTTGAAATCTACAAAAATTGTTAAGTCGTACGTAAAAAAGATCATCAGAAAATTATCTCCCTTGCGCCGAACAGTATTTCAACCAATGAAATAAATGTAAATTTTCACATCATGTATTTTCTACCAATCACAAAGGAGAGGAACTGCACAGCCCGGAGACTGTAAATTATTTCAACTCTTTAAACCGTCTTCCAAGGAAGACGGTAATAGCAACACACTGTGTGGAATTAGGAACGACACGCTGCAGCTTTTTAATATTTGGCATATTAAATATACAAATACATAACTATGACATAAAGTTGGATCACATGATTTATTAACTTTAATAAAACATTTCTTAAAATTTAAACTTTCCGCTGTACGTGTCGTCCTAAACTGGTATTTATTACCTATGCAATTCTTTATATAGCCTTGCTAATAAACCGGTTCTAAAGAACCACGTGACACAAACAGTATTCGAATGAAAACCTTATATTTCCGGACAATTTTAAAATTCATTATTACACCAAGTAGAAATTGATTTCTGTCTAATTCGTCCCTCAAACGAAAGAAATCATATAGGTTCTAGTTAGCTTCGTTGTCTGTTATTCGTCTTTTTAAATTACCAAAATTTTCTACTTCTTCTAAAATAACATCGATTAAAGTTTTTTACATGCAACTCAACTTATCACAAGACATGTATAGAAAAAATATCTGTGAAGAAAATTTATAAGCTGTTATTTGTGAAATAATACCGGTATGACAGAAAACTAGCCTGAAGAAAAAAATAAATACATGTATCAGTATTTTAAACTAAAGCTTTAAAGTGAATAAAAAACGGAATTCAAATTAATCTCTTGATGGAGATTGCTTCTATTATACCAAGACTATTCATGACAGTGTATTGAATGTCAGTATTTCGACACGGGCAGTTGTGATCGACACACTTTTCCTAATTAGTATTTTTTTTATTAATTGCGGGGCGGGCAAATCCTCAAAAGAAAACGTTGATACGATAAAGTATGTCGATTCCAGAAGTGCATTGAATCATTTTCAGTCAAAATATGCAATTTGAAATTGGCCAGATTAAATATATATTTTTAATTGACTTGAAGAATCCGATTACTGTGCGCTGGTATCAATATATTAGTTGCTGAACACAATAGATAAATCAATAGACACTTGAATACTGGGGGAAAGACTTCTGTTTAACCAGTTGTTTTTTTTTTCTTTAAAAATACGACGAATAAAAAAAATGACATATGTATAGTTTTTATTCATATTAATACATTTATATACGATACCATAATATTTGAATCTATGTATGATGTTGATGTACCTCTTGTACTTTTTATGTGAATCGAAGAGTAGAGGTTAATAATCCTATGGGAAACTGATAACATGCACCAAGAAATACTAAGTAACTACAGCTAGGGATCATCCAATTTTAAAATTTACTATTGATTATATCACTGCATGTATGTAATACGGTATCTCCTTGCCAAAAATTCATTTTTAATTTGAAGACGGTGCCTTGTATATTATTCTGTCATTGGAGTTAATAATATATCAATTCATTTATTGACAATTACCATGTTGGCATACAGTCATGAATATGAGTTACATAAAACAAAACATTAAACATAGCACGCAAAAGTTAAACATTAACTAATAAATCTACAATGGACAAAATGGACAAAACGTTGGGTGAACAAAACTAGGCTTGTGCGAAGACTATTATTAGTATTCATAAAATTGTATAAGTGTTCATTGTTGACTTTCCTTTCTCTCTCTCTCTCTATATATGTATATATATGTATATGTATATGTGTGCGTGTGTGTGTGTGTATATATATATGTGTGTGTGTGTGTGTGTGTGTGTGTGTGGGTGTGTGTGTGTGTGTGTGTGTGTATACTGATAAGGAAATAAAGTGGTCGGTCTAAACGTCTCAAACTCAGTATGTTTTATGACAGTGTTTCATTATTTTAGGTAACTGATTTTCGTTTCCATGTTATAATTTATATTACTCCAAAATGATAATTTATCGCTCTCGTAAACAATCAGAAATGCAATGCGGAACGTCAAATTACTTCCAACCTATTAAAAACATGCACTATTACAAAAATCGTATAGACATTTGATGATATATGAAGTGAATGCTTCATACGTGTATTTTAACAAGGCAACGAAACAGAAAGAAATTGTCTATAGCTGACAATCAAAAGGTAAGTGTTATCAAAGGAATTCCTCACCTTTTACGTACAGCGATTTAAATTCAAGTTCCACTGACTGAATCTAAGAAAAATCCGAAACGTCTTGGGAAAAATGCTTCATGCATTTTAACACATTGCCAAAATCAGAATTAATAAAAAATGTTTGAAAAGAAATATTACTTACTATTATTAAAAATAAAATTCCGAGGAGCCCCCCCCCCCCCCCCCCCCCAAAAAAAAACATCAAAACCCCCCCCCCTCTCGTTGATCAACCAGAAAGGAGAGTGCAAACCCTGTTGAAAACTTACATTAGTATCTACCCGATCAAATCCGAAAAAGTCCTTTTTATATGTACTCGTGTTTCAAAAAAAGGGGAAAGATTGTTTATCATGAAATTGTTGAAATGGTGTAAACGTTTTCAATGAAATAAACAGCAATGTAATTACATAATTTCCTTCATATCTAAAATTTGTTAGAATTTGGTACAAAGGTATCACTAATGTTTATTCAGAGAGATGTGGTAACTCGTGGGATATTTCGACCAGATTTCGTAGGTCGAATCATCGTGGGTCGAAACGTCGAGTTACCTGCCGGTGCTGAGAATTTTCAAGATGGCTACGATCGGTCTTCTACGGGCTTGCAGGGGTAATATATAGCTAATTTCGGAACAACTGCCTACTGATTTCGTGATTTATTATTGATATTTGTATGATAGATATGTGAAGTCATGTTTGCTGAGTATGTCAGGTGTTTACATTCAGTGATTACGTAAAGTGCGCAAAAATGTTCTATGCAAGGTCACGAAATATTTATTATAAAATTTCCCCCTTCTTCCTTATGCAGATTTAATACAGTTTATGATAAATGTGGTCCTATTGTTATCCTTACGTTATATGTCTTATAACTTTTCTATATATCATTTTATATATTTATTATAAAATTTCCCCCTTCTTCCTTATGCAGATTTAATACAGTTATGATAAATGTGGTCCTATTGTTATCCTTACGTTATATGTCTTGTAACTTTTCTTAATTGTTTTTAAATTTATACACGGACATACATGTATATACATCCTTGATCTGCTGATTTATGAAAAGAAGGCCTAAAAGTTGCAATGACTATATTCTCCGGCTGTTCTTGATAGAGCTTTTGAATAGTTATAAAACTGCCTGGTACATGTAATCTCTTAGTGACAAACTCCAGATCAACTTGACTTTTTCTTTCAATCAAATCATTTGATTCAAATGGTTTGTATAAATCATTACTTTTTTAAATTCTACTGTTTTAGTTTTCAGGCACGGAGATGATGATGCTGTGTTATCCATAAGATGTCAGTTTTCTTAATTTTAACATGTTTGATATTTTGATTTTTATGTACTGTTTTTCAGGAAAAGGATGTTTATTTGTAAAGAACAGCATGTTTCAACAGACACTTCCTACCAGTCTTCAGAACAGTCTTGTCACCAAACATTTCTCCCTGACCTCAGTGGCGAGTAGTAATGCTGTTGTTGAATTCTTCAGAGCCAGAAATTTTAGAGCAAAGAGAGGTCCATTTAGACCAGGTAACCTCAGATGAATTTAATCAAAAATGGATGTCATCAAGAGTAATCAAATGTACATTGTAAAATACAGGTAAACATCGGTATCTTGAACTTAGGGGGACTTCAACAAAACTTCGAGATATCCGGGGGTTCGAGATATCCGAAGTGGCTTTCCAATTTTAATTCCTTGAAGCTTCTATAGATCTATAATTTACATGTGTTTTAGTACCGGTACAGAGTTGTCGAAATTTTTTTATCACTGTCAGACATTTGGTCTGACACAATGAAAGGTTCTGTCAGACCAGACAATGTTCTGTCAGACCAGAAACGTGTATTATTGTAAATAGAAAAAATGCAACAAAGAGATGATTTTATATGTTATGAGTACAATTTCATAAATATCCATGTCCTGTGTCTCTGATTATCAGTCTGTTCATTTTACCCTTACTTTCATATTTCATTTCTTTATTTTCTGAGTCGACATCATTTTCAACTCTCTCACTGGCTCTCTCTGTCTTTACTACACTTTAACTACTGCAACATCAACTCTTGTTTAAAAATCTTGAATAACGAAGACCCCCGTGGTCTTCCCGAGTTCTAAGATGGCTGATAAGCTGACCGGGCATGGCTGAACTATAATAATGAACTACTGTATCATAGCTTTGAACTCTCAAGGACCATTGGTGTTCTCGTAAAATATTTTTAATTGGCCTGGTTTTGTGACTTTTCTTTTCTACAAACTCGATCGACATTGCCGTCATTGCTGTTTATATGACCTTCACCCCTGTATTCCGATCCCGACTGATGAAATTAGCATCATGTTTGATTTTTTCAATCAGTCATTTGGACGGACGATTTCCATTAAGTTATCGGTCCAGACAAATTTTAACCGGCCTTGCCAACAGGGCCGACGGTTTTCGACAACTCTGTCGGTATATACCAATTTTTATAATACTCATAAACAAATGCAGGTGACACTCACTGGCTCGAACTTCGATCTCTTGAAGCTCTTGATCTCTTGAAGTGAAATCACGGTCCTGATTTTTTTCTCAATATAAATAAGCAAATTTACTCTTGACTCTCAAACTCCGATCTCTTGAAGTTCTTGATCTATCGAAGTAAAACCTGTGCCCCATTATACATATTTCATTGTTTTTCACTCTTGATAACTCGAAGTTGTTGTTGTGTACACATGCGACCAATCAAGCATATAATTATAGCTCCTCATGGACCTTATCTGGATGGTCGAGTGAACGCCTGGGGCTAGCGTGGTAGTGTTGATTGGTTGATTACAAAAGTGACACTACCCCTTGCTTCCTTCAAAGGGTAGATAGGTAATTTGTAACTAATTTATTAATTTCAACAACTTGTGAAAATTATGGTAAATTAAAACGCTCTTTATTTAAAATATTCTATTATTAAGAAAACATAAAATACTTAAAAGTTGTTTAAAGTAAAAAAACACTTAATAAACACACAACTAAGTTCTGTATTGTTTACATTGAAGTAAAGCAGCAGAAAATATGAATGAAACCATGTTAGACTACCCTTCCATGTTGTTAATATAAACTTCCGGCTACTATAATTTTAGAACCAAAATGACCGAAAAAAAAATTTCCGGATTTTTTTTTAAACTTTCGATCTCTCGAACTCTTGATCTATCAAAGTTTAATCATGGTCCCCTGCATTTGGAGTTATCAAGATTCACCTGTATTTAACTTTGATGAAATATTAACTTGTGAAATACATTTTAAAGTTTGTAAAAACAATTGAATTATAAAATCAATATTTTGTTTAAGATTTCACATCCTCTTCTCTCTCCACTGATTACAACTTTGAATAGGATGTAGCACTTGCCATGTACTTCTGGAATTTACCACATAGGAAACAAAAAATATTGAAAAATAACCAGTTACACATATTATACAATATACACAACATCATTTTATTATTTGTGTATGTGAAACTAACGTATCATGTATTAATTCGGTACGCTTTCAGCTAGTACATATATTGAAAACAACCGATGTACGATAAAACGAAAGTCAGTTCACACGCTGGTTAGTTTAATATGTTCAATACACATGAACTGTCTCTGTTAAATTTGAATAAAATTTTTTTTATCTCTGTATCTCATTCATGCCATATGCCATATTATTGGAACATACCTATAAAAATAAACTAGTTCCGTTATTACTCGTTTTATGAATCTATCATTGAAAGATCGATTGTTGCTACAAAGTGTGTCTTATTAAACACATTATCGGTAATCATAACTGTGTTTTAGTTTTAATGTTTTTTATAGGAGGTAGTAAACTGCACGAAACACTTAAGCTGCTACCCTAATTAACTTATATTGCACAAGTTTGAGATTGTGAAAGGTGTGAATATTGCCGCATGCAGAAATGTGTGAACTAATGACACCAGTTATGTTTAGCTGACTGGAAAAATGACTCCACTTCGAGATAAATCAGGTAAAATTAAGGCTTCAGCCCTTCGAAATACTTTGACATAAGCAGGGTATTCAAGATTACCATATTCGAGATATCAGGAGTTTTTAAAATCATTTATATAGAGAAAACGGTCGGGACCAGCGGTGGACTTTGACATAAGCAGGGTATTCGAGATATCCCATGTTCGAGATACCGATATTTACCTGTATTGATAAAATTAAGATCCTCAGTATATTTTTAATTTTTAAACGTATACCTATTTAATTAAGTCGATGTTCAGAATACAATGGAAAAAATAGTTAGCTTCTTGCAGTTCTGTGGCATTTCATATCAGCATACAGACCAAACCAACTATATAAATCTATAGAAATAGGACCATGTGGATAAGTATATCTACTGTGTACTGGTACTTGTAAAGAAGTGTTTTACATAATTTATGTATATTGTTTTAGAGGAAAAAAGAGGTGACCACAAGATGATGGCGTCCACCCACTGGAAGATTGAGCGAATACTGGCCGTCAGTATGCTGGGGGTCATGCCAGCTTGTCTGTTTGTACAGGGACCCATAATGGACACCCTCCTATCTATAACAGTTCTCCTCCATGGATTCTGGTAAGGAAACTTGTTTCATAAAATTCATTGTATATTTATTTCCCCTTTGAGTAAGAGGGCATGTTAATTTGCAAATGTTGGTCAAGCGATAGTATATTTGTTGTCTGATTAAGATGTTTGTCATGACAAATTGATGACCCTTTTTAGTTTGACAGTCAAAAGATTACCTTATGGAATATTAGGTTGAAAGCCAAAGGTCAGATGGTTAACTGCTTAGCCTTCAATTATTGTCCGAGCTATATTGGCCATGGAGGCTTAGTTTATAGTTTTTCTGTTAATACTAATAAAATAAAGGTGTAGGATTTGTGATATAAACAGATGGCACTCTTGTTATTCCTCTAAAATGGCTCAGAATTAAAAGAGAAAGTTGCTGGTCCTTTGTATGTAACTTCAAAGCCTTAGTAATGAATTCTCTTTTCCTCTATATTTCTATTCAAATCTGCCATTAACATTTAAATTTTCATTACTTTTGTTGCCCCTTTACGAACCCTTTCCTTGACTTAAGTGTATTTTGCTGTTTATAGTTCTGTCTGTTGATGAATCCACTCAATGTTAAAGTGATTAAGGTTCGACTGTACTTCAAAGAATTGACAGACATTTTATTTATTTTTGCAGGGGTGTTGATGGGGTACTGACTGACTATTTAGAGAAATTTGTTCCATGGATTCACTATCCCTGGTATCTTCTTACCATTGCTGGACTCGCAGGACTTATATATTTCAATTACAATGATGTTGGAGTGTGTGAAGCCATTAAAATGGTGTGGAGCTTGTAAATCTTAAAGCCAGACTTTGCTTTTGCTTGTTCTTGTCCCAGAAAAGGAGAAATGTATGATAGAAGCTTTTAGTACCATCAGAAAACTGTACAAAATTTATTGGTTATCCAAATAGCTCTGAATATTTCAGAACTTCTGTTCCTACAATTTTTCTACAATTTGTTATACTCCTAACATTGGAAATCCTTACAGCTGTACATTTTAAGAAAATGATGAATTGGTGTTAAGTTTATGAATATGTGTGTCATTTTGTTTCAAACTGAAACAGTTGGACTGAGTTCAAGGGAGACATCTCAGGTCATTTTTCCAAAAAGTTCTGCTTTATAGTGTTATTATGAATAATGTTAATCCATTTAAACCTATCTGAATGCATCTTGCAAAATCTGGACTTCAGACCTTGTGCTTAACATCTGTTGATACCAACATGTGCATATAGATGCCATATAGGTCATAAATGGTTAAATTTGTCTGTATGAATCTGCAGTTTTCAATAATATTTAAGAGAGACCTTTTGCTTTGCTATAAGTAATTGACACTTGTTTTCTCTGATACTATTATTTAATAAATATAGTTGATATATATATTGAGATATGTTTGTTGTGTATGTTAAGATTACTGAGTAAGCTTCACTCTAATTCAAAAGAGATTACTGAACCCACTTAGTTGTTCTGGCAAGAAGAATTTGAATTTCAAATGTATGACATATAGGCGTTCATGACAACTTCCCTTTTCTTAGTTGTTAAGGATCATCAAATATATTTTACATGTAATCTATGTTATAGAAAACATCATAAATTTATAATTTTTATATTATTTATATTCAAAGTCTGAATATCTCATTGAATATGATTAGTTTGCTTGAACACATGCCACAAATTGTTCCTGATGTTCAGTCTTAAACTTCTGTTTTTAATTCGGTATGTGCCTGGAAATAAGAAATTTTGTGAAGTGTCAATTCACGTCACTACATAGTCCGAAATGTCTGACGAAACGTCAGGTATTTCGGGCTAGTCAATACAAAGATTGTCAGTATTTTGTAAGACCTCCCCTCCAGTGATTAACTGCCCTACAGCGCCGTCCCATGATGCCCATCAGGCGCACAGTGCTTGTCTGTTGACATTCCTCCTGCAACACAGTCTCCTGTCCATTTAGGGGAAGTGTTGGAAGAGCTGGAATGCGTTGCTGAAGAATGACTTGTTCGATTGGGTTGAGGTCTGGAGAACGACTGAAATGTTTCACTTTCCAAGTATTTGCGATCGGTTACGATTCGAGCTGTATGAAGTCCATGAAGGTAAACTCCTCCCCCAGAGCACCCATAGCTATAACAATTGGATGAAGGATATCATCCCGGTATTTTAAACCTGTCATGGAACTTCCAATGAGGCGCAAATGAATTTTGTAGTCAACACTTATGTCTGACCAAATAGTCACCGAGCCTCCACCAAATCAGTCATGTTTAGAAATGCAATGTCTCCTGCCGTCATTGAAGTCAACAACAAAAAAAGCGATTGACTGAACGCAAATGACGTTCTTGCAAATTTGCAAATTTGTTTTCTGTTGCGCACTGCAGTCTATTTCTGCGATGCTCCAGCTTTAATACGGAGCATACGGCTGGTCGACAAGCTTTGAGATTAGCCTGGAGGAGTATGTTTCTAACATTTTGAGTAGAGATCCGTCTATCCGTAGCTCTCTGAAACTCACCATTAACCATAATTATGATAACAGCACTTTGAAAACGGTATCTTTTTGCAACAGTGGCAAATACAAGCTATTATAATCTGTGGGAATTAAATATATGGAAAATAGTAATATGGTTTTAAAATTTTCAAGATCAAATCATAAGTAAAATTTAACTCTATTAGAAAAAGGTCACTATTACGCCGATGGGGGGTGGGGTGGGGGGCGGTCAGCTACCTGGGCCAGTTGGACATGTACATGTTGCGTATTCAGCAGATTATAATGAGAAAGATGCCAGTGTGGTCAATTTGTAGGATGCTATTCGCTATACTTTCCACACAAACTTTGATTTTGCTACCTAATTCAGTGAGTGGCAAAAAGTTATTTATATTGAGAACTTGTTAAGAATGAAGAGGACATAATACGTCAGTTCTGGGGATCCTTCGATTCTGGGGCGACATTAATTGGTCCCCTTTACCTTTTGTTGAACAACCATCGTGTGTTAGCGGCCCCTGTTTATGTACCCTTCTATAAAGCATTAAGTCATGACAACAAATATGGATTATTATTAAAACAGGTTTTCTTTATACAGACCCCGACACATCTGTCACCGCAGTCCAAGCTTTAGTCTTGTCATCGATTGTCGATACGTCGCCACGTCTAAAAGTTGAGAAATGTTCAAAGAAAAAGTTAAAACCGTGAATATAATTTGATAATGATAAGAAGGAAGGCCAAGGAATACAGTGGTTCCAGTCTAGAACTCGGTGGTGCTACTAAACTGATTAAGTATGTACCAATGAAGCGGCGGATGTCAGTAAACATCGTCAGATACCTCATCTTGATATTGCTTGGAGTCATACTTCATGCTGGATATAAACTGATGGTCAACGTACGTATTACAATTACACAACACGTTAAATCTAGTTTTTATTCGTATTACCTGTAGTTTCTATAGTCCTTTTGGTTGAACACGATTTAGGATAAATTGTGTTGTTTATATTCTATATAACGAAAGTAACATTTATTTACTCACTATGATTTAAAAACATTTCTGTATCTATCATATTTAAAGAGTAAAAACATAGGATAAAAGTTTATTTCAATTTTTCAAGTTGATATTTTTAAATGATTTTATGAAACATTAGTTTATTACATTGGGATTCAAAACGAAAACATTACAAATGTGTGTAAATGTGAACAACCATATCTAAACTTAATTAATGTATTTATTTAGTATATGATTTTAAATATGTACATTTAACATTCACTTCCTAAAATCTTATTCAAGTCAAATTCAGAGCGTGAATACGCCGGAAGTCTCCCTGATGACGTATTGAACGATGACGTCGCCGAAATTACAGAAAGCGCTTTCAAGGACAGTCAAAATCTTGCGTTTGATGATGAATGGGAGCACAAAGAAAAGATTGAAAACAAATTGGAAAAACATTCAAAAACAGTTCTTGAGAAACATAAAAAAAGTCACAAAGAAGTCGCAACACATCTTAACCTTGCCAAAGACGTGAATGCCAAAGATGATGAAAAATCCCAAAATAATAAAATGTTAAACAAACAACCAATTGATAAGAATCATCAAAGTAACCAAATGGAATATAACGACATTGTTGACGAATTGGATCCAAAAGATAACCTTGAGATTGAAGATTTGAAAAACGAAATGAAAATTGAAAATCAAATAGCCAAATTAATGGACGAAGACAGAAGTTCGGAGAAAGTGGCCCAGTTACCAGTGGAGGAGTCCTCGGACCTCAAACAGCCAGTCCAAAGAGATCCAATAGTTCAAAAAGAGTTCCAACAAAAAGCTGACCAGATTGTCCGCGTTGTCAAAGGCAACGTCCAGAGCGTCGTCTTGTCAGAAGGCGGCCACCATAGCCACGAAATCCCGGTGTTTGTGACGGCCGCCTCTCAGCAGACGTTCGGTCAGATTGAACACCTGGTGGCCTCCATTCAGTATTTCTATCCCCAGGAAACCCTTTATATATTTGATCTGGATCTAAATGATGAGCAACGAAAAAAGGTAGACATACATGCATACATACATAGTAGTGGAACATGTTGCTTTTCACGTTTATTTTATCAACATTTTAAATGAAATAATAACATGCATTTCACGATCTGTGTCTTTTGTATCATCCGTTTTACTTTGTTTTTTATTGTACAGCTGTCTTCGTTTTGTAACGTGCGAATGCGAGGATTTTGGTTCAATCTTTTTCCCAAATTTATTCAAGATTTGTCGAATTTTCACTGGCGACCATTAATCATTCAGGTAATAGTTTCTTTCAATTAAACCTGTACCTTATATTCATTCTAATGTATGCTGTGCTAATTAGTGATATACAGCACAATTTTAAATTGTTTTCAATGGACTTAAGCGCTTGTAAGTTAGGTATCGTATAACATAAATTGCATGTCGACATTTCATGTGTGGTCAAATGTGAACATGTTCAGCTTCATTTCAGTGAGTCCTGAACTTTGGTTTAAAATACTTTGTTGTAAACAAATTACTTTACAACAACTTCAAGAATCTATTGGTATATGTAAAAAGGCATTTTAGATAGTTTACCCATCGCGTTTGTATGATAATAAAGGCCAATTGTTAAAGCCATAGCAGACTAGATACATGGTCGGAAATTAAACCAACGGCCAATCCTGCATACGCTTACTAAGTATGTACAGACTAGCCATAGTTTTTCGACGATTACAAAAATATAGGTATATAAGACTACATAATAAATCCATTATACAGGACAGCAGTAATATTTGTTTGGAAAAATTATTTATAAATTACTTTTGTGAATTTCCCGTCAGAGAAAATTGAAAATGCAAATTTGAAACTGTCTTGCTTTCACTGTGTTCATTTTTATTCAGACGGCTCTTGCTGAATTTGGACACATAACATGGATAAATCCAGGCTTTAAAGTGAGTTCCACAGTGTTCTCTGAACTCGTTCACAAATCTGAGGACCCGGGGGTGCTGATCATCGGACAGAGCGCCGATTACTCCACGTTTGCCGTCACGAACCCCGGGATGTACAAATACCTCGCCGTCAACAGAACAGACCTCTATAAGTTCCCTCATATTGAAATTAAAGCCATAATTATTCACAACACTGATGACGTCATGAACCATTTCACGAAAATTCTTACCGCATGCGCGGTCGAGGAGCGTTGTCTGACTCCCTTTGGCGCTTCCTCGGACTGTACTTTTGAC
>WFKH01010211.1:6194338-6214822 GCA_016163765.1 Magallana hongkongensis | reverse complement strand
CTTGAATCTACACTACCTGAGGATACTTCCACACAAGTTTCAGCTTTCCTGGCTGATAAGTTTCTCAGAAGATTTTTAAAGATTTACTCAATATATTCCTATGTAAAACTTCGACCCCCCATTGTGGCCCCACCCTACCCCCGGGGGTCATGATTTTCACAAATTTGAATCTACACTACCTGAGGATACTTACACACAAGTTTCAGCTTTCATGGCTAATAAGTTTATGAGAAGAAGATTTTTAAAGATTTACTCTATATATTTCTATGTAAAACTTCGACCCCCATTGTGGCCCCACCCTACCTCCGGGGGTCATGATTTTCACAAATTTGAATCTACACTACCTGAGGATGCTTCCAAACAAGTTTTAGCTTTCCTGGCTGATAAGTTTCTCAGAAGAAGAGTTTTAAAGATTTACTCTATATATTCCTATCTAAAACTTCGACCACCCCCCACCCCCCCCACATTGTGGCCCACCATACCCCCGGGGATCATGATTATCACAATCTTGAATCTACACTACCTGAGGATACTTCCACACAAGTTTCAGCTCTCCTGGCTGATTAGTTTTTGAGAAGAAGATTTTTAAAGATTTACTCTATATATTCCTATGTAAAACTTCGACCCCCCATTGTGGCCTCACCCTACCCCCGGGGTTCATGATTTTCACAACTTTGAATCTACACTACCTGAGAATGCTTCCACACAAGTTTCAGCTTTCCTGGCTGATTAGTTTATGAGAAGAAGATTTTTAAAGATTTACTCTATATATTGCTATGTAAAACTTCGACCCCCCATTGTGGCCCCACCCTACCCCCGGGGGTCATGATTTTCACAAATTTGAATCTACACTACCTGAGGATGCTACCACACAAGTTTCAGCTTTCCTGGCCTAATTGTTCTTGAGAAGAAGATTTTCGAAAATTTCTCAAAATTTTTCAATAACTTCTAATTATCTCCCCTTGAAAAAGGGCGTGACCCTTAATTTTCACAACTTTGAATCCCCTTTGTCGAAGAATGATTTGTGCCAAGTTTGGTTGAAATTGGCCCAGTAGTTCTTGAGAAGATGTTAAAAATGTGAAAAGTTTACGGACAGACAGACGGACAGACGGACAGACAGACAGACAGACAGACAGATGGACGACAGACAAAATGTGATCAGAAAAGCTCACTTGAGCTTTCAGCTCAGATGAGCTAAAAAAGTAATCCGCCTGACGTTATGTTTGAATTTTGTACAACTTGATATCTGCATTTTAAAGGTCAAATGACTGTTTTTATCTACAATTTATAGCAAAAAAAAATAAATTATAAGCACTGAATTCAATATTTATTAGTTTTATACGATATAAAATGGTTTGGGACATTTTACGCTTTTTTATAAACTGCTTCACGGTTTATAAAGCGTAAACTCCCCAAAACCATTTTATATCGTATAAAACTAATAAATATTGAATCCATTCCTTAATTAAGTCCCCCACTATCCAGATAAACAAAATAAACAGAAAATAATAACAAATGTACAATTATGTTAATTTTCACAAATAATTTATTCAAAGAGTTTTGTTAAAATAGTTATTAAGTACAAAAAATTAATAATACACAAAATATACACAATATTTATCTACACTGCTGTACTATACACAGATTTATATTATCACAGATTCACTACAATTTGAAGTCCCCCTGCTGCCATATACCGTGTATACAGCCAGACATTTGATCAGTATAACTCAGTCTTGATCCACTAAGCACCACTTGCCTTCATTATCAGTATAAGAATATATGTACCATTTACATATATCAGCTGATTTGTGATACATTATCTTATAGACCAATGGACAATATTACATGTTGCACCAAATTACAGCATCTTCTCTTTACGAAATAGCTACAGTAATGTAGAAGCTCCTTACTAAGAGTGAGATATGCTGAACTTACTTGTCATTCTTAGTGGATACAACCAGAGAGGCAGCATTTTCTATTCCTTTACCTAAGCTTTACTTAGTGAATTAGGCAAACTAGTTTTTACAGATTTCAAAAACTTTTGATATTACATGGGAATTCTTCATAAAATATACATATACAAACAAAATGAAGACGGTCATATGATAATGCTGTCAAATATACCTCTTCTACCGAGTAAATTACCTATGGTAGAGAAAAGTAAAGGGGTAGAGACTTCTACATCATATTATAAATTTTTTCTTATTTCATATCCTAAGAAAAAACATAGGTAATCACAGATTACAAAGCTCACCGAGACGAGATCACCTTTATGAGGCATCACCTTTATGAGACCACCTTTATCATATGATATGAAAATCATTGTTAATGATCTTGGATATTCATGGAAACTGTTTTGACACAATATCGTATATCATGTTAAAAAAATTGTATGAAAATCATATGCTCATTTCATACGGTATTATAAGATACAATGTTTATCAATACAATAATATATAAAAACGATATTGAATCCTATGATACTTACAATATAGTATCATATAATACAATATAATACTGTAATAAATTATTAGGCAATATAATATTGTAACATATGATATGACATTGTATCGTGTCATACATTATTGTATTTGATCACATGATACAATATCATTATATAATATATGATACAATATAGTATTACATGATACAATATCATATCACATAAAATATCACAATATTGTAACATATGATATTATATTGTTCAATATAGTATGATATTGTATTTTATAATATTGTATCATATTTTATACATAATATGATATTGTATCATATGATTTGATACAACATTGCATCATATCATATGATAAAATATCATGTGATATAGAAATATATTATATAATACAATATCATATTATACAATATCATATCATATAATAGAACATTATATATTAAAATATCATATAATACAATTCATGTGATATAATAATATATTATATTTACATTTGCAAATATGTTTCCTTATATGAACCTATATAATAGCGAAAACATTAAATTCTGTATGAACGTTTTCGTGACGTCACAATGATCATAGCACGAGCTTATCGCTTGTCGCTTGGATTATTGTAAACATAAAATCTCGGTTCTTTTAACAGTTCTGAACAATTTGCCTTTTTCAAACGTAAATATAAGTAATAAACAGCAATGTTAAAAAGTTCACCGGGATATGAAGTTGCTTGGTACGTGATCAAATCTACTGAGAAGCCCTTCGGGCTTCACATGGTTTGATCACGTGACCAACCAGCTTCATATCCCGGTGAACTTTTTATATTGTTGTTTATTTCTTAAATATAATTAAAATATTATATTATACAATATCATATTATACGATATTATATAATATCGTATCATATGATACAATATTACATATTGCAATATCATATGAAACAATATCATGTGATAAAATATTTAATATATAATACAATATCATATTATACAATATTGTATCATAATATACAATACTATACATAACAATTACATGACACAATATCATTTAATAATGTACAAAAAATTTGATACAATATCATATTGTATCATATAACTTTTTACAATATGATATAATATTGTATCATATTAAACAATAGTGTATCATATCATATACATGTAATACTATATCATAGGAATCATGTTTTATCATTAAACAACAAACACATCTATCAAGCAGGTTTAAGTGAGGTAGGAGATTTTTTTAGCATCCTTGATAATGGTGATCAGGCTCTGCATCTGAAGCTACCTCTGCGATTTATTTATATTATAGTTTAATCAACTGTGCAAGTTTGAAATAGTACTAATATCTATAAAACATGTGACCTGTTCCTAAAAACTAACCCTCATCCAGCATCCGAAACCTATGGCTCAGATTCAGCATCAATGCCTGTCAGGTACATTAGTATCATAAGACGCACCATCAATGCAAGTTTGGTGAAGTTAGGACCAGTAATAACTAAGATATATTTTTTAGCATCCTTGATAATGGAGATCAGGCTCTGCATCTGAAGCTACCTCTGCGATTCATTTATATTAAAGTTAAATCAACTATGCAAGTTTGAAATAGTACTATTATCTATTAAACATGTGACCTGTTCCAATGGCTCAGATTCAGCATCAGGTGCATCAGTATCATAAGATGCACTATCCATGCAAGTTTGGTGAAGTTAGGACCAGTAATAACTAAGATATAATCATCAGAGAGCACCTGCTCCAAAAACTTTAAACAGTTCCAAAAGCCCTAACCTTCTCCAGCATCCGGAACCTATGGCTCAGATTCAGCATTCAAGCCTGTCATGTGCATCAGTATTAAAAGACGCACCATCCATGGAAGTTTGGTGAAGTTAGGAATAGTATTAACGAAGATATAATCATCAGAGGGCACCTGCTCCAAAAACCTTAACCTCCTCCAGCATCCGAAACCTATGGCTCAAATTCAGCATTCATGCCTGTCAGGTGCATCAGTATCATAAGATGCACCATCCATGCAAGTTTGGTGAAGTTGGGACTAGTAATAACTAAGATATAATCATCAAAGGGCACCTGCTCCAAAAACTTTAACCAGCTCTAAAAACCTTAACCTCCTCCAGCATCCGAAACCTATGGCTCAGATTCAGCATTCAAGCCTGTCATGTGCATCAGTATCATAAGATGCACCATCCATGAAAGTTTGGTGAAGTTAGGACTATTAAAAACTAGAACCATTTTAACACGAGCTTGGACTTGCGGCATTACGTGACAAACTCAGATTTGATCGAGGCGGGGCTTACTCGCGGTTAACTGTTCAGTCATTGGCTAAAAGATATTGAATACATTGAACGCAACGACACTTGCCCGACTTTATGAAACAGCGTCACAAAATCGGGTCAGACTTTTCATTCAGGATGGGTTGTTTCACACGGTAATTTAATTCAAAAACTTTCACTTCATTTTACTACAATTACACCCGGGATACCTCTTGTGTTTAAAAAAAAACATCAACAACAAAACAAAAACAGAAGACAAACACATGAATATTAGATCTAATTAACGAATTCTATTCAAAGCGCGGGACATCGGATTTTGTACACACTCAGTTGCGTGAAAAAATGACAGTGTCTCAGAAATGGTGATTTCCCCAAATGCTTCAAGTACAGCCATTTTAAAGTTGTTGCTAAGTCTCACTCTGTACCGGTCATTTTTAAGCAAAGTTTTCACTTTTCGAAAACATTGTTCTGCTGGGTTTAGATCCGGGGAATAAGTTGGTAGGAACAAGTATTCTGCTCCAATTGTGGGAAGCCAGTTTCTTAAAATTCTCTCAGCGGCATGGTGGTGTATAGGGGCATTATCTACCACTAGCACGTCACCCACCTGGATAGCCCTCTCCCCATCGTCTGTGAAGCTATTTGCCGCTTCACCCACAAAATCAACGTATTTGGTGGTGTCTGATGGCCCATCAAGAATATTAACATATTTAACACCCGTAATGCCTACTAATAAGTTAACTGTATAATTAGAAGTTCTGCTGTATCGGGTCATTTCTACGCACTTTGAACCTTTTACAGAATGACCGTAAGTTGGTTGCCCATCCACAAGTCTTATTCCCATTTCGTCCATGAACTTCAGCCTGAAGGGATCTTTGTTAAAAACATAATTCAAAAATTGTTGGGTATACTGAAGATTTTGTAAAGTGAATCTGTTTTTGTTGTAGAGACAAATTTTTTTGTATGTCATTGACAGATCTTTTCGAATTGTATTGCTAATTGTTGAAATACTAATGCTTGTAATCGTGTTGGAATGTTTGAGCAATTCATCTCGAATTGTTTGAAGCTGAATAGAAGGCCTTTCGTTTTTTAATGCCTTGATAAATTCACGATCTTCATTTCCAATTTTCCGATCTTTTGTGTTCATTGGTTTACGAGGAGAAATGGAAAAGTTTTCATTATATTTCCTCCAGATATTTGAAACAGTCGATTTTGAAATTTTATACTTTTTTGCCAAATTTGCGCCTAAGCCACGGGGAAATTTGAGATCCCCAACTGAAGCACCGCCATTAACCAAGTCGCATATCACCGCATTTCTCATGTCTCTAGAAAGAGATTTTCCATTAATATTCAGTCTCCCTTGTTTGCTTAAGGATTCCATTTAAAAATAGACTGTACATGCAGTTCTAAAAGAAGAAAAAAAAATGGATTAAAAAAGACTCTTGGAAGGGTAGGGGCATTCATAACGATAAAATTATGCTTTTATATACATGTATATCTATCTTATTTTCAAATAAAATGCTGGCCTTATACTACGTCATTTTTATATATAATATATATAGATTCTATTTTTTAAATCGACACCAATCTACGGGCTACATATTTATTAATTTCATCTATTAGATCTACAGACTACATGTAAATGTAAAGCATTTATGGATCTATGTAAAATATATTAATAACTTCATTTGCTTTGCGGTTTAGACTACCCAACTTTTCTTTTCTAAGATGATATACTATTGGGGGGGGGGGAACTACCCTCAAATCTTTTATCAACTTAAGATATTTGTTTGATAAAACATAAACAAACAAATATCCATCAGCAAAAACACAATTATAGAGTAAATAAATTGATAAAAAATCCCAAATCGAAATTCGTAACGAGGGATTCTTTTATCAAATGATTCTTGGGGTATCTAGTTTGCCTGAAAGGGGGGTAGGGATGTCCCTCTTCTATCTTAGATCTATTTATATATCCTGACATGGGTCTAAATTAAATCATTGATCAAACATTACATGTGTGTATAAATATATATATATAAGTGCTAGTTTTTTGGGGGGTTTTTTAAGGGGGGGGGGGTTGACGGAATGCCAACAAAAATTTTACATATTCGATATATCAAAAAACAGTATGTACATAAAGTATATTAATTAACTGTACATAGGTTGCAAAACACATTTATGTACTCACGTCTCTCACTGGAAATCTACATGTATTTTTGCTCGTGTATATGTCAAGTGAAATTTGATTGGTTAGTGATATCAAGCGCGCAACTTCACCGAACTTTTAGCGCGCAAAACATTTCGATCGGTCCTGGAGATCAGCCAAGAAAGAAAATGTCGTCATCAAAAATTGTGTCCGATGATTACCGAGAGATTGATTTTAAGATACATTATGACTATTACGGAGAGAAAAGATGCACCATGATTGGAGTTTCATTGCGTGAACTACTATCCCTTGGGTATGTTGGCCTAGAAGGACTTATTCAGTCACAGATAAGATACCTGGGACGGATGCCGGTCTTGCGCATTATGTACAAGGATGATGAAAATGACTTTATAGATATGATGGAAACCAATTTCAAGAAATTCATCCGACAAGTAAGATCGATTCAGATTTGTGATCGCGCTGTTGTTAACCTTAAAGTTACTGAGGGTTCTTCGCCAGCCGGAAACAAAGTTGGACTATCAGACGACAGGTCTAAATCTAAATGCGTAAATGTTGAGCAAGATCCGGGATCGCAAGCGAGAAAAGGCTTGGATTTCCCAACATTGTCACCAGATTCTGAACAAAGTATGTTTGACTTCTTCGAATATAAACCCCCCCTTGATCATTCCCTTCAATACATTGAGGAGGAAATGAACCAGTTGGAGGTACAAGTCCAGTCTGCCAAGGAGCGCGTGACAGAACTCACGGATAAATATTGTGCAGTTGTTCAGGGCCGAGGGAAACAGTGTTCGAACTGTCATTTGCGATTGGATCACAATATTCGACAATGTAGAATTGACAAATGCGTTACCTCTGAACAATGTGGGGATTTGAACAAACATCCCGATCAAAAATTGATTGTGGATTCCGCTGCCGATACTCTAAAAAAGCTTGAACGTGAATTGTCACATAAAAGAGACGAATATGAAATGAGACTAAAAGCGAAAAACAGTGCATCCCAGTCCTTTTCACAAAGAGTAAGAACACACCTCATAAACAGCAACAAAAATAAATATCTTATACGAACGGCAGAAGGGGTGGTTCCTAGATCGGCTGCAGTTAACGTTGATTTAGCGAAGCTTGAGAAGCATTTTAAGGGAAAAGTCCCCGCGGAGTTGGAAGTAGTATCCACCCTATTCGAAAACATTATAGCAGGATACGACAGAGCCAACGCCCCCCAATCTCCCATGGCAAGTACTTCAACAAATCCAGCGAGGAGATTGCTGGAAGACAACTCACTAATGGCAGTGAAATTCCCGCGATTATCTGGTAAGACACTAAATTTATGAAAAATTTACGTTTGCATTAGAGAGAGAGAGAGAGAGAGAGAGAGAGAGAGAGAGAGAGCAGGTTTATAGCTCCTGGTCTGACAAAATTCGGATGAACAACCTGGGAGCTCTGACAGTTTCTTACGTGTTAAAAACTTGCAATTTAATACAGCGCACAAAAATTTGGGCTAATTAAATGCTAATTAATCTTATTTTCGATCACATTCCGTATAAAAATTCGTTTTAAAATATATCTAATTCATGTGACATTTAACTACAGATCTTGATGTCTTCACTTTACTTGCCATTGATATTCTTTTAAATATCATCACCAGCCCCGTAAAGTGAAGTAATACAGTTTGTTTACATGTAAAAATGGCGACTCTCGATCTGCACGTGAATTTAACATACTTCATTTTCCGAGGTCGGTTGGCGGTATTTAAGAAAAGTCCGAGGCAATTAAAGCAACGATATCAGTAGTAAATTGTTTGAAGAATTTAATGGTACTATTTTTTCCCACAGAATTGGTGTAAAAATAAGGTTAATCAACCAAAACGAGAGAAAGTTTTTGTGCTCCGTAAATTGCAAGTTAAAAACTACCTCCTAGGCCGTGCATCCTCTTTTTTCAGACTTGGTGCTACAGACCTGCAGCTAATTCAAAATCAAACCAGTTAGAATGGGTTATTGAATACAACAATCGGTCATTTATTTTTTTGAAATCAGCGGTCTGGCAATGCCTTAGATCTAATTTAATTTTCCGCTAAATCAACACAGGAATCTGTACGCTCCTTGTTCACTAACGCCTAAGAAAGATCTCATGCAGTCGTATATATATACTAAGAACTTGTTTTTTTAAATTGTAGAATCTCCACAATGCCTTCCACCGAAGAAAAGATAGATCTAAATACGGGAGCCTGTACCTTTTCCTAGTTTATTTTGTTTTGTTTTGTATTTTCCAAGTAGAAATGAATGTGGAATAAAATTTTGTTTACTGGAAAAAAGCGTTCATGTTTCGTCAGTCTATGAATATTGATGAGCTAGTTCTATCAGCGAATCAGAAAGTAGGTCAGTATTTGACAGCTTGTTTTGCTGCGCAAACTAGATAGTCACCTCCCACCGAAAGTCCAAGCTCGTGTTAAAATGGTTCTAAGATATAATCATCAAAGGGCACCTGCTCCAAAAACCTTAACCAGCTCTAAAAACCTTAACCTCCTCCAGCATCCAAAACCAATGGCTCAGATTCAGCATTCAAGCCTGTCATGTGCATCAGTATCATCAGATGCACCATCCATGCA
This sequence comes from Magallana hongkongensis, assembly GCA_016163765.1. Classification (NCBI taxonomy): domain Eukaryota; kingdom Metazoa; phylum Mollusca; class Bivalvia; order Ostreida; family Ostreidae; genus Magallana; species Magallana hongkongensis. The sequence goes on along the minus strand of WFKH01010211.1, from coordinate 6,205,317 downwards.
AGTTTGGTGAACTTAGGACCAGTAGTAACTTAGAAATTGCTATCAAAGGGCACCTGCACCAAAAACTTTAACCTGCTCCAAAAACCTTAACCTCCTCCAGCATCTGAAACTCATGACCCAGATTCAGCATCCAAGTCTTTCAAGTCCATAAGTAGGTCCAGATGCATCATCCATGCAAGTTTGGTGAATATATGACTAGTAATAACTTAGATACAGGACCTGCAACAAAAACTTTAACCAGGTCCGGACGCCGACGCCGACGCCGACGCCGGGGGTATAGCATAAGCTCCCCCCGACTTCATCTCGGTGAGGTAAAAATCTATATAACAATTTTGCTGAAGTAAACATACATTTTTGTAGCAACTACTACAAAGGTCATTATATCAGTATTCATTAGGGGAAAAAATAAATTATCATTTTTCAACAATTTTGTAACCCTTTTTTCTATACAACAATTGAGTTTATGCCTTAAATCAATAATATTACCGCCAACCCCAACCCATCATTCCCCACCAAAAAAAAAATAAAAAAAAATAAGTAAAACCAAACAATCAAGCTAGCAAAACAAAGGGAATATGTTAGCGGAAATAAACCAAGAACAAGTAATATGAATATTATACAATGTATATCAAAATAAAATCAAAGGCGGATTTCAATACTTGGAAATGTTTAAGGGACTGAGAGAAAATCAAGAAAGAGAAAGCTACCAAAGTATTATTTACCGATACATCTAAGAAATAAAAAGAACAAGTCATCCACAGTTACAAAATACAAACAATTTAAGATCCCTAAAATCTCTTCAAACTTTACACCACTGGGACATAAGACCTGCCAATCAATGAAAACTACAACCCCCCCCCCCCTCCCCACCCCTTCCAGGGAAATAAGGAACATTTGTAAACACCAAGAAAGTGTTCCTGATTTTCATAAATGAATTTACACAACTTTACTGGCCTCAAACCTTTTTGGTAAAAACTGTTATCAATGAGCTTCAATAACATCTTCCAAAAAATTCATAAGAAGCATGTAAATCCTGCACTTTTTTCAGGTAGAGAGGGTTTCTGTATGTATAGGTACATAATAAAAAACTGTCTGTATATTAACATATAGCATCTGGTAAATGTAACAATAGTATCATATATATCTGTAGAAAAATAGTAGTTAAATGACAGCAGCCATAATACAGTTCAATCAAGATAAATAAACCATGCATTCAGTGTATCTCTGTTCTAAGCTTAGTTAAATCAAAAACATTGCAAGAGAACACAAGAAAAATCACATTCAAATGACATATTTTACATACCGTATGTAAATGATATAAAATCTAAGACTGCAGTGACAATGGAATGAATTTGTTCATTCTGCTGTTCACTTTATAATCACCTAATACATGTATATTCTCTGCATCAAATGTTTAACTACTAGATAACACAATACTAGACAGATTACTTATATTCACTGAACCAAAATTTTCAGTGTCCATCCAGTATAATGTATTTTAATATATGAAATAAACATATTCATTTGTCTTGCCGTCGGGGTGACTGATTTCTACTTAACTTTCGAGTAGTTATAGTAGCTATATATCACAAACACTTGAATTTCGCTCAGAGCTTTTAGATTGTTTTAGGTTGATAATCGAAATGATGTTTCAGTCATAGAAGAGAAAAACTATATTAAAATAATATTTCCTTCAGATTTTTTAATATAATAAACAATGTCGAGGACAAAATAAATAGCGAACTTAAAGTGAGTACAATCTGTCGTAGGAACAATGCAGACACCAATATTCCAACAGATCTGGCTGTTTTCTCAATGATCATTTTGGCCACGTTAAGTGCTTTTGTTTAGAAACTATCACTAAAGACTAATATCAATCACAAAATGTTGCCAATCATATTAAGCATGTGCAGAAAATACAAATTTAATGTTTTGACAGTTCGTCACAGGCAACTGATTTCAATCTGTATTGTCTTATATTATCTGTGCTATTGATGAGAAGACATATCAGTTATGAAATGTGGTAATTTTCTCATTATTTTATTTCGTAATTTTCTAATTATTCTATTTATCAGGGTGAACACTTAGAAGATTTGTTAAGTGTTTGTACTTTAAAAAAGACATTTGGCTCTAGAGGTCAATGGAAATGGGGTCTGACATCTTAAGTATTTATGCTATGTTATCAATGTATATTTGTGCACATCCTAGCTTGTTCCTATCCATATGACCGCCATCTTTTATCTCAGTCATCTTGATCGACCTCGACAATTTTCAATTTTAGCAAGTGTCTCAGCTTAATTGTAGAGTTGTTTTGTGTGCCTTAAAAATTTTAATTAAAAAAAAATTGTTCTTTGGATTCTAATTTTCATAGAAAGTTCAATTTATTTTCTTTCTGAGTTGACTGGGTATAGACTTTGTCTGTTTGACTAGAGCATATACCCAGACACCCAACATTCAAGACACTTTAAAATAGAAAATAAAAATATATAACCCCATCAAAGAATCATGATATGCCAAAAACAAGAGAGACAGGAAAAACATTCTTAAAAATAAAACATATTTACATATAACTGTAGAAAATAAAACATAAAGGAATGAATATTAATTTGTTTTTCATGCCACATGAGCAAGTCTGTACCAAAGACTTGAGCTGTTTACAACCAAAATAACTTTGATAAATATATATGTACCATAGGTAGTATTTTATGAAGTACCCGGATTCAGGAACTGGTTTCTAATTCGGAAAATTCCTGACTTCAAAATCATGTAAAAATGCACATCAACAAACAAATACTGAAACTGCAAGTATGTTACTTGTTGCCTGCTGAAAATATATAAATCTCCCCGTACAAAAATAGTTTGGATTAAAAATGTCTGTAAAACATTCAGTTTTAAGGAATATTGTTGTCTTAACTTAATTTTCAGTAAAAATATTTCTGAGTATCAATTATATTTAGTTAACAGGTTAGTTCTTGGTGGCTGGTAGGTTGTCAGACGTTCTTGAAAATAACAATCTAGAAGTTTGGTAGCATTGCTAATGTGACGATCATTCCCATAAACATGATCACAGGGGTGAAGATATTCCAGAGGGGCCAAAGTCCGACCGTCACACTGCAAAGGTAGAGTCTATTACTTAACCCAGTCAGGCAGTTCGGAAAAACGAAATCCGGTTGGTTTTTTTTTGGGGGGGGGGGGGGGGGGTTATACAAGAACTGTAATATCGAGCCCGATTACGATTTTGCAGAAGAAATGGCGGACTAACGACTACAAACGCACTTGCCGAATGTTAACCTAGAAAAAGACTAAAAATACATATAATAACGAATAGGTAAGTACAAAATATGATAAATGGAATGGTCACAAAGCATTTATTGGGTATTTGAGATAACTACAGGCTTTGAAATATTGAGAACTCAGGTACCGGTGTAATTTCGGCTCGACCTGATATTTGATTTTTAATAACGGAATGACAAAAACATTGTCCAATTCCTTTATAAAACAAAGAGTTCTTATTTAAAATCCACCAGTTCTAATTATAATTATTTCAAATTTGGTACTTGGTTGTATTCTATACACCCTTTGACTTGGGGCCTCGGGTTATATGGAATACAACCTGTGGAAGATCTCAGACACTCTGCACCGTATAAGTGAAATATCATATTTTGTTTTAAAGATTCGAACCCAGGACCCTTCAGTTGACTTCACAAACCAACACTCTAGTGCAAGTACTGAAGTAGGAGCGTTACTGGCGTGGGACCAGTTCTCACCGAGTACCATTTCTTGCCAGTGCATTATTACATCATTTTTCTTAAAATAGTTTAATGTGGTGGTAAAATGACGTAATAACATGAACAATGCACTGGCGAGAAATGATCATTGGCGTGAATTGGTTGTATGTACAGCCAATACAGCATTGAGGTTATTATAGACACTATCACACATGTAAGAAAATGGTAATAAACAGTTTGCAAGATATTGGCAATATGTTTTTATCAGAAAGCCTAAATGATAGCATTGTTTGGGTTCGGGGGGTGTCAGGTTGTTGAATTATTCTATGTGAGTTGCAGTTCGGTAATTGTTTTCTTAATGTTACAAAGAAATTTACTACACAGCTTGTCAATTTTTCTCCAACGAAAGTATTTCAATTCCTGTTTATCGTATGTGAAGAGGCTTTCACCTCAGCCATGCGTTTTTGTATAGATACATATCTTTTTCCATTGCTGGTCTTTTCATGTTTCATATGTGGGAATAGGAAAAGAACAGGATTGAGAATTCAACGGTTGACAGTGAAGTCTATGGTAACCTAAAGAAAAAAATGTATGAACATATCTAGACTATAAATATTCTGTCTGTCATGATAATACTGTATATCAACTTTTATTTATGTGCGAGAAATTTAACGACGTTTGCAAGAGTCTCATTGTTGCAAATATTTCTTGCTACGGACCAACATTTGCCATATAGTTGTAATACAAAAGCAAATGTGAAAAAGGCTTGGTTGCAAAAATTAGTCACAGCTACATCTAGGGTAAGTCGCGAAATAAAGTAATCGCAAATAATAGTTGGTTTACAGTGATTGTTTTGGTAAAGTCATTAATCTGTCCGTTTAGAAGGTCCTCGCATTCCAACAGCGCAGAAATCTTTCTGTTCAGTGCGCGATTTTCACTCTCTAGCTTGCGAAAAGACAACTGTGTTTACGTAGCGGTTTCAAGCACTCCTTGGCTAACACATGATCATGGGCAGTACTGTCGATTTGGTTTGATACCCAATTTTACGATATAAACTTGTAGAGAGTCTTCACTGGAAGGTATGGTCGGAATATTAAAGTCATCATCCAAATGAGTCTGCATGTGTATCTAGACTGGGGTTTCTGTAGATAATCAGAAAAGGATATTTTCTTGATGTGGTCAGTCTGTGTTGCTACTGTTGTAAATTCCATGGAAAGGCAATGCAGAGCAGCATTCACCATCGAGGAAAATCCAGCATCTAATGTCAAAGGCCTAGGAGGAATGCAAGTGGTGGCAGAAGTGTACGAGATTGAGGGGTTCAGGGTCAAAGAAATTTATGGCTGTAATGCGTAACCATCTGTTAGCATGGCGAAAGATGTACCAGAAGAGTCCAGGGTCAATGAAATTTGTGGCAATAACCATCTGGCTGGTTGCCTTGGCAATAGTTGCCTCCAAGATGGTAGGGTTTGTCTCCTTAGGGTTATGATAATTTTATAACTAAAGGAAAATGGCTCTTCATATCCAACATCCTCTGACCTATGAACCAGCGCATGACAGCTTTGATGAGGGCATACCCACTTTTGAACATGTCGCTCTTCCCAGTGAGTGAAAATTTCACCTTTGATAGGAAAGTTCCTCAGAAATTGAAATCCGCAAAGGGGCACTCTATGCTGGCAACATAGCTCAACTCCTGGTCAAGGTGAAGACCATCTTTATAACTGATATCTTCCTCAGCCATGAGGTCCAAAACATCTCCTTGAAGATCCATATCTAAACCTGACATAGTTTCTGAAAAATAATAAAAATACACTTAATTTCCTGAACTCGACAAACGATATATAATTCATAGACACATTAAATAGACCTTTCTCCGGGACTAGTCTAATGTTAAAGGGAGTACATTTCCTCACATTTCTATCAATAAATAAATTGAAACTGGTATGATCTATCACTCAATATATATCATATTTTGTTATATTTGTATACATTAATACAGTTGATACACAATCGGTAGCAATAGCCCATAGTTTCAAAATAAATATGTATAATGTAATATGTACAATAATCTCTACCCACTTCATATGAGTGTAAATATTAATAAATTATACTATTTATCATTTTATCCAGGCAGATTCATTATCAAGTCAGTTTAGAACTTAACCTAGTCAGGCAAACTCATTAATCTGTCAGTTGAGAACCTAACCCAGTGAGGCAGATTCATTATCAAGTCAGTTTAGAACCTAACCCAATCAGGCAGATTCATTAATCTGTCAGTTTAGAACCTAACCCAGTCAGGCAGATTTATTATCAAGTCAGTCTAGAGCCTAACCCAGTCAGGCAGATTCATATATCGGTCAGTTTAGAACCTAACCCAGTCAGGCACATTCATTTTCAAGTCAGTTTAGAACCTAACCCAGTCAGGCAGATTCATTATCAAGTCAGTTTAGAACCTAACCCAGCCAGGCAGATTCTTTATAAAGTCAGTCTAGAACCTAACCCAGTCAGGCAGATTCATTATCAAGTCAGTTTAGAACCTAACCCAGTCAGGCAGATTCATAAATCGGTCAGTTTAGAACCTAACCCAGTCAGGCAGATTCATTAAAAGGTCAGTTTAGAACCTAACCCAGTCAGGCAGATTCATTTTCAAGTCAGTTTAGAACCTTACCCAGTCAGGCAGATTCATTATCAAGTCAGCCTAGAACCTAACCCAGTCAGGCAGATTCATTATTCTGTCAGTTTAGAACCTAACCCAGTCAAGCAGATTCTTTTATTAGTTAGTTTAGAACCTAACCAAGTCAGGCAGATTCATTAATATGTCAGTTTAGAACCTAAACTACTTCCTGTTTAATTTTCTATCTGTTAGTGGTTTACTTCAAGTGTCTTTAGACTTTTTAAAGTAGAGCTGATGTCTTTTAGATCTGTAGAATTTTCTTTGAAATTTATATCCGTCTGTCCGTCTGTAAACTTTTCACATTTTTGACTTCTTCTCTAAAACCTCTGGGCCAAATTTAACCAATCTTGGTACAGAGCATCCTTATGGGAAGAGGATTTTAAATTGTTAAAATAAAGGGCTAAACTCTTTTTAAAGGGGGATAATTGCGAAACAGTGAGTATAGGGTGTTAGCAAATACAAAAAAATGAAAATTAGAGGGATGTTCAATATATCGTGGCCATAATATATTGAACCCGGGGTTCAATATTTTAATCGGGGGTTCAATATTTCGCAGTGATATATTGAACCCGGGTTCATAATATTGCATAATATATTGAATCTGGGTTCAATGTTTCGCGGTATCAAAATATTATATGACACCGGGTCGCAAAATCTTCATCTCACTGCATCTTTACTCTGCATTGCTAACGATAAACATTCCATTCTTCTGTTGCTGTACAATGTTCTGAAACCCTTCTTTACTTAGCCTTCTTATAGGACAAAGACACTGGACTGGGTTGGCGGTCCCTGTACTTTTCTGGCCCTTGTTGTGAGGAATGCTTTTTTATGCCCCCCTTCGAAGAAGGGAGGGCATATTGCTCTGCTGCTGTCTGTCGGTCCACCAACAGTTTCCGTTCATTTTCTTTGCAGAAGATGCACATATTGAAATTAAATTTGGTATACAGGTTTATCATAATAATATCTAGGTCAAGTTCGATTTTGGGTACGATCGAGCAATTTTCGACAGATTTATGCCCCTTGGACGTAGAAAAATTCCAATTATTTGCAGTTTCCGTTCATTTTCTTTGCAGAGGATTCAATTATTTGCAGTTTAGGTTCATTTTCTTCGCATATGTTTCCAAGGGAGGGGGCATAAGTGTTTTACAAACATCTCTTGTTGTACTGGTGTTAATGCAGCCACTGTGATCCCTCCTTTGGCATGATTGATATTGAACTGTATATAGACTTTTTCTAAGAATATGATGTTGTGTGTGGTGCAAATTTTTTAGCACTTTTATCCTGTTTATTTATTTTAGAGCTGCCATGCTTTCTTGTTGTGAGGAATGCTATTTTGTACTGATGTTGATGCAGCCACTTTGGTCACTTTGGCATGATTGATATTGAACTGTACACTTGTAAACTATTTCTAAGAATATGATGTTGTGTGTGGTGCAAATTTTTTAGTACTGTAAACTTTAATCCTGTCTATTTATTTTAGAGCTGCCATGTCTTTTAAGAGAAACTCCATCTTTAAAGACTGATGGAAATCCCTCATCACCACCCATTGCTTAAGAACCCCTTATCTTGATCATAAGCCATTTATCAGTGACCACCGTTATCAAAGCTCCAAAGTACATTTATTGAAGTCTCTTCAAATTAAAATCTTTGCTTGAAAACACTTAATTTGTTATTGTTGTATCAATTCATCGCTGAATCATTAAGGTCTTCCGTTTCCAACGGAAGACCTTACTATTATTGTGCTTGTAAGATTATTCTTATTAAGGTCTTCCGTTTCCAACGGAAGACCTTACTATTATTGTGCTTGTAAGATTATTTAGGGTCTTCCGTTTCCAACGGAAGACCCTTTTGTTATTGTTCGGTTTCTTTTTATTATTATTATACTTTTTCTTTTTTTTCTGACTCCTTTTTGGCTTCATAACTCAAAGAGTCTTCAACGAATTTCAATGAAACTTTCAGCGATTATTGCAAGTTTGCGTCCCTCAAAGATGTTAAAGCTTCCATGACAACGTCACTTCCGTTTTGACGTTACGTCATTTTTAAAAATTTTAAAAAGTCATTTTGTCCGGGGCATTTCTCAAAAACGCTCAAAGAGAGAGGCTTGAAATTTTTCGTGGTTATGAATTTGTCAATTTACATGTGCAATAAGGCTGGAAATGGAAATCCGTTACTTCCGGTCGAAACCGGAAGTGAATCAAATTTTTCGGAAAAATGAATTTTTTGATCAAATCAAAAAAGTATACGAGTTTTGTAGAACACAATCAGTTGAATCTAACACTGAAATCCGTTTTAAAATCAGACCACGCATATCAGAGATATTTGGGTTCAAAAATTGATTTTTCCGGAAATTTTGATTCCTCAGTCAAGATTAAGAAAATAGTGCAAGATTCACACTGAAAGTAACTTCTACTAAAAACAATTCGTACTGGTCATAAAACTATATATAAAAACATAAATTTCTATGCATATTGTAGAGTTTGCAAAGCTAAATTCAAAACTGAAATTCGTTTTAAAATCGGACGATGCATTGCTGAGATATCGGGGTTTAAATATTGATTTTTCCGGAAATTTTGATTCCGCAGTCAAGATTTAGAAAATAGTGCAAAATTTACACTGAAAGTAACTCCTGCTGAAAACAATTCGTACAGGTCATAAAACCGAACTCTGTTTTTTAAATAGTTAATCTGAGTGTTTATTGAAACGATTTCGTTTGATAATTACGTTGAATGTGTAAACTTCGTTTGGAAAAAGGGAAAATTTTGTCAACACGAATCATAACAAAAACAAAGCAGCTGGAATTGAAGACACAAATCCCAATTATAACAGCGAAAAGCGATCGAAAGTCTTTTCTAAAATTTGGTAAAAGTGTGATTTAAATCGCAATATTAAGCCTAGCCTAATCGGCGCAGATCTTTCAGTTGTTAAATAATAGAACAACACGTACAATGTAGATTGGATCACAGAATATAGAGTTTGTAAAAATTTCAAATATGAATATATATTTATTGTAATTATTTACTTGAAAAATAAATGCATTAATGTAATGCATGCTAATCTGTGCTCTGCATATTAAACACAAACTTATTAGTTTTAATCGAAATAATTATCGTACGATTCACCATGTCAACTCGCCATGTTTTGACTGCGAACAACAGCTGATAGCGGTGTGTCAACATTTTTAAAAGAAGCATGGCCTGCAAGACGTCGATAGTGGGAAATTCAGCTCAACTATCGTATGAGAGATTATAAAGGTATGTTTCGATACAGGATATGTCGTGCTGACTTTTTCTTTTCAAAGTATTTGTACTTTTCAATCTAATCCGAGATTCCTCTGACCCTAACCGCCGCTTTTGACGTTCGTCCCAATATTAAAGCGGGTGTTAGAGTCAGGGGAATCTCGGAATATTTTCTGTCCCGTGTATTTTCACGTGTATGTTTTGCACATCACTCTTTCGAATTTCTATTTATTATTTTCCAATGTCTTATTGTGTATTGACCAACACACAATACACTGTAAAACAGTGCAATTAAAAGGGGTGGGGGTCCCAAGGTACACAAGAGTAGAATGCTGTAATTAGAGTGCATGTTTACATGATGATAACTTTACCTTAAATATTTGAATATAGCAGATCTTTACCATATCGCCTTTCACTTAATTTATAAATTAAAAAACTCAGACAGGCTTCATCTTCGCTAGCCAAGGGTTTTCGGTCCACTCCGTTCCCCATAAACAAGGAGGGAAGTGGACCAAAAACCCTTGGCTAGCGAAGATGGACAGGCTTGTGCTTAATTAAATAAAGGTATTCGACACGGTAAATATTCAATGTACTTAAAATTAGACCTTACGTCTGGCTCTCTGTTACATATTGTTATAGCTGGGGAAAGAGCATGTAAAACAGAGTGCAAGATGAAAAGAACTTCATATTATATCAAGCTCAGATTTTAGGTTAATGTAAACAGGGGTAGAGACTTACTTAAAATGCATGGTTGCCTGCAGGGCTACCAAATTTTATTTCTTACTAGCCCTGTCCGTGAATTAGCAGCCCTGCAGCCATAGGCTGCTGGCCGAGTCGCAGAGCGATGAGGTAGGTAGGTGCGGGAGGGTTTCCCCCTCCTCTGGGGGGGGGGTTACTGGGGGAGAGCCCTGGAAAATTTTGGACATAAACATGCGAAATCCTGCATTCTGGCTGTATTTTTGAGAAAAATTGTTACTTTATCAATAAAAAGTAAGGTGATTTTTTTTACCTTAATGGAAGAAACAAATTTTATATAGGCAAGTAGGCCTTTATTTATCTGTCAAATTTTTACTTAAAAAAAGTACTGGTACCAAGATTTCTATCATGCAAATCCATCTATTGTTCCCGAATAAAGAGATTCTAAAGAGTTAAAACTCATAATAATGCCAAATCTTTATATGAAAATAGACACCCGGTTAAGTTATCAGCGGTAGAACCATCGGTGATATTCTTGATCCGCCAGGTAATGCCATATTTTTCCCAGATCAATTGTCTATGTCGGTGCACCACTTGCATTCTCTGTTAATTCACTAACGTTTCAAACACTTTGATAATCAAGATTTT
>WFKH01010211.1:6174973-6187839 GCA_016163765.1 Magallana hongkongensis | reverse complement strand
TTACAACCGTTAAACCTAGTTTATCGACTGTGAAACTATGATTATCTCATTTTTGTGAATTTGGCGTGCCATACGCACATCCTCTTCAGAAAGATGTCGAATGTCTGGCCTTGGACTTGGTCGATGTTGCCCGGTGATATGCTAAGAATTAGTTGACAATTATTTTGTAAAGGATCTCTAAATAACGGTGAACAACCCCCATAAATGACTTTAATGTTTGTGGCTTTGTTTTGCTGTCAGATTCATATCAGTACTATTAGGTTGCAATTCGGATTATTGTGATTTCTGTATTACTATAATAATTATCATAATTATGTACAGATAATAATAATAATAATAATAATAATAATAATAATAATAAAGTTTTATTTAATTTCAAATCGTATTTTTTCTCCAGCTGGATCAACATTTGGGTCCAGTTGGGTCCATTTGGGTCAATCGAAGCTTCTTTGAGAGCTCATCTCAATCAATCAAACGCTTCTTTTCGTGATTAAATTAACTGTTAGGTAAACATATACATGATCTCAGTATTATTGTCAAGATGCAGACAACAAACGAGTCTAGTCCACTATTAGCAAATGAAGAAGTTATGGACAGCGTTAGACAACGGGTACAACACAGAATCGCCGGACATTTTATGGGGGCAATGGGCGCAGGTATAACAAAAAGCATAGTTTCACAGTTTATCGACTGAAGTTAAACTAATTAGTTTACGAACCGCAAACAAAAGTTAACGATTTCTTAGTTTTCAACCATAAAACCGTATTTAATATTAAAATATAGTTTTCGAATGATAATCTAAGTTTATCTGTCTGCAAATAACGTTATCGATAGATTTTGCTGATAAATATAGATTCACATCTTCATTCGTAAGGTATCCCACTCCTCAATATTGTTGTATCAAGAATTTCTTGAGAAGTACAGTGAAGTCGCCAATTCCGGGTCACGTCAGACTGTTTCGTTAATATTTGGCAAAGTTGTTCAATTTTTATTTCATACTTCATACATATTGAAAGTACTGTTTGTGAGCTATTTTACAGCCATTTCTTTTTTCAAAATAAATTCCCGGGAACTATATTTACGGAGGTATTTCAACAAGGCCTGGCTTCCCCACTTTCGAATCATTTTCTCCATTTCCAGGTCATGTGACTTTAAGGTCTCTGTAATATCGGGGATTCGTTTTGGAAAACGATTTTTATGAATTTGCAGCATTGAAAAAATATTACCGCTCAGGAAAAATATTTAAAACCACTGATTCACAAGTAAAAGGGACCCATTTCTAAATGTAAATGAGGGCAGTGATTCCGAATGAAATAATCATTATGTGACACTAAATAAAATCAAAGCAAAGAAAATAACGAACAAGATAAATATAATGACAACAGCATGGAGCATTTTATTTAATTGAATTTCTTTCTCTTCCTCTTACATGTTATCTTAAAACCACAAAAAATATGTTTCAGGTAAACTGACCCGCAATTGGGGAAACTCCTTCAGTTTGATTTATCAATAAGTGTACATTTAATTGAGCACTTATTATAATGAACAATATGTGATGGATAACTGAATGCATATGCAATATTGTGCAGCTATTAATACTCGGCCAAAACTTTCACATCAACCACGCTGCAGCGTAAATAACGAAAGTACCATGTCGAAGATGAGTGAAAATCTTGATCTCGAAAGCGCTTGATTCCTAATTTCGTTTCTCGGATGGTCTGTAAATGTTTTCTTTCAAATATTTTTTACTGATCAAATACAGAAAGGCCAATATTTCGTGATCAGTTTATTTATAAAGTTTTTTCTGCTACATTTAAAACAATATGACATAAAAATTATAGCAGTGACCCGGAATTGGAGACGACCCGGAAATGGGGACTTCACTGTATATCATTGAAATCTGTAGACAAAACATACTTAAAAAATACAAAGATAATGGGGGGTCATGATCAGTATCCCTCTGAGTTTCTGAATGGCCCATGGCCCATTTAGGCAATTAATTTGACCTTTTTGCATCTAAAATGCAATTTCAACCTGATTAGGATTTGTTGTCAGTATTTTTGATTAAGCAAACTTATTTCCTCAAATATTGTTTTTAATTATGCATAATGGTCACACTAAATAGAGGGATTACGAAAAAATTTTGTACAAAGCTGCATAAATTTTTGTGTGACCTTTTTGCACTTAAAATAGACAATTTCTATAATGGTTACAATTTGATTTGAAATAAAAAACTTTTTGAATATCAAGAATTTTATAAGATTAATCCAGTTTGCCTAGATATGTATTCAGTATCATTTTGACATAATAAACATGGGGGTCAGTGGTGTCAAATTTTAGATATAGGGCTTCAAAGGTAAAATTCTCATAAAATTTGGCTTAAAAAAATTCTTACATTTTCTATATATTTGCATGATTTTATGCTAAATGTCTATCACTCTCTCAAGATTTAATTTTGTACATGTCACACAGAACCTATAGAATATATTACAAACCTATCAAATGCTAAAAGTGTGAATAATAAATAAAGTATAATGAAAAGAAAAGTATATTGAAAATTCATAAAATTGCTTGTTTCTGTCATTTTCGTCTAAAAAAAACCTTCCGTACCAAAAAAAATAGTTCCCCTCAAAACTTGTTTGTTTCTTGAACTCAAATAGATTTTCTTTATGAATGTTGTGTAATTATGAAATAATAATCTTTCTGTGATGATTACATAAATAAAATCATATTCATTTTAAATATAATGATCATCTGCGCGGTGAAATCAAAACGTGAGGAGTGAGATACCTTAAGAGTTGTTAATCATAGTTCACAATCATGAAAGTATATTTATCAGTTAAACTATGATTTGCAATCGCAAATGGTTGTTTTCAGTGTTAATTATAGTTTTACACTTCTGAAACATGGATGATTGTGTTAACTATGGTTTACAGATATGAAATATAGATTAACGTTGTTAACCATAGCTTTCTGTCGGTTTATAGTTTACAACAGTTAAACCTAGTTTATCGACCGTGAAAATATGATTAGCTCATTTTTGTGAATTTTGCATGCCATACACCTTCAGCTTGGTTAAGATATTGACTTAGGCAAGTTAACCAGTTAAGGTGGCTCACTACACCCTGACATAGTTTCTCAAGTCAGCAGGAAATTACTAAAATGATTATGATAGATAGCATAATGGTTAAGAGGTATATTAGTCAAACAGGTGGGAAGATGTGCAATTTTGGACAAAAAGTTATATTTTAGAATTAAGTAAATGTGAACAAAATCTCAAGGTGGATTCAAACTCATGATCTGCAGTCCGATACCTAAACCACTGAGCTATGATGATATTTAACCAAAACGGTCGATACAAACAATTTAACAAACATTTATCGATAAATTGCGTTCTTGTGATGTATACGTAGTGTCTTAAAAAGTACATGTCTAGGTGTAGTGAGTTACCTTAACCACAGGGGTTCGGTTGTCAGATAGTGGAGTTCTTTAATATTTGTTCTCGAAGACGAAAATCATTAAAATTGACAATCTTATGTGTATTTCCATGTATTGCAATAAAAATATTCACTGAAAACCCCTGTTTCAATCATGTTATAAAAAAAAGTATATTTAATGTACGTCATTAAAAGAAGTAAAGGGAGGACACTCGCCATCTGGGATTTATAGAGAATCCTCAGTTCACGCTGTTTTAAACAGGTTCTCCAATTTCTCCAATGATTTTTGATGAGATCTAGGTTGGAAAATGATTAAATGACTTATTCCTATCGTCTGACTACATCTGTGTGCTGCATAATTAACACATCGTGTCAAAATGTTCTGGGACAAAACAAATTAAATCTATATGTATGATTGTACATGTTACTGTTGTACTGTACAGTACTGTATGTTCATGTTTATAACTAACCAACTAATCAACTGGGTAATTAAGGGAAGTAAGAATAACTTTGGAGCATGGATAGATTTTATGATTTTGTAACAATGTTGACAACAATCTTTTAATATGTTTTCTTTTTACTAAATGATTTATCTTAAAGAGTATATTGTTTGTGATTAGGAAGGCATCTATAGTCAGATAATCTACTTATTCCAGTCAATGATTTTGAACAGAAATCTTGCATTCTTCTATATAATGGCTATATTATAATATCTTGTTTAGAAACAGATTCTCATGCTGAAAACAATGAAAAATCCAAACTAAGTGAACATATTGACGAGAAAACAGAGAGAGAGATAGAGAAGACCTTTGGAAAGCACAGAAAAAAAGAGTCCCCATACAGCATTCAGAATGTACTGTGGCTGATAACATCTATCGCCGTGTTCTACTACACCGATTTCTACATTGCATGTCGATACGATCAGAGAGTCAACAGGTGGGTAAACCTCATTCAGTTCTAAGTGTTTTAACAGTTGAAAGTAGGGGTCTTCAGAAAGATATGAAGAAGTTGATGTCTGTCTGTCTGTCTCTGTCTCACACTCTCTCTCTCTCTCTCTCTCATATTACATAAACATGCACAATTCTTTCAAAAAGTAGTGGTATAAAGTCTTTGAAGTTGATGTCTGTCTATCTGTCCTTCCATTTGTCTGTCCATCCATCCATCCATCCATCCATCTCTCTCTCTCTCTCTCCCCCTCTCTCATATTACTCAAATAAACATGCACAACTCTTTCATAAAGTAGTGATATAAAGTCTTTAAATAATTTCTGATTACCCTTATATACTGTAAAATGAGAAAATATGGCGCACTACAAATTTTAGCGCCTGTGGCGCAACTGCCCTGCAGCGCTAAAATTTATAGTGCGCCAATGGTTTTCTATATGTTTCAAAACAATCACTTCAGTCACTTTTTTACTAATGGAAATGTATATGGGCGGCGGAAAGGGTAAAAAAGACCTTAATGCAAAACAAACAACTTATTTTTAATAACAAGCTAAAATACGAAACAGACCAGATTAAAACAAAACCAACAGCCTCTGTTGCAAAATCAACAGACACCAATGCAAAACAAACGATCACCAATGCAAAACCAACAGTCATGCACTGAATTAATGAAGTGAAAGGAAGGAAATTAACAGTGAAATTGAAGTTATAGGTACAGGTGCAAAGTACGCTATCCCCTCCTTCCAACGGATTAGGGTTTTCACGACTTTGAGAAGTTGTAATTTCCCTTTTCTTTTTTGGCCCGCCTTTCAAAAATGATGGGATGTGCCTGATGTATACAATGATAGAAGCAAAAATGTACAAATATTTAGTCTTAATTAAATCTCTTTGTTACTTTAGAACAGTTTTTATAACTATTTCAATTCTTGTTACGATTTCTCCAATTTCTCCGATTTCTCTCTTGGAGAAAACGCCCCTAATTTATGGATACATTTTCTCCGGGTTACATTTTCTCCAGGAAACGATTTCTCCTGATACCTCTTTGCATGCCATCTAGCGGTAATTCAGTGCATGACTGTTGGTTTTGCATCGGTGATCATTTGTTTTGCATCGGTGTCTGTTGATTTTGCAAAAGAGGCTGTTGGTTTTGTTTTGAGCTGATCTGTTTTGTTTTTTACCATGTATTTAAAAATAAGTTGTTCGTTTTGCATTAACGTCTTTTTTACCCTTTCCGCCGCCCATAAATGTACCCTTTCGTAATTTCGGACGGTCGATTCTGTTTGTTTATACAATCGCACATGTTAACTGTCTGGGTAATCGAGTAAGTTCTGCCAATTAAATAATAATGGATCCCCAGTTCAATTTCATTGCTTATTAGTACTTATCATCAGCACCTTCCAAAATTGGCTTCTCTCCTTGTCACTTCTTTTTAGTGCCTGGAGGTGAAAATGTGATCAAGCATGTTTCATCCACGCTGCCAATACATGATTAATTAAATTTTTGGTTTGTTTGGCTGATATAAAATAAAACTATGCCCCTGTGTTTTTATGTATATTTATAACGAATGAACATGCTGTTCTATATAGACAATGTTTAAATGATATTTTCTCATGGTCAACGAAACTTATACGTGTGTTCGGCATTCGATTTCCCTCGCGTTTAGTCTAGGAACTCCTCTGGTTTTATCACAGTTGCAATATCAAATTCAAAGTCTGACAACTCAAACTTGTTTACTGACAACAAACAGAGTATCACCGACAAATGAGGTTTTATCTATATCTACTGACTATTGGGACAAATGCAAGTTTATTGTCTCCATCGACAGTTTACCTGTGTATGTGAGTATAATCAAAACCTATGTGTTTACGTGCTTGAGCAAACACAGAATTAAATCCAGGCATTGCGTTGATCAAACAAAAAAACATTATCATGTTTTTTTTTGTGTGCGCTAAAATTTATTTGCGCCAATGTATAAGCACTTGCCTTTGCGCTAAAATACGTATGCCCCAAATTTCCTCGTTTTACAGTAAATGCATTGAATAAACTGGCAGTCTAATTATCTATTTTTTATATGCCTATACATGTTAAAGAGTTGGACTAAAAACAAAAATTTGAAATAGGAAAGTATAGTTAAAACTAATTGGTTTTCTTTTTAGAACATGTAAAATATTGGTTGTTTATAAAACAATGTAATGAGAGTAAGTGTTAACTGTTTTGATTTTGTCAGGGTGTGGTTTAATGTGGGAGCTATCCTTGTTCTTGTCAATGTCTGCATTGGTGCTTTCCTGATTGTGTACATTACCTACATTAAGAAGGTGAGCTCTGATGACTGGGAGACCCACTACCCCGCTGCCATACCTATAGCAACCGGCTCGTTTATCATGGGAGCAGTGTGGTAAGACTTCAATATTTATGAAGTATTTATAATTAGGACTTTCTCTCTAATAATTGTAAACCTGTATATCAATAAAAGCAAAAAAAACTTTTAAAACTTATAATCTAGTGTGTTAGCAACAAAAGCAAAAAAACTTTTAAAACTTATAATCTAGTGTGTTAGTTTTGTTCAAATATGATCTCAAAAGGATTGGAAAAAACAAGGTAAGAATAAATCACAATTTTTTTTTAAATGAGGAATTTTTTTTATAAGCTTACCAAAACTGAAGGGTTGTTAATTTTATTTTTGAAACAAGCTAGTACTAAGAGTAAGTGATGTTAAAAAAAGGAACATACTTTTCACAGACCATTTTGTTTGGAAAAAAAATGCTAATGTTTGCATGGGATTTAGATTCAAGGTGTGTTTTGTTCTGAAATCATGTGGTAAAGCAAGTTAAGGTATCTCACTCCTCACGTTTTGATTTCACAGCGCAGATGATCATTATATTTAAAATGAATATGATTTTATTTATGTAATCATCACAGAAAGATGAATATTTCATAATTACACATCATTCATAAAGAAAATCCATTTGAATTGAAGAAACAAACAAGTTTTTTGGGGAACCATTTTTTCGTGCGGAAGGTTTTTGATGAAAATGACAAAAACAAGCAATTTTTTGAATTTTCAATGTACTTTTCTCTTCATTATACTTTATTCATTATTTACATTTTTAATATTTGATAGGCTTGTATCATATTCTAAAGGTTCTGTGTGACATGTACAAAATTAAATCTTGAGAGAGTGAAAGACGTTTAGCATAAAATCATGCAAATATATATAAGATGTCTGAATTTTTTAAGCCAAATTTTTCAGGAATTTTACCTTTGAAGCCTTATATCTAAAATTTGACATCACTGACCCCCATGTTTTATTATGTCAAAATGATACTGAATACATATCTAGACAAACTGGACAAATCTTATAAAATTCTTGATATTCAAAAAGTTTTTATTCCAAATCAAATTGTAACTATTATAGAAATTGTCTATTTTAAGTGCAAAAAGGTCACACAAAAATTTATGCAGCTTCGTACATAATTTTTTCGTAATCCCTCTATTCAGTGTGACAATTGTGCATAATTAAAAACAATATTTGAAGAAATAAGTTTGCTTAATCAAAAATACTGACAACAAATCCTTATCAGGCTGAAATTGCATTTTAGGTACAAAAAGGTCAAGTTAAATGTGCCATAACTCAGAGGGATGAATACTGACCCCCCATTATCTTTGTATTTTTTTTAATATGTTTTGTCTACAGATTTCAATGATATACTTCTCAAGAAATTCTTGATACAACAACATTGAGGAGTGGGATACCTTAAGTACTTGAGTCAAGGGCATTCTTGTTCAGTTGAACAAGGTGGCCTGTGGACCCCTGTTATGTTAAACTGAGAAGGAGTGAGGTGTGTTGTTGCTTGGGTCTAATTCTTAGTTCATCCAATGTTTTAAAGATCATGTTATCTGTTTGTCTTCAATCTTATCTCTTGATATTTTATAGACAGAAGCACATATTTTCAAATTTTGATTCATAGTGTTGTTAGAATAAACTGAATCCTACTTGTCAAAGATTTAGAGTACAGTACATGAAACAAAACAATGTACAGGAAAAAATGTACTACAGAAATTTAAATATTTGATTATTGCAATGTGTAGTCTATACACATTATAGTAGATTATATTACAGATTGCTTAGTGTGGATTGGTTGTTTTGCAGTGTGACGGTCGGACTTTGGCCCCTCTGGAATATCTTCACCCCTGTGATCTTGTTTATCCTGTTCATGGGAATGATCGTCACATTAGCCATGCTACCAAACTTCTAGATTGTTTTTTAGAACTTCTGACAACCTCCCAGTCACCAAGAACTCACCTGTTAACTAAAGGATATTGATACTAAGAATTATTTTTACTCAAAATTAAGTTAAGACAACAATATTCCTTTATACTGCACATTTTACAGATATTTTTAATCCTAACTATTTTTGTACAGGACGGATTATATGTTTTCAGCAGGCAACAAGTTATTTGCAATTTCATTATGTGTTTATTTTTACATAATTTTGTAGTAATAAATTTTCCAAATTAGAAACCAGTTCCTGAATCCGGGTACTTCATAAATACTACCTACGGTACATATATTTTTATCAAAGGTTATTTTGATTGTAAGCTCAAGTCTTTGGTAAAGACTTGCTTATGTGACATGTACAACAGATTCATTCCTTATGTTTTATTTTCTAATATTATATGTAAATATGTTATATTTTTAAGAATAATTTTCCAGTCTCTGTTAATTTTGGCATATAATGATCCTTTGATGGGTTTATTATTTTTTTTCTATTTTAAAAGAGTCTTCAATGGCAGGTGCTTGGGTATATGCCTTAGTGAAACAGACAAAGTCTCTACCCAGTCAATTCTAAAATACAAAATACATTGAACTTTATTTTGAAAATTAGAATCAAAAGAATAAATTTTTATTTTTTAATTAAGATTTTTAAGGTACATAAAACACATCAACTATACATCAACTATACAACTAAGATGATACACTTGCTAAAATTGAAAATTGTGTAAATCAAGATGGTGATGGGGATTGCTTCAGATTGACTAAGATCAAAGACGATGGTCATATGGATAGGAACAAGCTGGAATGTACACAAATATACATTAATAACACAGCATAATTACCTTGGATGTCAGACCCCATTTCCATTGACCTCTTGGGCCAAAGGTCTTTTTTCAATATGTACATATATAAATTGATATCTGTCTAGTATTCTGATATTCAGTAGTTAAACAATTGATGTGTAGAATATAGGTGATTATAAAGTGAACAGCAGAATGAACAATTTCATTCCATTGTCACTGCAGTCTTAGATTTCATATCATTTATATATATGTAAAAATATTATGTCATTTGAATGTGATTTTTCAAGTGTTCTCTTGCAATATTTTTTTTTAACCAAGCTTAGAACAGAAGTACATTGAATGCATGCTTTATTTATCTTGATAGAACCGTATTATGGCTGCTGTCATTTAACTATTTTTCTACAGATAAATATGATACTCTTGTTACATTTACCAGATGCCATATCATGTTAATTTACAGACTGTTTTTTATTATGTACCTGTACATGCAGAGACTCCCTCTACCTGAAAACAATTGCAGGATTTACATGCTTCTTATGAATTCTTTGAAATGTGTTATTGAAGCTCATTGATAACAATTTTTACCAAAAAGGTTTGAGGCCATTAAAATTGGGTTGAATATAAGTAAATTCATTTATGAAAATAAGGAACACTTTCTTGGGGGTGCCGCTTTCTTGGAGTTTACAAATGTTCCTTATTTCACTGGAAGGGAGGGGGGTCTTGTAATTTTCGTTGATTGGCAGGTCTTATGTCCCATTGGTGTAAAGTTTGAAGGGATGTTAAGGATCTTAAATTGTTTGTGTTTTGTAACTGTGGATGACTTGTTTTTTTTTTATTTCTTAGATGTATCAGTAAATAATGCCGCGGTAGCTTTCTATAGTCTTGATTTCCTTTGACTTTCTCTCAGTCCCTTACTCTTTCCCAAGTACTGAAATCCTCTTAATTCTTGATTTTAATTTGATATACGTTGTATAATATTCATACAACTTGTTCTTGGTTTATTTCCACCAACATATTCCTTTTGTTTTTATGTTTGCTTGTTTGTTTGGGTTAGTTTTTTTTTTTTGGGGGGGGGGGGTAATATTATTGAATTAAAGCATAGATTCAATTGTTGTAAAATAAACTGTTATAAAATTGTTGAAGACGATAATTTATTTTACTCTTAATGAATACTGATATAATGACCTTGGCAGTAGTTATTACTAAGAAATATGTTTATTTCAACAATATTGTAATATAGAATTTTTTTTAAAGAAATTTGAATTCAGAGAAGATTTTTAATATGATGTATAATTCTCTACCCCTTTTAGCATCTACCCTAGCTATTTACTTGGTAGAAGAGATATATTTGACAGCATTATGATATGACCGTCTTCATTTTTTTGTATATGTATATTTTATGAAAAAACTGACATGCATCCTCTTTTAATATTAACCCAATGTAATACATGTACATATATTTTGCATGAATTTTCTGCCACCAGGACTTTTACATGTTTGAAGCTTGTTGAGGCTGAGAACCATTGCATGTATTTGTATTGGGCAAGAGAATGAATTGGAATTAATGTGCAATTTGGGAAGCAGAAATAGTTTATTTTTAGAGAACTCTGCAATCCAGTTAGCTGAACATTTGTAGAAACTTTTATTTTAACCCCTTTGAAAGAAAGCGGCATATTGCTTTACTAATGGAGTAAGTTTCAGCCATTTCTTGTCTTTAGTTTACCATTATTTAAACATCTCCTGTATTAGTGTCCAAAAGATTAAAAACATCCAACCGCTAAGTTTACAGATATACCATAATAAATTTACAACATGATTCAACCATTTATTGGGAGAAGGGAAAAGTTCATTTTGGTTGTAATAGTGTAAAGGGAAAACATACTTCTTTGCCATAATTTCTGACCACATATATATTTTACTGGTCGTTTTAATTGTATATGATCATTAGTCGGTATTGGTAGGGATTTACTATTCCAATGTAATATCAGAAGTTTCTGAAATCTGTAAAAACTAGTTTGCTTAATTCTCTAAGTAAAGGTTAAGTAAAGGGATAGAAAATGCCACCTCTGTGGTTGTATCCACTAACAATGGCTATTAAGTTCAGCATATCTCAGTCTCAGTAAGGAGCTTCTACATTACTGTAGCTATTTTGTAAAAAGAAGATGCTGTAATTTGGTGCAACATGTAATATTGTCCATTGGTCTTTAAGATAATGTATTACAAATCAGCTGATATATGTAAATGTTACACATATTCTTATACTGCTAGACATGAAGGCAAGTGGTGCTTAGTAGATCAAGACTGGGTTATACTGATCAAATGTCTGGCTGTATACACGGTATATGGCAGCAGGGGGACTTCAAATTGTAGTGAATCTGTGATAATATAAATCTGTGTATAGTCCAGCAGTGTAGATAAATATTGTGTCTATTTTGTGTATTATTATTTTTTGTACTTAATAATTTATTTTAACAAAACTCTTCGAATAAATTATTTGTGAAAATTAACATGATTGTACATTTGTTTTTATTTTCTGTTTATTTTTTTTTGGATTTTTCTTCAGAGAGTGGGGAATTAAAATATAAAACATATTTCTTACATGGATGACTAATAGAAAATTTCTTTACTTTTAGATAAAGGCTTAAAGTTACAATTATAAATTTTTCTATGTGGTTCATGTTAAAATTGTATAGGGAATGGTCAGATACAGAAATAGTTGGTCCTGTGTGCGATTTGAATTAATAGTGCATATAAAACTACCCAACCGACCAATTGAAAATTGTATATTTTTAGATTCTTGCTCGCTTGGATGTTGGTATTAACGAAAGTTTATAAGTATCTTTTTTTATCAACTTTTTACATGAATTAATTAAAAGACATAATATATTTACATCTATCGAATACGATTCCCTCTATTTCTTACGGAAACCAATTGTAATTCATAGCTCTGTAAAAACTGACAGGACTGAAATCTACACGCACCGTCTATGTATTGGTCAAAACCTACAACGACCTGAGAAAAATTACGGACTGCACGAAATAATCATGATGATGTCAGACTCAAATTCACATAGGAGACGATTTGGCTGTTTCTTTTAGTTAACGTACTGATGTACATTAACAGTAATTTAGTTCATTTTACTTACTTTTTACAATCAATTTATTAATTTGTTAAAAGAAAGATGTAAATATAAACAATAAAATGCTTTCTTTGATGATTCATACGGGCTATAAGGCAGCGTTCATTGTAGAAAATATTTACATAACCCGCTATGTATTTTTTCTGCAATGTCGCCACCTTCATAACCCGCATGAATCACCAAAGATAGAATTTTATTGTTTAAGTGGTAAAGGACGCTATAATGCCGTTTCGAAAGAAATGACACCTCGCTTTCCAAAAAGCCAT
>WFKH01010211.1:6151136-6171986 GCA_016163765.1 Magallana hongkongensis | reverse complement strand
AACTTTGAAAACCTTGCTAATTAAAAATCATTTAGATTCAAATTGACACGTCATTGAAGAGACATCGTCGAAACCCACGGGTCTCTTATCTGTAACATTGCTCTCAATGCAGTGTAATGGATAGAAAACACGTGGGTTCCGACGATGATGAGGAGAGTGCAAATGTGCATACAAAACATTGGTCAATACATGCATATTCAAAAAGAACAAAATATAACTAAAACAAAGATTGCTTTTGACCTGAGGGTGTGTCATGACCTTGATAAAAAATTATTTGGACAAGATCGAGGTCACTGGCAGGAAAAGTGCAAAAATCGTGTCCGATCCATATCATTTTTATGAAAAAACATTGAAAGTTCTTTCTCTCATAAAGACTGCTTATGATCTAAGTGTGTGTAATTATTTTGTTCCAAGGTTATTTTGTCAAGTTTAATTTTGTTGCTTTTTCATTTAAAGATTGCTGATGACCTGAGGATGTGTCATGAACTTGACCCAGGGTCGATTGTGCAAGTTCAAAATCGTTTGGAAAAAAATGCTTCTTTCTTGTCTGTCATATCTAATATACATGGAAATGATTAGAAGCTAAAATTTGACACAAAGATTGCTTGTGACATGTACTTAAATATGTCCCGACTTGAACTTTGATGATTTGTGCAAGTTCAGTGTCATTATAAGAAAAAGAAGCATCCATTATTTTCTAATAGGGAAATACTTTAGTTATGATTTTCTTTTTCTTAGTGGGGAGGGGAGGAATTATTTGTGAGGTTGGTCACAGAACCGCCAGTTAGTCCACTGAGAGCACTCTCCCCCTTTCTCGCAACCAAAATTCACCTTAAATTAACATAAAGGAAATTGAATTTTTGGTCATTGTTCTCCCTCCCCCAATACACATTTTAGTAGAAGGCAATATAAATTTTTATGGCAAATTGAAAACAAATTATATTAAACAAAATAAGTTAAAGCTGCCTCACAACTCCCCCCTCCCCTACCACTACCATGGATAAGACTTTGAAGATTTTCGTAATTTTTTTTCTTTTATTTGCTTGTTAATACATTTCGGATAAATTTGTTCCCCGAAGCAAAAACGATGCTGAGTGCTTGCATGGCCAAACGTTATACGGAGAGTTGTCCCTCCCGCTGAGCACCTCTCGTACAGCGCACCCTCAGGCTGGAGAAGCCGTCATCGTTTATTTTTGATTTTCTGAACTTACTTTTATCATATTGACAATCCAGCCTGATTAAAATCACCCTTCTGCTTACACTCATCAGGGTTTGATAGGTATCGATGACAGGTCATCTTTACATGACCTCTATATTTGCACACAACCTAAATATACTCTCATTTACCAAATACATGTACATGCCTTTATCTGTTAATGAGAGGTGCAACTCTTCAATATTCAGTCTGGGGGTTACATAGAAAGCAGGCATGAATTAATTTGCCTGTCTCCATTTAAAAAGTTCCAATAAATTTTCTAAAGCCCTGATTGGTCACAAGTGTGGGTCGGGTGAAGATGACCCACTATCGGACCTGTAAGCAGAAAAGGGTGATTTTAATCAGACTGATTGACGGTCCTTTTCCGACAGGAAGCTGCAACGGAAGACCTATTCGTTGCTTTGCAACGAGCACGTCTCTAGTTTAATAAAACAATTCTTGCTATTTTTTCGATCAATACGATGATTTAGCTACCCTCGAAGTACAATATTCACCTCGCCTCTGGCTTGATGAATATTGTACTTCTCGGGTAGCTAAATTATCGTGTATTGACCTCAATAAAAGCAATCATCATATAATATCATCTTAGACATCTTTTATTATATGATACAATTTTGTGTACTATCTTTCCATATCATATTGTATCCAATGGTACATATCCTCTTATGACACAATATCATATTATGATATATGATACAATTTTTTATCATATGATGTGACGGATCATTTTGTATTATATCACATGATTGTTATTGTGATATTTACATGATTTAAATAAAATAGCCATATTAAATTTATCATGTTGTAAAGGATAACCCTACATTAATTTTATTCTTTTTTTCTGGTATTACCGGTATAAAATGATAAAGGTCATAAACATAAATTTTAATATAAAGTGATAATGATGGTCACGTTTTGTGATTTCATGTCTTGGTGAGCTCTGTACTCTTTAATTACCTATGTTTTTAGATTGAAACCACATTTGCCATTTTCCACTCTGCTGGTATAGATGCCTGATTGAAAAAAACCTGAAAGAGATCCTATAACAATGGAGCAATCTCTGCAGATAATTCTTCAGTAGCCTACCGAGTAGTGACAACTTGGTCTGGACCACTTGCCTTGTGAATTTTCTATTCCTTTTATGGCATATGAGATGCACACTTTAGGATTGTTTCAAGACAACTTGTATTTGTTGAAAAAGAGAAAAAATTGTTTATTCTGGATGTTGGTCTTCGTCATCCTATAGGACATTTTTTGGTCACCTGAATCACCCTAGGTGACCTCATGAAAATGGTATCTGTCCTTTGTCATTCACCATCCTGCATAAACAACTGAATACTTTTAACCTCTTAAAAACTACTTGGACATTATTTTTACAAATGTAATATAATTAATTTATGGGGTAAGGGGAACATAAATTGTAAATTTCATGACTCTTTCTCCACATTGACTCTTGAGGCAGGACCAAAACTGACAATTTTTTTAAAAAATCTTCTTTTCTTTACTTCTGTACAACTGATAGAAGTTATGTAGACCAAGAAGCCCTTTACCAAAATTATCCCCCGGGTTAGGGGTTCTGACTCCAGGGCGGGGCCACAATGGTCATATACTGTAAACCAACTTTAACTCGCTACAACTTAACTTCCAGATTTACAAAAGAGATACTGGTTCGCAGCTACTATTTGTTGGGAACAAGATGTAGACTATGTGGAAAATATTATACCAGAGGCAATAAAAGACTTATTTGCGGCGAATAATATTTGTGACAAAGAGGCTCTCACAAACCTTGCGAAATTTTCTCGCACGCAAATTAAAGTTGGTTTACAGTAATGAAAACGTATGTAATGTTTAAATATCTTTTTTTTTCTGCTGTTAATGAATAGATACTGACTACATATTTGAAAGACCATAAAGCCTTCTACAGATATAGTAATTTTTATGACAACTTCATCGTTAGGCAGGGTTACTGGCTCCATGAATGGGGAAATCATTAAGTATTCACTTGTAATGATTAAAAGTCTAGTTCTGCTGTTGAAGTTGAATGAAAAATGAATAGACATTCAGAGGAGAAAGAATGAAGCTGTCTATCAAAGTTAAATATTATGATAGAGCAAGAGTTCAGTTTCCAGGGGAGGGGGCAGACAAACAAGAGCTTAATTCTGTCCTTTGAATATGCTGATAATGAATAGAGTAGTACCTCAAGGGATGGATTTCTCTCTGTGGTGGGTGGGTAAAAAAGTTCTTGTGGGTTTTGAAAAAAAAATCTTTGTTAAATTTATTCAACCAAATGAATGATGTTGTTTAATCCAAATGGAAGTCACTACTAGCTGTGATGAAACTTTTTATCTTATAAAAAGGATTGAAACTTGTCAGTACTGTATGATAGGCAAATCAATATTTTAATTCATTATTCATATAAAAGTATAATATAAACAGCACTTACTTGACACAGTGATATCTTATTAATAAGACCAAAACTGTCCATGTTAATATTATAATGGCCTATCGGCCTCATGTAGTTGTTGAAAATGAATGAACACTGAATGCATTCATATGAAGAGTATAAAGCTGTTTTGGAATTGTATGTGCTTATTAAAAAAGATTTTAAAGTTGTGCAACAAAATATATTTTATAGTGCCTCTTGCTAAGCTTTAGGCAAGGAAGTGACATAATTACATATTTTGTCTAATATTTATGGATTTGTTGTAAATATGTTACATGAAAGTTTTAAAATTCAGAGAATGTTAAACTATCTAATGTTTCTCTTTTCCATTAGCAACCAGAAGAAAGCCAATAGACATCATACATGTACCCAGCTATTCCCTAACTTAATCATTCACAAACAGAAAAAATCTTTGTGTAAAAAATGTAAATATTATATACGGTATATGTATTCCATGTATGTGGATGAATGTTATATGTATACATGCCAATTATCCTTGATTACAGTACTTCTTATAGTAAACTGGACTATTATTGTAATTTGAATTCAACAAGAATGGAAAATTCATGCATATTGAAATAAATATTTTTATAAGCACTGTGCAATAAAAACTTGTAGTCATTTGTATGGTTGATTCAGTGGTATTTTCCATCAAGGAAAAATTATGTCTAATTTGTCTGCTACAAATCAATGTTTATATAAAAAATAAAGTTCATTTTATAGA
Organism: Magallana hongkongensis; assembly: GCA_016163765.1. Classification (NCBI taxonomy): domain Eukaryota; kingdom Metazoa; phylum Mollusca; class Bivalvia; order Ostreida; family Ostreidae; genus Magallana; species Magallana hongkongensis. The sequence continues at coordinate 6,167,603 of WFKH01010211.1, read as the reverse complement.
GGATTTTGAGTTGTATTGTGATATTAATACAGGCTGAAAAAAAATTAACACTTAAAACTTTTTATAGGAATACTGTGATCCATAAGGACATTGACACAGTTTTGATAATTTGCCTAAATTTACCCTTAACCCATCAAATGAAAGGGAAAAATTGTACATGCAATTCATGATGACTAACAATATACAGGTATATATAATAATCAAGAACCAAGCATTAAATTACATTATTCATATCTGAAAAGCCCTTTATTGTGGCATTAAGTATTTATTTAACTGTAGAAGTGTATATGTTTATCTTGAACAATATTGAGCAGTCTAAAGGGACTTGCCAAGGTTTCTGCTTGACTGGGTTAGGTTCTAAAGTGACTTGTTAAGGTTTCTGCCAGACTGGGTTAGGGTCTTAAGTGAAGGCCGAGGTTTTTAACCGATCGGTTTACCTCAGGTAAGTTCAGGTGGGGGTGGAGCCTATATTGAAAGAGGTGTGAAGCCCCGAGAGAAACACGCTCGCTTGTGTATACATGTCTATATACACAGGGTATTAAAGTGCTCTCGACAGAGTTTTTCCGATGATCTAAAAAAATATCGTATTTATATGTACTCATAAAACAAATTGTCGATCATTTAAATGAATATAAATGCACGAATAACCGCGTGCGACATGGGCAAAATCTTTCGTTTGATTGAAGTAGTTTCTGACGGGATTCACTGAGAATATATCGTGATGTTTTATGCATTATACGATCATCCCCCGTACTAAAATACTAATGCAACAATGCAACATACGCTTGTAAATTTTTTCCGATCAGCTGCTAAATTAATAAAGCGCACAATAATTCTACCAGCTGCGCATGTAGCAGAGTTGTCTATACTTGTTTCTTTTCCGGTTTCGGCTCGTGAAATTTCTCAAAGAAATGTGATAACTAACGATATAAATCTTGGACGCAATATTTGATTTAATTTAACTATTTATTCTGAATTATTCACAAACATCTTTATTTATAAACGACGTTTTCATGGATGCATGATCGGCGCCACGTAATTTTGACAGACTAGGCCTAAAGGTGATCAGCGCGTTTGGTGTGGTAATAAACCAAGTACATGTAGATTTTTAATTCATATCTTTAAATATTTCTATTGATTATAGTGCTAATAGATGGCGATTTATCGTCACGGTATGCATCAAAAGACAAAAGTTAATTGCACCATCGTCGCGAGCGCTAGACATGGTATACACAGGACGTGTTAACGAATGTCAATCATTTTCTAACATCCAATCTGGGGCCTCAATTTAGTTGATTGACAGGGGTACACTGAAGAGGTAAATTTGAAGGCGGTGCTTATACTCCATTCTTAATGAGATAGTCATGAATATTCATATCGTACTGAAAACGAGGCTAAGGTCGGTATCGAAGAACGCAAGCATGGCGGAAAATATCAAAAGCATCGCCAAACTCTACTCGTGATTTGAATGTCGTGTCCTCTCTTACATTCGGATTTTAGAAGAAACAATTAAAAAGTCATCGGTCAGTCTTGGCACAAAAGAAATAAACAAAGGCTACAAAAACTTATAAGTGAAAATCAGAGGTGGGTTATTTTATAAGAATAAACAAAAACTAAACGACGATCTGTTTATAATATCGGTTTTTATTGAATTGCATTGAATACTTACATTTTTTTTATTTTCCCCTTGATAATGTGGATTTTAATTGTCTGTTTTGAATAGTCCCACAAGAAATCGATAGTCTAAATCCTAGCCATGAGCTTCGCTTCGTGAGCACGTACAATTTATAACAATTTACGTTATTTTTCCTCCGAGTTACATTGTACTTACTTTTTAAACTGTGTTTCATTTTACTACACAAGACCCTCTTACTCACGTCTATGTTTTAATTAGTTTGACTTTATTTCTTGTTTATTGATGAGACTCTCGACTCGTGTGTTTTATCGATCCATATTTGTCTGAGAAAAAAATTTATTTGCAGCTGATGTGAATTCATATATAAAGAATTTGCACGATATTCGATATAAGCTGCAAACATTACTTTAAAAGAACTAAAATCTTAAGTCTATACTGTATGTTAATTTTTATCTTTGAAAATTTAAAAAAGAAAAAATAATAAAACTGTACACAGTATTTTTTAAACTGACTCAACGTATAAACAATTTGTTATTCATTTATAACACGTGGTTGCCAAATATAAAAACCAATAATATTCAAGGAAGAGAGAAGAACTTTTCATTAATATACATACAATAATTATAACAAAACATTCAAATACAATAACAAACATGTCAAATTACACAGCAAAATAATTTGATTCTGATTAAAGTTCACATGAAAGTTTATAAAATTTCATTAAACTTGACACCTTTCAAAAAATTAACAGCTCACAATTCACTGCTCCATGAAGTTCTCGAACTTTTCCATGGGTCTGTGCTTATTGAACTATGCTCACAAACACATCTGTAAAAAAATTAACCTATACTCCTATATTATAATAATGACACAAAGTATCTAATACGTTTACCAGTCAGCAAGCAATGTTTGACAGCAGTTTACACACATTTAAAGACAACAAAAGTAAGCATGTCAAATCAAAAAGATTGACAGCCCTGAGGAGGGAAAGAGTTGGATGATTGAAAGAAGACAGCTTAAACATTTATTTAGCATATTATGTATATTTCTATACTTACTGGTAATATGTATATTTATAACGGTATGATTTTAACTCAAAATATTTAGATTTGGGTCTAATAAACAGACCCTTTCCAATTGGGAAAACCCCCTAAATTTCCCAATTTACTTATCTACAAATTTCGAACATCACAAATTTTACATTGTGTATATAAAAAAAATTGTGTTCAAGTAAAATTTGAGCTGTAAAACTTCAATATGTAGAAGTTAACAAAACATTATATGATATATAGATGTCCAGTGACTACAGTCCTTTTGATAATATATTAAGTATCTTAAATTTTCCAATTTGACAAAAAATGTCAATAATTTTCCCAATTGGGAGGGACCAGGTCCCTGTAACAAAAAGTGCTGTGACAGCCTTGCTCTTGTGTATGTGTTTATTGTGCATTATGAATGTTTATTGTACAATTTTCCTGTTTTTCCTGTTGCCTCTTAAGGGTCCTTAATATTGTTTAATAAAGAAATTGAAATTAAAAAATAGTACTAAAAACTTTCTCATTGCATTTCGCATGAAAGCGAAAACTAGTGCAAATCATGGCAGGGGGTACTCGGCATCATTCAGAGTTTGATATGTTATTATTATACTATGGGAATTGTTTTGTTTGTTTGGTTTTTTTTTTACCAGAATCAAGTCAGTGTTTCTGGATGAAAACTACAACAATAACAGCACCAGCAACAAGACAAATTGTTAATAAAAGACATCATATATTTTCAAGGGTTTCTTAAAGATGTCCACTTGAAAGTCTTCAGACTTGAAATGTTGAGAACAAACAACTCTAATGTAAATACAATAGCTAGTCTTTAAAAATAATTCAGTTATTATCAGTTGGGATAAAAAAGTAACTATTTTCTTTTAAAAACAACTAAATAAAGTTTTCCCTTATGTCATTTACATGATAAAATAAAAATATTGATACTAACTGAATGAGTATATTTGGTAATACTAGGGGCCTTAAGTCAACCTACATGTACAATGATTTGAACATATTTTTATTGTACAAAATTACAACAGGGATTGGGCACAAGTTCAAAAACTTCGACCGCCCTCTCCCAATACAAGTATATAATACAGTAAAAATAATGTATGCACAACAGGTAAGGTCAACAGATCATATGACAGTTATATATAAATTTTCAATGGTGTACAAACATCAACTAAATCTTTTTGTATCTTTGATATAACGATAAACTAGAGAAAATAAATGTTTGTTTTCGCTGGCACTGATTGCGTTGTCGCCCCAAATTAGGACATGAGTATTAACAATATTTAAATTTACAATATTGAAAATTTCTTGAAGCAGAATATTTCTGGCCCTTTATATTTATTACAAGTGAAAAAATAATGGTAAGTGTCTTCGAGCTTGCCACACGAACAGAGTGGACTATTAATAATATTACAACGAAAAAGATCACTATTTAGTCACAATTATGAGGAAGTCTAGTATGAATAATATTCAAAAATCTGTCACAATAAGTAAAAAAATCAGGTTTTGTTCTTCGGGTAATATCGTTCTGATTTATGATAGAAACATGTATTTTTTCTTTGAAAATGCGAATGTACAACAATCATAGTACATGTGCAAGTACTAAGCACACAATGCCATTCATAGGCTTACTTCGTCGTTTAGACAGGTCAACCGACTTAAAACATTGTTAATCAAGTTTTTTAATTCATTTAGGTTTCTATCAAAATGCTGGCGCACTATAACAAGAACGTTTTCCTCGTAAGAACATGATAAATTTACAACCCAGCATGCAGCAATCTCCAGCTGATCACGGACACTCACGCTAAATAAAAATGTCCATGGTCTCTCCAAATGGCCGAAATCCATCTACTTCTACTCTCAGGATCGGTCGGGAGTGTGTGGAATGACAGCTCTGTGTTAATTCTTCTATATCCTTTGCAAAATGGTACGCAGCACCCAGTAGTGCTTGTTTCACCTTATTGTCGCCATTTTTGTTTACGCTCTCAACCGACCATAGCCTCGTTTTGGATTTCGACGCGCGGCATATGAATATTCTTTGAGAATGGAGTATTTCCTCGGTCTTTAAGTGACTTGGTAACGTTTCTGCCCGACTGGGTTAGGTTCAAAAGTGACTTGGTAAGGTTTCTGCCTGACTGGGTTAGGTTCCTAATTGACTAAGTAAGTTTTCTGCCTGACTGGGTTATGTTCGAAATCGACTTGGTAACATTTCTGCCTGACTAGATTCGGGTCTAAATCCACTTGGTAAGGTTTCTGCCTGACTGGGTAAGGTTATTAATTGACTTGGTAAGGTTTCTGCCGGACTGGGTTAGGGTCTAAATTGACTTGGTAAGGTTTCCGCCAGACTGGGTTAGAGTCTTTAGTGACTTGGTAAGGTTTCTGCCTGACTGGGTTAGGTTTTCATTTGACTTAGCAATGTTTCTGCTAGAACGGGTTAAGTTCTTAATTGACTTGGTAATGTTTCTGCCTGACTGGGTTAGGGTCTAAATTGGCTTGGTAACGTTTCTGCCTGACTGGGTTAGGGTCTTAATTGACTTGGTAAAGTTTCTGCCTGACTGAGTTAGGTTTTTAATTGACTTGGTAAGGGTTTTGACTGACAGGGTTAGGTTCCTTATTGACTTGGTAAGGTTTCTGCCTGACTGGGTTAGGTTTTTAATTGACTTTGTAACGTTTCTGCCTGACTGGGTTAGGGTCTAAATTCACTTGGTAAGGTTTCTGCCTGACTGGGTAAGGTTCTTAATTGACTTAGTAATGTACATGCCTGACTGGGGTAGGTTCATAATTGACTTAGTAAGGTTTCTGCCTGTGGGGTTAGGTTCTAATTTGACTTGGTAATGATTCTGCCTGACTGGGTTAGGTTCTTAATTGACTTGGTAATGTTTCTGCCTGACTGGGTTAGGGTCTAAATTCACTTGGTAACATTTCTGCTTGAATGGGTTAGGTTTTCATTTGACTTAGCAATGTACATGCCAGACTTGTTTAGGTCCCTAATTGACATAGAAAGGTTTCTGCCTGACTGGGTTAGGTTCCTAATTGACTTGGTAACGTTTCTGCCTGACTGGGTTAGGTTCCTAATTGACTTGGTAAGGTTTCTGCCTGACTGGGTTTGGGTCCTAATTGACTTGCTAATGTTTCTGTTTCTGCCTGACTGGGTTAGGTTCCTAAATGGCTAAGGAAGGTTTCTGCCTGACTGGGTTAGGTTCTAAATTGACTTGGTAAGGTTTCTACCTGACTGGGTTAGTGACCTTAAGTGACCTGGTAAGGTTTCTGCCTGACTAGGTTTGGTTCTAATTTGATTTGGTAAGGTTTCTGCCTGACTGGGTTAGGTTCTAAAGGGACTTGGTAACATTTCTGCCTGACTGGGTTAGGGTCTAAATTGACTTGGTAAGGTTTCTGCCTGACTGGGTTAAGGTCTTTAGTGACCTGGTAACATTTCTGCCTGACTAGGTTAGGTTCTGATTTGACTTGGTAAGGTTTCTGCCTGACTGGGTTAGATGTTTAAGTGACATGGTAACGTTTCTGCCTAACTGGGTTAGGTTCTAATTTGATTTGGTAAGGTTTCTGCCTGACTGGGTTAGGTTCTTAATTGACTTGGTAAGGTGTCTGCCTGAATGGGTAAGGTTCTAAAGGGACTTGGTAACGTTTCTGCCTGAATGGGTTAGGGTCCTAATTGACTTGGTAAGGTTTCTGCCTGACTGGGTTAAGTTCCTTATTGACTTAGTAAGGTTTCTGTCTGACTGGGTTAGGTTCTAAATCGACTTGGTAACATTTCTGCCTGACTGGGTTAGGTTTTCATTTGATTCAGCAATGTTCCTGCCACACTGGGTTAGGTTCTGAATTGACTTGGTTTCTTAATTGGCACTCTGGGTTAGGTTCTTAGTGAGTTGGTTACAGCCTTACAAGGTTAGGCTCGAACGTGTTAGTACTTACTATGGCCGGTACGTAACTGAAGGTCACGGGTACGTAACTGAAGGGTTGAATTTTTGGCGTTTCCGCCCACGATAGTGGCTGATTTATTGATGTAAACAATGAGATGTAAACAATGTGTTGGTGGTATCAAACACCTGTAATAATAGTAGAGTTTTCAATTTATGATGTACGAAGAGAACGTCAAAGGTTGAAGTACAAATGTTTCGGTTTATCATAAATTAATGATGACGGACTAATACAATGGGGTTTTAGCAATGTCATAAATTTTCAGGGAACTCATCAGAGAACTCATCTGCTATACCATTTAGATGTATTCCATGCCTATAGTATGGTCATTTCACTTGTTGCACATTTTAGGGTTGACTCTGTCATATTTATTAATCGCTTCTAGAAACGTGCTTTTCACCATATAAGATACGGGTTTGTGTCCTAGCCAGTTCTTCAGTATGATATTTACCGCCCACTCATCAAAATGGTGACAATGTGCGTACTCACGGCCCGTGACGTCAAACGTCAAAAAATCAAACTCCGTAGTACATTTTTGTTCAATGTACAGTAATTTAAATCTTTTAAATCTTTGATCAGTAGAATGCAGTTTACTCTCACAACACTATGAATCACAATTTGAAAATGTTTGCTTCTGTCTTTAAAATCCCAATAGATAAGATTGAAGATAAACATAAACAGATTGATTTTTGATTAACTAAGAATTAGACAAAATCAACAATACACATCACTCATTCTCATGTTTAGCATAACAAAAGGACCATATCATTGTGCCACGTTCAACTGAGCTACAATGCCCTTGACCCAAGCACAAAACTAGCTTTATCACGACTTCAAAACAAAACACACCTTTACGCACACATTTTTTCTTCAAATAAAATGTTTTGTGTAAAACTAGATTCCCTTTCTAACATCCCTTGTGATTAGACTTCAAAACAAAACACACCTTTACGTACACATTTTTTCTTCAAATAAAATGTTTTGTGTAAAACTAGATCCCCTTTCTAACATCCCTTGTGATTCGTTTTTTAATCGCTTAGTATAAGCTTGTTTCAAATATAAATTCAACAACCTATTAGTTTTTGTAAGCTTGTAAAATAAAAATTCCTCATTTAAAAAACACAGGTTTACAATCATTAGAGAGAAAGTCTTAATTATAGATACTTCATTAATATTGAATCTTACCACACTGCTTCCTTTATAAACGAGCCGGTTGTTATAGGTATGTCTGCGGGGTAGTGGGTCTCCCAGTAATTAGAGCTCACCTTCTTTATGTAGGTAATGTACACAATCAGGAAAGCACCGATGCAGACATTGACAAGTACAAGGATAGCACCCATATTAAATCACACCCAGACAAAATCAAAACAGTTAACATAAACATCAAAAATACTACTTGTATTACAAACAGTACATTACTGTAAGGAAATCCTATGAGTATTTTTTTTTCTCCCTTTTAAACTGTTTTATTTTCAATTTTGTTTTTAGTGGAACTCTTTCCCATGCATAAGCTTTAATAAATAGACAATTAGACTGTCTCTTTATTCAACACATTGAGTAATCATAAATTAATTGAAGATATTATACTTTCTTCTCAAATACTCATTAATCATAGATCTACATTTGAAATTTGTAGGTAGCAAAAACACAGGAAAATTATCCTAACTTATATTTTGAATGTTCCATTTTTGATTTAATGAAACATTTCTACAGTGTTGACTTCAGTCTAAGACGGATTTACGATCCTAGGGCATGAATAAAGACATAATACAGTTCTGATTTGCAAAACCAAAACAACAGTTTTTAAATTTCTCTGACATTAAATTCACACGAGTTATTTTAAAGATCATGCTTCAAAAGAGATAGTTAGATTCTTTGAATTAAATTTTGGTATGGTACGTATTTATTCCTGAGCTTTATTTATTTATTTTTTGGAATATCATTTTTGTTCATTGCTTTTTCAAATAGATTGAAATTTTCTTGGCAAGAAATTAGAAAAATCATCATGACAAAATTTCGCTTTACTCTTTTTTTCTTGGCTTTTGCTGAATTTGGTCACATAACATGGATAAATCCCGGCTTTAAAGTGAGTTCAACTGTGTTCTCTGAACTCGTCCACAAATTTGAGGATCCGGTGGTGGTGATTATTGGAGAGCGCCGATTACTCCACGTTTTCCGTCAGCAACCCTGAGATGTACAAATACCTCGCCGTCAACAGAACAGACCTTTTTAAGTTCCCTCACATTGATATTAAAGCCATGATTATTAACAACACTGATGACGTCATAAACCATTCAAGGAAAATTCTTGCCGCATGCGCGGTCGAGGAGTGTTGTCTGAGTCCCTTAGGCGCTTCCTTGGACTGTACGTTTGACGTCACGGGCCGTGAGTACGCACATTGTCACCGCTTTGATGAGTGGGCTGTAAATATCATACTGAAGAACTGGCTAGGACACAAACCCGTATCTTATATGGTGAAAAGCACGTTTCTAGAAGCGATTAATAAATATGACAGAGTCAACCCTAAAATGTGCAACAAGTGAAATGACCATACTATAGGCATGGAATACATCTAAATGGTATAACAGATGAGTTCTCTGAAAATTTATGACTTTGCTAAAACCCCATTGTATTAGTCCGTCATCATTAATTTATGATAAACGCAAACATTTGTACTTCAACCATTGACGTTCTCTTCGTAAAGTAATAGTTGTGTTTAAGCGAGAAAAATGTTGTAAGGTTTTTGCAGGGATGTCGTATATGGTCTTGTAATTTAAATTAATGAATCTCAGTACTTTGTATAGAAGCTAAAATGTGATAAGTATTCTTGGTTTTATTGTGTCTTGCATACAACTCATTTGATAGTGCGGATATAGATAACTCGAATATGATAGGCTATACGTTTTCAGCACATGCGTTTTGTCACGAGAATTATTAAATTCTTCATCATGGAGACTATAAAAATCTCTTTTTATATGTAATGTATAAATATGCAGTATGGTAAATATTTGGGGTCATTAAAGAGAATTGTTTAAGATAATAAAAAATTAACGTAATTTTCTAACTTTAACAATTCAGCTACACTTTTAAAAAAACTTCGATCCACATGTCATGTTATATGATTCGCATACCAAATTGAAAGCAAACAAAAATAATGTGATATACCGTGAGTATGGAATTTATTTTTTAATTGATTTAATACAGACAGAATATTTATCATTATACACTCCTTTACCTCAAAGGTGCTTTTTAGTCCAATGTAGAAAAAAATCAAATGTTATATAGACATTCTAGTTCACATGCAGGTGAATATAACGTTTTATTTTTTCTAGATTGTTGGATATCAGCCAATCAAAGAGCTAATCAATCTTCTGATAAAACATTTTAGGTAGTACATGAATCTGAAGTACTGAACAGAGTTAGCTTATGTAGTAAATGAATATGATGTACTGAACAGGCAGTTGGTATGTACAATAAGGTACAGCACCTGTCTTATGATATACATACACAATGTACTAATATAACATATTATTTCTACATTGTTGCATTAGTAATACAATGTTGGTGTTTTGGTTAACTGGTAAAATGTTATTAAATTCTTTTCAGATTGATTGATATGAATCGTTACAATTTCATGTTAATTATTATTTTAAGTTTAATTGAACTGAAACACTTTGACAAGTCCGTGGTAGTCCCCCACCCACAATGTGGATTTATACAAAGACATGGACCACGGATTTGTTACTTTATTCTCTGTCAGTAGGTACTTCCTGAACTCCCCATCAGGACTCAGGAGATGTATCTTACTGTTAAATATGTCATTAACAATGATGTTGCAATGTAAGTCAAACACTACATCAGTTGGACTAAATTTTTTAAACAGATTCTGTCCGCGGTAAACTAACTTCAGAGATCCAGTTAAAGATAGAACCACCAGTTCACCTGTGGATTGACTTGTCCAGTTTACCACACAGATATCAGTGTTACCATTCTGTCTGACTTTGCGTGGCCCATTAAACAGCCTGGTCTGACCGTCCTCCTGGAACTCGTACTCACGGATGACGTCACCGGTTAGTGTCATGTGTGTGACCAAACGTTTGCTTTTTGAGTCCGGTTGATACTTTTCTGACCCATAATCTATCAATGTGACCAGTAGTCCTCCTTCTGTTGATTGAGAGATTCCTACTGTCGCCAACGAACCTGTACTGAAAACAGTAGAGACTGAGCCTGACGGGGACACACGAACAATGGATTTGTTAATATAATTAGTGGCATACACATCACCATTGTCTGTTACACACACATCATTTACATTGATATAGATTTTTCTTTCTCTTTCATTCTTTCTATTAACTTGTTCAATGTAACTTGATGTAAAACCTTTCACGAAACATGAATCTTCATTGAATGCCTCTATAATTACTATTCTTTTATCTCCATACTGAAATGAATCTGTCTCGGTAACGGTGAAATCATCCAAATCAAAGATTTGTCCCATCATGGACTCCAGTGATCCCTCACTGATGTCCCCTTCTCTGTATCTCACTGAATAATCCCCCTTCTCTAAATCACAGTCCCTGTTTGACAGAAGGTTGGACAAGTCTCTGAGGTTGTCAATCAAACTATAGTGAGACATTGTACTGTTTTTTGCTTCCAGGAATTGAACTAGATCCATTACCTGTTTCTTCTTCTTTTCTAGATCTAATTTTATCTTGCTCACCTCAGCATTTTTTCTTTCCAGATTTTCCCTCAATGTTTTCCCATAGTTCTTCTTGATTTCCTCAAGTTTCGAAACAATCGCATCAAACTGTTTCTGAAGTTTAGAAACCTGAGAATCACAATATTTTTGGTTGTCCTCAATTTTTTTGGATGCCTCTTTTATCATCTCATCAATCTCTGTCACGTCTTCCTCCTTAATCTTGCACAGAGTCTTCTTTAGCTTTCTTCTCCTCACACTTCCTGATGTGGGTATAGTTTTCCAGTCGTGATCCTTGTGGTCTGTTTTGGCACATTGTGAACAAATAAACTCATCACAGTCCTCACATACCATGTCTATTGTCAAATCGTGTTTTTCACACATCGGGATGTGTTCTTGAGCAGATTCGAGCAGGAATATTGAAAATATGGCCGCCATGTTTATGTTTCACTTTACACCTAGCAGCGACCTAATTTTGAGATTCGAAGACAAATGATTTAAAAGTCTATGCTACAGATTGAACCAACAAAAAAGCGCACATTTAGGTTTTTTAATGATTTATTTATCTTAATAATGCATGTTAGATGAATGTTTGATGAAAAGGGAAATCGTTACTGCGGTTTTAATAATCACTCAGACAATAATACTGAACTGCAGAAGTATGTTTCATTATTGGTAGCATAAACATTAAATATTGAATAAAATAAAAAGCTGGAACGACTTTTGGAACACTTCTGTAATATGCAAACAGTAGATACTGTTATCAAATACTTTAACTTTTCAATGGTTTTGTGTGTATTGTTGTCATAGAAACACTTTAAGTGGTTATGGAGGTAGTTGTATATCATATCATTTTTGATAGAACACTATCCAAATGTACTTGTGTCCATCCAGGGGCCGGTTTACAAAACTTATGACTAAGATTTGTCTAAGATCTCATCATAGCTGTTTCACAAATGTCGTATCTTATGCTTATCGATCTGTCTTAATTTTAAGACAACCAGATATATTTCAAGACGGAAGGTCAAGTATAAATCGAGTGCACGCGCGTTACTTTGAGCAATATTTCACGTTTATGCAGGCATTTGTGCGAAGTTATAACTTTCTTTAGTATTACTAGTATGTTTTTATTTTTTTTTAAATTACGACAAATTGCCATTGTTTATTGGTAGACAATTATGTTGATTTTCACAAAAAAATTTATTCAAAGAGTTATCAAAATAAATTATTAAGTACAAAAAAATAATACACAAAATAGACACAATATTTATCTACACTGCTGGACTATACACAGATTTATATAATCACAGATTCACTACAATTTGAAGTCCCCCTGCTGCCATATACCGTGTATACAGCAAGACATTTGATCAGTATAACCCAGTCTTGATCCACTAAGCACCACTTGCCTTCATGTCTAGCAGTATAAGAATATGTGTACCATTTACATATATCAGCTGATTTGTAATATATTATCTTATAGACCAATGGACAATATTACATGTTTCACCAAATTACAGCATCTTTTTTTAGGAAATAGCTACAGTAATGTAGAAGCTCCTTACTGAGACTGAGATATGCTGAACTTACTTGTCATTCTTAGTGGATACAACCAGAGAGGCGGCATTTTCTATCCCTTTACTTAAGCTTTACTTAGTGAATTAGGCAAACTAGTTTTTACAGATTTCAAAAACTTTTGATATTACATGGGAATTCTTAATAAAATATACATATACAAAAAAAATGAAGACGGTCATATGATAATGCTGTCAAATATACCTCTTCTACCGAGTAAATTACCTATGGTAGAGAAAAGTAAAGGGGTAGAGACTTCTACATCATATTAAAATTTTTTTCTTATTTCATATCCTAAGAAAAAAAATCTATATAACAATATTGCTGAAGTAAACATACATTTTAGTAGCAACTACTACAAAGGTCATCATATCAGTATTCATTAGGGGAAAAAATAAATTATCATTTTCAACAATTTTGTAACCCTTTTTTCTATACAACAATTGAGTTTATGCCTTAAATCAATAATATTACCGCCAACCCCAACCCATCATTCCCCACCAAAAAAAAAATAAAATAAAAAAATAAGTAAAACCAAACAATCAAGCTAGCAAAACAAAGGGAATATGTTAGCGGAAATAAACCAAGAACATGTAATATGAATATTATCCAATGTATATCAAAATAAAAAATCAAAGGCGGATTTCAATACTTGGTAAAGTTTAAGGGACTGAGAGAAAATCAAGAAAGAGAAAGCTACCAAAGTAGTATTTACCGATACATCTAAGAAATAAAAAGAACAAGTCATCCACAGTTACAAAATACAAACAATTTAAGATCCCTAAAATCTCTTCAAACTTTACACCACCGGGACATAAGACCTGCCAATCAATGAAAACTACAAGCCCCCCCCCCCCCCCCCCCCCCCCCCACCCCTTCCAGGGAAATAAGGAACATTTGTAAACACCAAGAAAGTGTTCCTTATTTTCATAAATGAATTTACTTGTATTCAACACAACTTTACTGGCCTCAAACATTTTTGGTAAAAACTGTTATCAATGAGCTTCAATAACATGTTCCAAAAAATTCATAAGAAGCATGTAAATCCTGCACTTTTTTCAGGTAGAGAGGGTTTCTGTATGTACAGGTACATGTACATAATAAAAAACAGTCTGTAAATTAACATGATATGGCATCTGGTAAATGTAAAAAGAGTATCATATATATCTGTAGAAAAATAGTAGTTAAATGACAGCAGCCATAACACAGTTCTATCAAGATAAATAAACCATGCATTCAGTGTATCTCTGTTCTAAGCTTAGTTAAATCAAAAACATTGCAAGAGAACACTTGAAAAATCAATTCAAATGACATTTTTTACATACCGTATGTAAATGATATAAAATCTAAGACTGCAGTGACAATGGAATGAATTTGTTCATTCTTCTGTTCAATGTATAATCACCTAATATATTCTACACATCAAATGTTTAACTACTATATAACACAATACTAGACAGATATCAATTTATATACACTGAACCGAAATTCTAAGTGTCCATCCAGTATAATGTACTTTTATATATGAAACAAACATATTTATTTGTCTTGCCGTCGGGGTGACTGATTTCTACTTAACTTTCGAGTAGTTATGAACGATACATTGATCTTGACCCTTTGCTAAATATCTCAAACACTTCCACTTTGGTTGAATTTAGCTCAGAGCTTTTAGATTGTTTTAGGTTGATAATGGAAATGATGTTACAGTCATAGAAGAGAAAAATTACATTAAAATAACACTTCCTTCAGATTTTTTTAATATCATAAACAATGTCGAGGACAAAATAAATAGCAAACTTAAAGTGAGTACAATCTGTCGTAGGAACAATGCAGACAACAATATTCCAACAGCTCTGGCTGTTTTCTCAATGGTCATTTTGGCCATGTTAAGTGCTTTTGTTTAGAAACTATCACTTAAGACAATCACAAAAAGTTGCTAATCTTATTCAGCATGTGCTAAAAAATACCAATTTAATGTTCTGACATTTCGTCATGGGTAATTGATTTCAATCTGTATTGTGTTATATTATGTGTGCTATTGATGAGAAGACATATCAGTTATGAAATGTGGAAAATTTCACATTATTTTATTTCGTAATTTTCAAATTATGCTATTTATCAGGGTGAACACTTCGAAGTTTTTTTTAAGTGTATGTACATTTTGAAAAAGACCTTTAGCTCTAGAGGTCAATAGAAATGGGGTCCAACATCTGAAGTAATTATGCTGTTATTAATGTATACATGTATTTGTGTACATCCTAGCTTGTTCCTATCCATATGACCGCCATCTTTTATCTCAGTTATCTTGATCGACTTCTACAATTTTCAATTTTAGCAAGTGTCTTAGCTCAATTGTAGAGTTGTTTTATGGGCCTTAAAATTTTCATTAAAAAAAATAAAATTTGGTTTTTTTGGATTTTAATTTTCAAAGAACGTTCAATGTATTTTCTTTCAGAGTTGACTGGGTAGAGACTTCGTCTGTTTGACTAAGGCATATACCTAAGCACCCAACATTGAAGACACTTTAGAATAGAAAATAAAAATATATAACCCCATTGAAGAATCATGATATACCAAAAATAACAGAGAAAAGGAAAAACATTCTTAAAAATAAAACATATTTACATATAACTGTAGAAAATAAAACATAAAGGAATGAATTTGTTTTACATGTCACATGAGCAAGTCTGTACAAAAGACTTGAGCTGTTTACAATCAAAATAACCTTTGATAAAAATATATATACCGTAAGTCATAAAACTACATTGCTTAATCTACAGTATTTATAGAGTACCTGGATTCAGGAACTGTTTTCTAATTTGGAAAATTCCCGACTTCAAAACCATGTAAAAATACACATTAATAAACAAATACTGTTGTTGAGAGGATACTAATGAACTCTCATCATATTTTTTCAGATATTTAATTCTTCAAAATAAGTCTGCAGATGCGCAGTTCGACAGATTTTTTGAGTGATTTAAAAGGCATTGTTCTATTTAATATTTGTGTATGCATAATTTGGATATAAAAAAAAACAACCTGTAGAAACTCATATTTATTGCTTTTTTATCTTTTGGTAACAGTTTTGGTCAGCTTCGGGCAGAGACAAGCCAGTTCAAGAAAAGTTCTTATCCTCAAATGTACAAGATGGCTGTAAATCCCCATAGAATACTGTCATTTCGGTATGTCTGTTTACCGCAGTTGCTAAAGTTATCTATAGTGGCGAAATAATTATTTGTTTAAAGCATTTAAAGTAATTATTTTCAAACATCTTAAAATATTTAATGCGTGGATCCAAGTTGTGTGAGTGTGTATTTTATTATATTCATCTATGTAATAATTATTGTTACAGATCACCATAATTCTGTATAATTTGAAAAATATACCAGGTATTCGATTCCAAGAACCCAGCAGCTGAGTTGTTACGTTACTACATTTAAATGCGGCTGTGACAGAATCTATAAACAAAGAGTTTTATAAACTTTCTTTATTGAGTAAAGTGTAAATACATATTTTGCCCATTTTCGAGATATGGCTTTTTGGAAAGCGAGGTGTCATTTCTTTCGAAACGGCATTAT
>WFKH01010211.1:6127294-6146816 GCA_016163765.1 Magallana hongkongensis | reverse complement strand
ATGGCTTTTTGGAAAGCGAGGTGTCATTTCTTTCGAAACGGCATTATGGCGTCCTTTACCACTTAAAATGCTATCTTTGGTGATTCATGCGGGTTATGAAGGTGGCGACATTGCAGAAAAAATACATAGCGGGTTATGTAAATATTTTCTACAATGATCGCTGCCTTCAAAGCCCGTATGGATCATCAAAGAAAGCATTTTATTGTTTACATTTACATCTTTCTTTTAACAAATTAATAAATTGATTGTAAAAAGTAAGTAAAATGAACTAAATTTCTGTTAATGTACATCAGTACGTTTGCTAAAAGAAACAGCCAAATCGTCTCCTATGTGAATTTGAGTCTGACATCATCATGATTATTTCGTGCAGTCCGTAATTTTTTTCAGGTCGTTGTAGGTTTTGACCAATACACAAACGGTGCATGTAGATTTCAGTCCTGTCAGTTTCTACAGAGCTATGAATTACAATTGGTTTCCGTAAGAAATAGAGGGAATCGTATTCGATAGATGTAAATATATTATGTCTTTTAATTAATTCATGTAAAAAGTTGATAAAAAAAGATACTTATAAACTTTCGTTAATACCAACATCCAAGCGAGCAAGAATCTAAAAATATACAATTTTCAATTGGTCGGTTGGGTAGTTTTATATGCACTATTAATTCAAATCGCACACAGGACCAACTATTTCTGTATCTGACCATTCCCTATACAATTTTAACATGAACCACATAGAAAAATTTATAATTGTAACTTTAAGCCTTTATCTAAAAGTAAAGAAATTTTCTATTAGTCATCCATGTAAGAAATATGTTTTATATTTTAATTCCCCACTCTCTGAAGAAAAATCCAAAAAAAAATAAACAGAAAATAAAAACAAATGTACAATCATGTTAATTTTCACAAATAATTTATTCGAAGAGTTTTGTTAAAATAAATTATTAAGTACAAAAAATAATAATACACAAAATAGACACAATATTTATCTACACTGCTGGACTATACACAGATTTATATTATCACAGATTCACTACAATTTGAAGTCCCCCTGCTGCCATATACCGTGTATACAGCCAGACATTTGATCAGTATAACCCAGTCTTGATCTACTAAGCACCACTTGCCTTCATGTCTAGCAGTATAAGAATATGTGTAACATTTACATATATCAGCTGATTTGTAATACATTATCTTAAAGACCAATGGACAATATTACATGTTGCACCAAATTACAGCATCTTCTTTTTACAAAATAGCTACAGTAATGTAGAAGCTCCTTACTGAGACTGAGATATGCTGAACTTAATAGCCATTGTTAGTGGATACAACCACAGAGGTGGCATTTTCTATCCCTTTACTTAACCTTTACTTAGAGAATTAAGCAAACTAGTTTTTACAGATTTCAGAAACTTCTGATATTACATTGGAATAGTAAATCCCTACCAATACCGACTAATGATCATATACAATTAAAACGACCAGTAAAATATATATGTGGTCAGAAATTATGGCAAAGAAGTATGTTTTCCCTTTACACTATTACAACCAAAATGAACTTTTCCCTTCTCCCAATAAATGGTTGAATCATGTTGTAAATTTATTATGGTATATCTGTAAACTTAGCGGTTGGATGTTTTTAATCTTTTGGACACTAATACAGGAGATGTTTAAATAATGGTAAACTAAAGACAAGAAATGGCTGAAACTTACTCCAATAGTAAAGCAATATGCCGCTTTCTTTCAAAGGGGTTAAAATAAAAGTTTCTACAAATGTTCAGCTAACTGGATTGCAGAGTTCTCTAAAAATAAACTATTTCTGCTTCCCAAATTGCACATTAATTCCAATTCATTCTGTTGCCCAATACAAATACATGCAATGGTTCTCAGCCTCAACAAGCTTCAAACATGTAAAAGTCCTGGTGGCAGAAAATTCATGCAAAATATATGTACATGTATTACATTGGGTTAAATATTAAAAGAGGATGCATGTCAGTTTTTTCATAAAATATACATATACAAAAAAATGAAGACGGTCATATCATAATGCTGTCAAATATATCTCTTCTACCAAGTAAATAGCTAGGGTAGATGCTAAAAGGGGTAGAGAATTATACATCATATTAAAAATCTTCTCTGAATTCAAATTTCTTTAAAAAAAATTCTATATTACAATATTGTTGAAATAAACATATTTCTTAGTAATAACTACTGCCAAGGTCATTATATCAGTATTCATTAAGAGTAAAATAAATTATCGTCTTCAACAATTTTATAACAGTTTATTTTACAACAATTGAATCTATGCTTTAATTCAATAATATTACCCCCCCCCCCCAAAAAAAAAAAACTAACCCAAACAAACAAGCAAACATAAAAACAAAAGGAATATGTTGGTGGAAATAAACCAAGAACAAGTTGTATGAATATTATACAACATATATCAAATTAAAATCAAGAATTAAGAGGATTTCAGTACTTGGGAAAGAGTAAGGGACTGAGAGAAAGTCAAAGGAAATCAAGACTATAGAAAGCTACCGCGGCATTATTTACTGATACATCTAAGAAATAAAAAAAAAACAAGTCATCCACAGTTACAAAACACAAACAATTTAAGATCCTTAACATCCCTTCAAACTTTACACCAATGGGACATAAGACCTGCCAATCAACGAAAACTACAAGACCCCCTTCCCTTCCAGTGAAATAAGGAACATTTGTAAACTCCAAGAAAGCGGCACCCCCAAGAAAGTGTTCCTTATTTTCATAAATGAATTTACTTATATTCAACCCAATTTTAATGGCCTCAAACCTTTTTGGTAAAAATTGTTATCAATGAGCTTCAATAACACATTTCAAAGAATTCATAAGAAGCATGTAAATCCTGCAATTGTTTTCAGGTAGAGGGAGTCTCTGCATGTACAGGTACATAATAAAAAACAGTCTGTAAATTAACATGATATGGCATCTGGTAAATGTAACAAGAGTATCATATTTATCTGTAGAAAAATAGTTAAATGACAGCAGCCATAATACGGTTCTATCAAGATAAATAAAGCATGCATTCAATGTACTTCTGTTCTAAGCTTGGTTAAAAAAAAATATTGCAAGAGAACACTTGAAAAATCACATTCAAATGACATAATATTTTTACATATATATAAATGATATGAAATCTAAGACTGCAGTGACAATGGAATGAAATTGTTCATTCTGCTGTTCACTTTATAATCACCTATATTCTACACATCAATTGTTTAACTACTGAATATCAGAATACTAGACAGATATCAATTTATATATGTACATATTGAAAAAAGACCTTTGGCTCAAGAGGTCAATGGAAATGGGGTCTGACATCCAAGGTAATTATGCTGTGTTATTAATGTATATTTGTGTACATTCTAGCTTGTTCCTATCCATATGACCATCGTCTTTGATCTTAGTCAATCTGAAGCAATCCCCATCACCATCTTGATTTACACAATTTTCAATTTTAGCAAGTGTATCATCTTAGTTGTATAGTTGATGTATAGTTGATGTGTTTTATGTACCTTAAAAATCTTAAATAAAAAATAAAAATTTATTCTTTTGATTCTAATTTTCAAAATAAAGTTCAATGTATTTTGTTTTTTAGAATTGACTGGGTAGAGACTTTGTCTGTTTCACTAAGGCATATACCCAAGCACCTGCCATTGAAGACTCTTTTAAAATAGAAAAAAAAATAATAAACCCATCAAAGGATCATTATATGCCAAAATTAACAGAGACTGGAAAATTATTCTTAAAAATATAACATATTTACATATAATATTAGAAAATAAAACATAAGGAATGAATCTGTTGTACATGTCACATTAGCAAGTCTTTACCAAAGACTTGAGCTTACAATCAAAATAACCTTTGATAAAAATATATGTACCGTAGGTAGTATTTATGAAGTACCCGGATTCAGGAACTTGTTTCTAATTTGGAAAATTTATTACTACAAAATTATGTAAAAATAAACACATAATGAAATTGCAAATAACTTGTTGCCTGCTGAAAACATATAATCCGTCCTGTACAAAAATAGTTTGGATTAAAAATATCTGTAAACTGTGCAGTATAAAGGAATATTGTTGTCTTAACTTAATTTTGAGTAAAAATAATTCTTAGTATCAATATCCTTTAGTTAACAGGTGAGTTCTTGGTGACTGGGAGGTTGTCAGAAGTTCTAAAAAATAATCTAGAAGTTTGGTAGCATGGCTAATGTGACGATCATTCCCATAAACAGGATAAACAGGATCACAGGGGTGAAGATATTCCACAGGGGCCAAAGTCCGACCGTCACACTGCAAAACAACCAATCCACACTAAGCAATCTGTAATATAATCTACTATAATGTGTATAGACTACACATTTCAATAATCAAATATTTAAATTTCTGTAGTACATTTTTTCCTGTACTTTGTTTTGTTTCATGTACGGTACTCTAAATCTTTGACAAGTAGGATTCAGTTTATTCTAACAACACTATGAATCAAAATTTGAAAATATGTGCTTCTGTCTATAAAATATCAAGAGATAAGATTGAAGACAAACAGATAACGTGATCTTTAAAACATTGGATGAACTAAGAATTAGACCCAAGCAACAAAACACCTCACTCCTTCTCAGTTTAACATAACAGGGGTCAACAGGCCACCTTGTTGAACTGAACAAGAATGCCCTTGACTAAAGTACTTAAGGTATCCCACTCCTCAATGTTGTTGTATCAAGAATTTCTTGAGAAGTATATCATTGAAATCTGTAGACAAAACATATTTAAAAAAATACAAAGATAATGGGGGGTCAGTATTCATCCCTCTGAGTTATGGCACATTTAACTTGACCTTTTTGCACCTAAAATGCAATTTCAGCCTGATTAGGATTTGTTGTCAGTATTTTTGATAAAGCAAACTTATTTCTTCAAATATTGTTTTTAACTATGCACAATTGTCACACTGAATAGAGGGATTACGAAAAAATTATGTACGAAGCTGCATAAATTTTTTTGTGACCTTTTTGCACTTAAAATACACAATTTCTATAATAGTTACAATTTGATTTGGAATAAAAACTTTTTGAATATCAAGAATTTTATAAGATTTGTCCAGTTTGTCTAGATATGTATTCAGTATCATTTTGACATAATAAAACATGGGGGTCAGTGATGTCAAATTTTAGATATAAGGCTTCAAAGGTAAAATTCCTGAAAAATTTGCCTTAAAAAATTCAGACATCTTATATATACATGTATTTGCATGATTTTATGCTAAACGTCTTTCATTCTCTCAAGATTTAATTTTGTACATGTCACACAGAACCTATAGAATATGTTACAAGCCTATCAAATGTTAAAAATGTAAATAATGAATAAAGTATAATGAAGAGAAAAGTATATTGAAAATTCAAAAAATTGCTTGTTTTTGTCATTTTCGTCTAAAAAACCTTCCGCACGAAAAAATGGTTCCCCAAAAAACTTGTTTGTTTCTTCAATTCAAATGGATTTTCTTTATGAATGATGTGTAATTATGAAATATTTATCTTTCTGTGATGATTACATAAATAAAATCATATTCATTTTAAATATAATTATCATCTGCGCAATCAAAAGGTGAGGAGTGAGATACCTTAACTAGCTTTACCACATGATTTCAGAACAAAACACACCTTGAATCTAAATCCCATGCAAACATTAGCATTTTTTTTCCAAACAAAATGGTCTGTGAAAAGTATGTTCCTTTTTTTAACATCACTTACTCTTACACAGCCAATTGTGCCTCACGTGAAATTCACGTGAAAAGAGCTTCACGTGAATTTCACGTTAAGATCCATGTGAATTTCAGGTGAACTTCACATGAATTTCACGTTAAGTGAAATTCATGTGAATTTGTTCATGTGAATTTCACGTGAAAAAATTTCACATGAAATTCGTGTGAGTGCTCTTTTCACATGAATTTCACGTGAACATTTCACGTTAAATTCACGTGAATTTAACGTGAATTTCATGCGAGGCACAATTGCCTGTGTAGTACTAGCTTGTTTCAAAAAATAGGTTAACAACCCTTCAGTTTTGGTAAGCTAATAAAAAAATTCCTCATTTAAAAAAAAAATTGTGATTTATTCTTACCTTGTTTTTTCCAATCCTTTTGGGATCGTATTTGAACAAAACTAACACACTAGATTATAAGTTTTAAAAGTTTTTTTTTGCTTTTGTTGCTAACACACTAGATTATAAGTTTTAAAAGTTTTTTTTTGCTTTAATTTGTTGCTAACACACTAGATTATAGTTTTAAAAGTTTTTTTTCGCTTTTATTGATATATAAATACTACTTCATAAATATTGAAGTCTTACCAGACTGCTCCCATGATAAACGAGCCGGTTGCTATAGGTATGGCAGCGGGGTAGTGGGTCTCCCAGTCATCAGAGCTCACCTTCTTAATGTAGGTAATGTACACAATCAGGAAAGCACCGATGCAGACATTGACAAGTACAAGGATAGCTCCTACATTAAACCACACCCTGACAAAATCAAAACAGTTAACACTTACTCTCATAACATTGTTTTATAAACAACCAATATTTTACATGTACTAAAAAGAAAACCAACTAGTTTTAACTATACTTTTCTATTTCAAATTTTTGTTTTTAGTCCAACTCTTTAACATGTATAGGCATATAAAAAATAGACAATTAGACTGCCAGTTTATTCAATGCATTTACTGTAAAACGAGGAAATTTGGGGCATACGTATTTTAGCGCAAAGGCAAGTGCTTATACATTGGCGCAAATAAATTTTAGCGCACACAAAAAAAAACATGATAATGTTTTTTTGTTTGATCAACGCAACGCCTGGATTTAATTCTGTGTTTGCTCAAGCACGTAAACACATAGGTTTTGATTATACTCACATACACAGGTAAACTGTCGATGGAGACAATAAACTTGCATTTGTCCCAATAGTCAGTAGATATAGATTAAACCTCATTTGTCGGTGATACTCTGTTTGTTGTCAGTAAACAAGTTTGAGTTGTCAGACTTTGAATTTGATATTGCAACTGTGATAAAACCAGAGGAGTTCCTAGACTAAACGCGAGGGAAATCGAATGCCGAACACACGTATAAGTTTCGTTGACCATGAGAAAATATCATTTAAACATTGTCTATATAGAACAGCATGTTCATTCGTTATAAATATACATAAAAACACAGGGGCATAGTTTTATTTTATATCAGCCAAACAAACCAAAAAGTTAATTAATCATTTGTATTGGCAGCGTGGATGAAACATGCTTGATCACATTTTCACCTCCAGGCACTAAAAAGAAGTGAAAAGGAGAGAAGCCAATTTTGGAAGGTGCTGATGATAAGTACTAATAAGCAATGAAATTGAACTGGGGATCCATTATTATTTAATTGGCAGAACTTACTCGATTACCCAGACAGTTAACATGTGCGATTGTATAAACAAACAGAATCGACCATCCGAAATTACGAAAGGGTACATTTATGGGCGGCGGGAATGGTAAAAAAGACGTTAATGCAAAACGAACAACTTTTTTTAAAATACATGCTAAAAAACAAAACAGATCAGCTTAAAACAAAACCAACAGCCTCTTTTGCAAAATCAACAGACACCGATGCAAAACAAATGATCACCGATGCAAAACCAACAGTCATGCACTGAATTACCGCTAGATGGCATGCAAAGAGGTATCAGGAGAAATCGTTTCCTGGAGAAAATGTAACCCGGAGAAAATGTATCCATAAATTAGGGTGCGTTTTCTCCAAGAGAGAAATCAGAGAAATTGGAGAAATCGTAACAAGAATTGAAATAGTTATAAAAACTGTTCTAAAGTAACAAAGAGATTTAATTAAGACTAAATATTTGTACATTTTTGCTTCTATCATTGTATACATCAGGCACATCCCATCATTTTTGAAAGGCGGGCCAAAAAAGAAAAGGGAAATTACAACTTCTCAAAGTCGTGAAAACCCTAATCCGTTGGAAGGAGGGGATAGCGTACTTTGCACCTGTACCTATAACTTCAATTTCACTGTTAATTTCCTTCCTTTCACTTCATTAATTCAGTGCATGACTGTTGGTTTTGCATTGGTGATCGTTTGTTTTGCATTGGTGTCTGTTGATTTTGCAACAGAGGCTGTTGGTTTTGTTTTAAGCTGGTCTGTTTCGTATTTTAGCTTGTTTTTAAAAATAAGTTGTTTGTTTTGCATTAAGGTCTTTTTTACCCTTTCCGCCGCCCATATACATTTCCATTAGTAAAAAAGTGACTGAAGTGATTGTTTTGAAACATATAGAAAACCATTGGCGCACTATAAATTTTAGCGCTGCAGGGCAGTTGCGCCACAGGCGCTAAAATTTGTAGTGCGCCATATTTTCTCATTTTACAGTATATAAGGGTAATCAGAAATTATTTAAAGACTTTATATCACTACTTTATGAAAGAGTTGTGCATGTTTATTTGAGTAATATGAGAGAGGGGGAGAGAGAGAGAGAGAGAGAGATGGATGGATGGATGGACAGACAGATGGAAGGACAGATAGACAGACATCAACTTCAAAGACTTTATACCACTACTTTTTGAAAGAATTGTGCATGTTTATGTAATATGAGAGAGAGAGAGAGAGAGTGCGAGACAGAGACAGACAGACATCAACTTCTTCATATCTTTCTGAAGACCCCTACTTTCAACTGTTAAAACACTTAGAACTGAATGAGGTTTACCCACCTGTTGACTCTCTGATCGTATCGACATGCAATGTAGAAATCGGTGTAGTAGAACACGGCAATAGATGTTATCAGCCACAGTACATTCTGAATGCTGTATGGGGACTCTTTTTTTCTGTGCTTTCCAAAGGTCTTCTCTATCTCTCTCTCTGTTTTCTCGTCAATATGTTCACTTAGTTTGGATTTTTCATTGTTTTCAGCATGAGAATCTGTTTCTAAACAAGATATTATAATATAGCCATTATATAGAAGAATGCAAGATTTCTGTTCAAAATCATTGACTGGAATAAGTAGATTATCTGACTATAGATGCCTTCCTAATCACAAACAATATACTCTTTAAGATAAATCATTTAGTAAAAAGAAAACATATTAAAAGATTGTTGTCAACATTGTTACAAAATCATAAAATCTATCCATGCTCCAAAGTTATTCTTACTTCCCTTAATTACCCAGTTGATTAGTTGGTTAGTTATAAACATGAACATACAGTACTGTACAGTACAACAGTAACATGTACAATCATACATATAGATTTAATTTGTTTTGTCCCAGAACATTTTGACACGATGTGTTAATTATGCAGCACACAGATGTAGTCAGACGATAGGAATAAGTCATTTAATCATTTTCCAACCTAGATCTCATCAAAAATCATTGGAGAAATTGGAGAACCTGTTTAAAACAGCGTGAACTGAGGATTCTCTATAAATCCCAGATGGCGAGTGTCCTCCCTTTACTTCTTTTAATGACGTACATTAAATATACTTTTTTTTATAACATGATTGAAACAGGGGTTTTCAGTGAATATTTTTATTGCAATACATGGAAATACACATAAGATTGTCAATTTTAATGATTTTCGTCTTCGAGAACAAATATTAAAGAACTCCACTATCTGACAACCGAACCCCTGTGGTTAAGGTAACTCACTACACCTAGACTTGTACTTTTTAAGACACTACGTATACATCACAAGAACGCGATTTAAATGTTTGTTAAATTGTTTGTATCGACCGTTTTGGTTAAATATCATCTTAGCTCAGTGGTTTAGGTATCGGACTGCAGATCATGAGTTCGAATCCGCCTTGAGATTTTGTTCACATTTACTTAATTCTAAAATATAACTTTTTGTCCAAAATTGCACATCTCCCCACCTATTTGACTAATATACCTCTTAACCATTATGCTATCTATCATAATCATTTTAGTAATTTCCTGCTGACTTGAGAAACTATGTCAGGGTGTAGTGAGCCACCTTAACTGGTTAACTTGCCTAAGTCAATATCTTAACCAAGCTGAAGGTGTATGGCATGCAAAATTCACAAAAATGAGCTAATCATATTTTCACGGTCGATAAACTAGGTTTAACTGTTGTAAACTATAGCTTACTGACAGAAAGCTATGGTTAACAACGTTAATCTATATTTCATATCTGTAAACCATAGTTAACACAATCATCCATGTTTCAGAAGTGTAAAACTATAATTAACACTGAAAACAACCATTTGCGATTGCAAATCATAGTTTAACTGATAAAAATACTTTCATGATTGTGAAACTATGATTAACAACTCTTAAGGTATCTCACTCCTCACGTTTTGATTTCACCGCGCAGATGATCATTATATTTAAAATGAATATGATTTTATTTATGTTATCATCACAGAAAGATTATTATTTCATAATTACACAACATTCATAAAGAAAATCTATTTGAGTTCAAGAAACAAACAAGTTTTGGGGGGAACTATTTTTTTGGTACGGAAGGTTTTTTTAGACGAAAATGACAGAAACAAGCAATTTTATGAATTTTCAATATACTTTTCTTTTCATTATACTTTATGTATTATTCACACTTTCAGCATTTGATAGGTTTGTAATATATTCTATAGGTTCTGTGTGACATGTACAAAATTAAATCTTGAGTGATAGACATTTAGCATAAAATCATGCAAATATATAGAAAATGTCAGAATTTTTTTAAGCCAAATTTTATGAGAATTTTACCTTTGAAGCCCTATATCTAAAATTTGACATCACTGACCCCCATGTTTTATTATGTCAAAATGATACTGAATACATATCTAGGCAAACTGGATTAATCTTATAAAATTCTTGATATTCAAAAAGTTTTTTTATTTCAAATCAAATTGTAACCATTATAAAAATTGTCTATTTTAAGTGCAAAAAGGTCACACAAAAATTTATGCAGCTTTGTACAAAATTTTTTCGTAATCCCTCTATTTAGTGTGACCATTATGCATAATTAAAAACAATATTTCAGGAAATAAGTTTGCTTAATCAAAAATACTGACAACAAATCCTAATCAGGTTGAAATTGCATTTTAGGTGCAAAAAGGTCAAATTAAATGCCTACATGGGCCATGGGCCATTCAGAAACTCAGAGGGATACTGATCATGACCCCCCATTATCTTTGTATTTTTTAAGTATGTTTTGTCTACAGATTTCAATGATATACAGTGAAGTCCCCATTTCCGGGTCGTCTCCAATTCCGGGTCACTGCTATAATTTTTATGTCATATTGTTTAAAATGTAGCAGAAAAAACTTTATAAATAAACTGATCACGAACTACTGGCCTTTCTGTATTTGATCAGTAAAAAATATTTGAAAGAAAACATTTACAGACCATCCGAGAAACGAAATTAGGAATCAAGCGCTTTCGAGATCAAGATTTTCACTCATCTTCGACATGGTACTTTCGTTATTTACGCTGCAGCATGGTTGATGTGAAAGTTTTGGCCGAGTATTAATAGCTGCACAATATTGCATATGCATTCAGTTATCCATCAGATATTGTTCATTATAATAAGTGCTCAATTAAATGTACACTTATTGATAAATCAAGCTGAAGGAGTTTCCCCAATTGCGGGTCAGTTTACCTGAAACATATTTTTTGTGGTTTTACGATAACATGTAAGAGGGAGAGAAAGAAATTCAATTAAATAAAATGCTCCATGCTGTTGTCATTATATTTATCTTGTTCGTTATTTTCTTTGCTTTGATTTTATTTAGTGTCACATAATGATTATTTCATTCGGAATCACTGCCCTCATTTACATTTAGAAATGGGTCCCTGTTACTTGTGAATCAGTGGTTTTAAATATTTTTCCTGAGCGGTAATATTTTTTCAATGCTGCAAATTCATAAAAATCGTTTTCCAAAACGAATCCCCAATATTACAGAGACCTTAAAGTCACATGACCTGGAAATGGAGAAAATGATTCGAAAGTGGGGAAGCCATGCAGGCCTTGTTGAAATACCTCCGTAAATATAGTTCTCGGGAATTTATTTTGAAAAAAGAAATGGCTGTAAAATAGCTCACAAACAGTACTTTCAATATGTATGAAGTATGAAATCAAAATTGAACAACTTTGCCAAATATTAACGAAACAGTCTGACGTGACCCGGAATTGGCGACTTCACCTTACTTCTCAAGAAATTCTTGATAGAACAATATTGAGGAGTGGGATACCTTACGAATGAAGATGTGAATCTATATTTATCAGCAAAATCTATCGATAACGTTATTTGCAGACAGATAAACGTAGATTATCATTCGAAAACTATATTTTAATATTAAATACGGTTTTATGGTTGAAAACTAAGAAATCGTTAACTACTGTTTGCGGTTCGTAAACTATAGTTTAACTACAGTCGATAAACTGTGAAACTAAGCTTTTTGTTATACCTGCGCCCATTGCCCCCATAAAATGTCCGGCGATTCTGTGTTGTACCCGTTGTCTAACGCTGTCCATAACTTCTTCATTTGCTAATAGTGGACTAGACTCGTTTGTTGTCTGCATCTTGACAATAATACTGAGATCATGTATATGTTTACCTAACAGTTAATTTAATCACGAAAAGAAGCGTTTGATTGATTGAGATGAGCTCTCAAAGAAGCTTCGATTGACCCAAATGGACCCAACTGGACCCAAATGTTGATCCAGCTGGAGAAAAAATACGATTTGAAATTAAATAAAACTTTATTATTATTATTATTATTATTATTATTATCTGTACATAATTATGATAATTATTATAGTAATACAGAAATCAAACGGAACCACAATAATCCGAATTGCGATATGAATCTGACAGCAAAAGTCATTTATGGAGGTTGTTCACCGTTATTTAGAGATCCTTTACAAAATAATTGTCAACTAATTCTTAGCATATCACCGGGCAACATCGACCAAGTCCAAGGCCAGACATTCGACATCTTTCTGAAGGGGATGTGCGTATGGCACGCCAAATTCACAAAAATGAGATAATCATAGTTTCACAGTCGATAAACTAGGTTTAACGGTTGTAAACTATAGTTTACGGACAGAAAACTATAGTTAACGACGTTAATCTATTGCAAAACACAGTTTTATCTGATAAATATAGTTTCACGATTGTGAAACTATGATTAACAACTCTTAACCATAGTTAACGAATGTAAATTATAGTTTACAGATGTGAATCTATATTTATCAGCAAAATCTATCGTTAACGTTATTTGCAGACAGATAAACTTAGATTATCATTCGTTAACTATAGTTTACAACCGTTAAATATAGTTTTACAGGTGAAAACTATCGTTAACTATAGTTTGCGGTTCGTAAACTATAGTTTCCAGCCGATAAATATAGGATCTCTCATGATTTGCGATGGCATATGATTTTTATCCAACGAGTTGTGTGTTTTCTATCCCCGAGCCTTGGCGAGGGGATAGAAAACACACAACGAGTTGGATAAAAATCATATACCATCGCAAATCATGAGAGATTCTTTTTATCACATGTTTTACCACAAGGTAAACCCCAATCTTTTGTTAAACCTCAATCTTTCTGTAAACATTATAATTGTGAGCCGCAAAACACATTCACTACAAGACGTCAACAACTTTACGCATGGAAAAAAGTTCCTTGAGATTAACAAACAAACATTTCATGTATATTTTTATCAATTTATAAAAAAAATTGAAACAGCATTGAATGCTGCACATTTATAACTCTACGCTTTTCAACTGAATTATTTTGTTTCTTTTTCATTCTACGTCAATAATCTGCCTAAAGCTACCTAATGTTTAATTATGACGTCACGTGGCGTAAGAACACACAGTGGAATATCAAAAATTTATCCCATGAGTGATATCTACCGTATATTGAGATAAACATGTGATAAACCTAATTTATCAAATGTGAAACCATGTTTAACTCATTTTTGTGAATTTGGCGTGCCATATGTGCGGCCATCTTGTACATTTGAGAATAAAAATGTAAATATTTCTTAAACTGGCTTGTTTCTGCCCAAAAGTGACCAACACTGTTGTCAAAAGATGAAGAAGCAATAAATATGAGGTTCTGCATGTTGTTTTGTATGCAAATCAAGCATACAAGAGCATAGTCCGAAATATCTGACGTTTTCCTGGCTTTTTTAACGATTTTGATATTTTACTTGCCAGGAAAGCGTCAGAACCGTTGTAACGAAGAATATTGACCCGGGTTGAAAATTGACCCGGGGGTCATTTTTCAACGTTAAATATTGACCAGAGGGTCATTTTTCAACGTTGAAATTTGAGACCTAAAGTCGTGAAATTTATACCCGGGGTCATTTTTCAACAGCTTGAAAAAGATTTTTCTAAACTCTGATGACCTCGACACGTTGAAAATTGACCCTGTTGAAAATTGACTCCAACATTAGAGTTTTGAACTGTCTTCGAACTGGAACTGGAACTTGCTCTACACGGTTTAAATGAACATGTATATACTTGAACGTTTCAGTTTTAAAGTTTTAATTCTTTTATACTGTCCGATACATATTAGTAAAATACCTACCCCAATTTTACACCTTGTAATTTACACTATGCAGAGGAAAAGTTACGTACAAATTTTGAAACCGAATGGCATAACGATATCCAAAGCGTACCAAAACTTCGTACATATATCCTTTTTAAATCCAGCTACATAGTCGAAAAATACCTTACGCTAGATCTCCCCAAACCCATCAGATCAAAATTGGCAATGTTTAGATGTGGTGTACTTCCCCTAAGGATTGAAACAGGTCGCTACAGAGGAGAACCGGTGGAGGACAGAATATGTAACTTATGTGATCTTAACGAAATCGAAACTGAAAAGCATTTTTTATTACATTGTCCATTCTTTAATAACCAAAGAAGTCATTTATTTTATAAAATTGGATATGATTTAACTGTTAGTCAAAATATTACAAATGATAGTACTCTGCTCGTTCACCTAATATGTAACTTCCCCCGCCAAACCGCTTATTTCATTAATGAATTATACAATCTAAGACAGATACACCAGACAAAGCCATCTTGCTCCTAAAACATGTAAAAAATTTATTCACATTGTAACAGTTTAAAAGTGACTTATAGGTCCGTTGGGCCGGGTGTATTGATGTTATATTTGTAAAAGGAATTTTGTAATTATTATGTTATATACACATGTCACTATAATAAACTATTTACTTACTTACTTACTTACTATTAGTATGTGGACGTGGCTGATTTGTTTTAGGTTGATTTGTCCGATTACAATCATTTAATTCTAAGACTGAAAACTCTGTATCCCGTCATTATACTATGTAAAAAAAGCAAAGAAATTGACCTTTTGCTTCTGAATGGAACGGGTGAGTCGGCCTAGACGGGGAGTCGGGCTAGCAATTCTTTTGGACATATAATTGATTTTCATTCCTTCATGAGACAAAATTAATGGTGACCAAGGACAGATTATTAATTTTGTATTTACTGTAAGAATTTTTTGTAGCTTAAAGAAAATAGGTTTAATTGTTTCCGGTGTACTAGAACAGAATACAAATTAATGTCTCTATTTTTAAAAACTGACATCAACCCCCACTCTTCTCATTATCGGGATATGATGATTGTCCCCTT
Source organism: Magallana hongkongensis (assembly GCA_016163765.1). Lineage (NCBI taxonomy): Eukaryota > Metazoa > Mollusca > Bivalvia > Ostreida > Ostreidae > Magallana > Magallana hongkongensis. The sequence goes on along the minus strand of WFKH01010211.1, from coordinate 6,131,120 downwards.
TTTTATAAACTTGTCATAATCTCTGATAAATATGTCCAACAAATACTGGCCGATAAAATTGCTTTTCAGACAAATAGACATAGCTTAATTCTAGGAAGTCTGGATATTTTATTAACAACATAATAAATAAACAGTTGTCATTTTTTATTTGACAAGTCGTCAACAATTTAATTTATTTAATTTAACAATGATGTTTTGTAAACTTGCCAGATAAACTATTTTTGAAGCACCAGCCAACTTTCTGCATATGCATAGTTCTTAAAAGATTGCAATAGATCTCTCTTTTTCTTTTTTTTTTGTGAGTTTTCAATTTCATTAACTAATTTACGTGTAAATCTGAAAAATCTATAGAAAGGTCCACTACCTAGTCCGACCCCATCGCGTGACCCTCTACTTCATTTTCATGTAAGACATTTTTTAAATTCAAAAATGCAATTTACCATTTATTGACAAAAACAATTTTAATTAAGAAACTTCTGTTAAGTTTATTTAGAAACTATAAAAGCAAAATAACATTATTGTCACCCTGTACAAAAATAGGTTGCTAACTTGCGATATATTCTATTAAGGAGAATTGTTTATGCCTAGAAAAAATAACTATTTGTTTCAATCATTTTCATAATATCTAGTTACATCCTGATTTATCCTAATAGCACATTTTCACAGCAAAATGAAACACTGAAAAATATTGGTTTTCAAGATAGATATACATGTGTAGTTTCTACATGAATTTGAAAAAAAAGATTGCTTATTGAATGGTAATTATTTTTTTCTTCAGAGAACTTCATACAGTTAGCGTATAGTCATATGGAAAATTTGTTATTTACTGGGTGAGTGTAAATACAAAATTTAGATAATCACATTTTTAATTAATAAAGTGAGTAAGTGCAAGAACAAAAATCACAATATGTCATGTTGTAAATTTTGTATTAACACCCATCAAGAAAATTTGCAATAAACAATATCACAATTTTAATTCACTGGGTGAGTGTAAAATCAAAATTAAAATATGACTTGTTGTAAATTTTTATTTATTATTTATATTTGTACACCTATCCAGCAAATATATATATAAAAAAATGTTTCAATGAATTGAATAGTTTATCGTGTAACCATATGTACCAATATTCTTATTAAAAACATATTTTAAATAAAGACATCACACAAAACAGCAATTATACGCCAAAAGTTCACTATGAATAAAATAGTTAATACATATTTGAAAGGTCAATATGTTAATTCAAAAAATATAATCATTGAAGTGTTTGATTTTTTATTTTTTGTCAGACTGTTTAATCCTATAAACATGTAAATGTAAAGAATAAATATGAAAAAACTGTAATTTTTTAATTAAACTGTTAAATAAATCAGTTATGAATATCAATTCGATAATTTGTGCTTTTTTGCTGTTGAATTTAGAACCGGTTTCATGATCAAAATTCCACGATGCGGGTCAATTTTTAACGGACCAGGGTCTTTATTCAACACCTTTGGTCTCAATATTCAACGTTGAAAAATGATCCCCGGGTCAATTTTCAACCCGGGTCAAATTTCTTCTAAAAGTTACACCGGCGCCATTACGAAAACTGGAAATTCGCCGCCTCCAACTTGAGGCGGCATTCTCAGCTCGATTTTAAATATTTGCGAGTCGAATAAAATGTTTAACTTACAATTAATTAATAAAACGACGACAAATGATATCGATTTTATTGGTTCTTATACTTACATCCCATAACAAACTGTTGAACACATTTTATCGAACTGTCTAGATTTGTTTTGATTTCGTGCATTTTTGAAATCTCGCGAGAAAGTAGGGTCTACTAACCCAGTTTTTTCAGTGTGACTATGAAAATATTGAGTAGAATTTTATTTTAAGCGATACATTGGTGAGTTTGAATATATATCATTAAAATTGAACCGAGTATGCCGCTTCCAGATAGAAACGGCGAATTTCCAGTTTAAGTAATGGGACCCGTTCTGACGTTTTCCTGGCAAGTAAAATATCAAAATCGTTTTAAAAAGCCAGGAAAACGCCAGATATTTCGGACTAACAAGAGCAGAACAATGCCTTTTTCAATAACTAAGAACTGCGCAGCTACAGACTTAAATTCAAGATTTAAAAATCTGAAAATATATGAAAGGAGGTCATTCGTGTCCACTCTACAACCATTTGTTCAGGAAAAGGTCTAAACTTGCTTATTTAAGTTGTAACTTTGTCTCAAAAGAGGGTACTCTATTCTTAAAATGGATCTCAAAAACCATCAATTCGCACGACATATTTTTGTCTGTGTCTATGGGAGTATATTGAAGTTATATTTTCATTGAAAAATTTGTATATACACCTGTATATTTTATTTAAGACATTTAATGTTTTGGACCTCTATCCTATTTCTAAAAAGAATTTAATTTAATTTATACTTATAGAACTGAAAAAACCCCCATTGGAACTGTTATAGAGATGTCTGTCTCATTCAACACTGATTGTTTTGAATTGACGTTTATATTTTTTTTTGTATGAAAATATAACGTCAATGTGCCTCCATAGACACAGGAGTTCTAAGTATAGCCTGGAATTTTCTTGTTCTAAAAATAGATCCCATGCCGACTGATAAAAACACTGGGTGCCCTTTTTGGAGGCAAAGTTACTACAATAATGTGCAAAATTCAACCTTTTTCTCTCAACAAATGGTTGTAGAGAGGACACCAGTTCTACAGCTGTTCTAAGTGATTAAAAAGGCATTGTTCTGTTCTTGTATGCGTAATTTGCATACAAAACAACATGTAGAACACCATATTTATTGTTTTTTTATCATTAGACAACAGTTTTGGGCAGAAACAAGCCAGTTCAAAAAATGTTTACATTTTTATTCTCAAATGTACAAGATGGCCGCACACCCCCCTGAAGCGCACCCCCCCCCTGAAGCGTTAAATTGTTTTTGACTTTGACAATGTACCTTAAAGGCATTTCCATCGCAAATTAGAACTTTCAGATTTAATAAGTTCCCTGTATAAGGTGGACATCATGCAAGTGTCTGTAGAGGGTGTAACATCATCTACAACCCCGATCTAATCAGGAGTCCTCCAGGCCGCGATGGTACATTGCTGTTCTTCTTGTACATTCACTAAAAACATACCATAATTTATCAAAGAGGAATCAACAGCAATATTGTAGTCTTTCAGAGACTTGACAAATTGCATTATTAGTGTATTTTCCTCACAAGTCAGAAAAAGCCCTCTGTTAAATTTCTAAATTAAGCCATTAGTCCACCATCATCCCCAGAACGTCAGGATTTTTGAGTCTACTCACGACCATGAGCGGACTCAGCATCCCTGACGTTGTGAGGATGGTCCACCACTTGGTCAGGATATGCAGGTGATATCCGAGTCCCGCATACGGTGAAAATCATTCACAATTAAGAAATGTTTCAGGGGAGAGCTGCCCTCATGGGAATGGTTGAACATGGAACAGCCAGTATTGTGTCCAATATGACCAAACAACTCAAATGGCTCTTGCTACAGCTAGTAACGACAAGCCCAGGCCAATTAAAGTATTCTCTTTAAATAGTGAAGTTGGAATATAACTGAAGGAAAGGGGAAGAAGGCTATGCACGTCCATATCTCTAAAGCAGAATAGGACCAAAGTTGTCATGATGTACAGAATCGTGTCTTGGTTGATTGACATTCCGTCTAACTCCTGATACCAACCATCTCTCCAAGAGGAGGCAGAATCAGCTTACACACAGCGGAACAATTCAAAATTGATTTATTTTTATTTTGATAAAAACTGTTTGACATACTACATGTACATTGTAGTATATCTGACTGC
>WFKH01010211.1:6054941-6092778 GCA_016163765.1 Magallana hongkongensis | reverse complement strand
GTACAACAAAGTTAACATCTGATTTACTGAAGATAATAAAAGTACATTTATTCATTGGACATTTATATATGAACTGGGTAAGGAAATTTGGTTCCTCAGATGTTTGAATTAAAACTGCATGTACATGATTATAAATTGCATACACTCTAGGATATCAACTTATTTATGGCTTGGTGATCAAGCTAGGATAGTCTGAGAACATTTCATTTTAGATTTGGGTAGGGTAGTGCTTTGTGCAGAATGCATGTCCTTTGGACCATTTATTTTTAATAATATGTTTTTTTTATATATGTTGTTCCAGTGGGTTCATTCTGAATATTATTGTTCAACTGACCAAGAAATATTCTTGATCCAAGAATTTCCAAGTGAACAAAATTTATTCAACCTCTTTACCCTCGTTACACTTATCCGTTAGACTAGCTGCCATTAATATCCCTTACATAAGGCATCTTTTGGTGTTTATATACTGTAATGTTGTACAAGGTCTTTCTTTTAAAAATCTAAGATTATTTTGTAAAGCATTTCAGGATGAAAATGATTACTATTGGTATATAGGGAATGTCATTCAGTCTGCTTTTATTGGTGCATTACTTTGTATGATGGTACATGTATAGATCTCATTTCTTGATTATGATTACCCTGGTAAGAGAGCTGGATGGTCGTGGGCATTTTTAAACTATATTAATCTTCTTTAAAAGGAGCTCTTTGTATAAAGATATATGGAAATATTCAAATTTAAATGCTATTAATTATTAAGAATTTATCTTTAATAAATAAAAGGTTATGGCTATTTTTTAAACAAATTTTTAACAAATCATACCTGCAATTTTAAGATCTGATGGTTATAATTTGTTGACCATCCAGCCTCCTTAGACTTGATTAAATTAAACTTTGCCCCATTTATTTTCAGACTTACACAGGATCTATACTTGTGGCAGTGAACCCTTACCAAATTCTCCCCATCTACACAGCAGAGCAAATCCAGTTATATCGGGACAAAAAAATTGGGGAACTGCCGCCCCATATATTTGCCATCGCAGACAATGCCTACTACAGCATGCAGAGATATAAACACGACCAGTGTGTCATTATCAGGTATGTCTAAGGCACTCTGACTTCAGACTTCCAAATCCAGAAAACTGTTGTTTTATAACTTAAAAAGAATCGTGAATCATGCATTTCTATATCCTGATTGCATTGGAAGTTTTTTCATATGAACACGCAAGAAAGCGTTTAAATTTTAAATTTTTGGGGGGAGTACCTGGTAATTATGTTTATGCAGGTATGAACACAACTGGTGGCTGTAAGAAATACAAAGCATTGCCTTTTTATGTAGGCAAGCAAACAAAAAAAATATTTTACATGTATGGTATATCATCTTACTAAGTCAACAATGTCTGATCCACTCCTCCCCATCATTACAAACCCTTAACAGATCTAGCTAGAAAACACCAAGGCTGAAACTAGGGTTATTAATCTAACTATGCATTGTCTGTAAAAACTCTTCAGTGTAGTTTGCAATCTACAATTGTGCACCAATCGAAATCATTCATTTAAATTCAACTCTTAATTCTAGCTGAATCTGTGAGGAGCAGATCAGAAAACCTTGAATTGAAAAGATGATCTGATATGTGTGAGTCAGATTTAAGTGGGGAGTCTGTTGGGAGTAATTGCATTTATAGAAATGTGAATGCAACTGGTGGTTGTAAGAAATAAAAAGCAGAGTGCAGTTTATATAAGCAAGCAAACATAAAGATATTTTACATGTTTTGTATACGCGTGTGTGTGTGATTTTAGTGGAGAGTCTGGTGCCGGTAAGACGGAAAGCACCAAACTGATCCTGCAGTTCCTGGCAGCCGTGTCCGGACAGCATTCTTGGATAGAGCAACAAATCCTGGAGGCCAACCCCATCATGGAAGGTAACAGATATTGTTGTCAGTTTGAAATCCCCCCTTTAACTGTAGGAGTAAATTTCAATTTCATGACATTTATAAGGTTCTGCCATATAACTGGGGGTATTTTTGTTTTACAGAGTGTTTTCCTTGCTCAATTTTGTGTTTAAAATGTCAAAGTTTTGTTCAATATCATTCTCCTTTGAAATTTAAGCCATTATTTGAACTTTGCATAGTATAAACTAACTTTTTATAATGAAAATTTTGGGTATATTTCTACCTGTAACAAAACTTTTTTTTCAGCATTTGGAAATGCCAAAACCATCAGGAATGACAACTCCAGTAGATTTGGAAAATATATAGACATTCACTTCAACCAAAAGGGTTCTATAGAGGGGGCTAAAATAGAACAGTACCTCTTAGAGAAGTCTCGAATTGTGACCCAGGCTCATGATGAACGGAACTACCATATCTTCTACTGCATGTTGGCTGGAATGACGAATGAAGAAAAACAGAAACTGGATGTGGCTGATGCAACCAAGTACTGGTATCTTACACAGGTAAACAGCTTACTTGTGTCAAAAAATGAGATGGATAGAGTTGTCCAAAATGGACGGTTTCTATCTTCTTTTTATTTTAGTAAAACGAGAGAAATAGCTGATATTTCACCAGAAACATGCATAAATGTTTTTGATCCCGCAAAAATTCTCCAGGGCACAATCTAAATGATAGTAGGATGCTGGCAGCCATGTTTATGTTACAGGGTGGTTGTGTCACCTGGGAGCGCCTTGATGACCATTTTTTCTGTTTCTATTTAAGGGAGGTTCTATTACCTGTGAAGGTCGTGACGATGCCAAGGAGTTTGCAGACATTCGGTCAGCCATGAAAGTTCTTATGTTCAAAGACCCTGAAGTCTGGGACATCCTCAAAATTCTGGCTGCCCTTCTCCATGTGGGAAACATCAAATACAATGGTATATATTTACTTTGTTTTACTGAAGAACCTATAATGTTGTATTGTTACAGATTGTAACCAATACTAACTTTGATATTTTATGATAATTATGATATGCCTATTTGTGTACGTGTTTTTGATATGAGAGAATTTGTAAAGTTTGCTAGCTCTTGATGGTAATTGAGGATGACACACTGTCTTTTGCAGCTATTGAGATGGACAATATAGAAGCCAGTGAAGTACAAGACATTCAGTACATCAACAAGACAGCTAGACTCTTTGAGGTTGGTGAATTCATTCATTCTTCAGCTCCTTGGTATTCATTCTAATCCTAAGCTCATAGTGTTTTTTTAACACTTTCAAATTGAATACATGACTGCATCATTTGGAAGTACATGTAAATCTTTTGTTTCAGTGAATTTTTATAAGACTAATATCAGATGTTATACATGTATATGAAAAAAAAGCAAGTACATGTATATGATGTAACTGGTAATCTGAATTGTTACCTGATTAATCTGACTTGTTAATCTGACTGAATACAATATTAATCTGACTTAATACATGATAAATTTGACTTGATACATGATAGATTTGACTTAATCCATTAATTGACTGTGTTTAAACAGGTGAGAGCCCAGGACTTGATTGACGTGTTGACCACACGTACCATTGTGACGCGCGGCGAGAGTGTGACTGTTACCATGGGAAGAGAGGGCGCGGCCGATGTCAGGGATGCGTTTGTCAAAGGAATTTACGGCCGCATGTTTGTCTGGATTGTCAACAAAATCAACCTAGCGATCTACAAACCCTCGAGTACACAGTTGTACCGGACGTCTATAGGGGTCCTGGACATCTTTGGTTTTGAGAGCTTTGATGTCAATAGGTAAGTTTGAACAAGTTTATTTTTTTTAACCAGTTTTCCATAGGAAAAATTTGGTTATTGAATTGGTAAAAATGGTGGGTGGGCAGGTGGGCAGGTGGCTGCCAAAAGGGTACCCCTTTTTTACGGATAACTCCTCCTACAGTTTTTAAGATAGGACATTTTTGTTTTGCAGATCAATTGGTCATATATTAGAGATGTGCATATTACTTGGATTTTGATTTTTGTTGATTTATGCGAAAAAAACAAGTTGTTGAACTTCGACATTTTTTTGCAAAATATTGCATATTGGGTACCCATATTGTAGGAATAACTCCTCCTACAGTTTTCAAGATAGAACATTTTTGTCTGCAGATCAATTTCACATTTATCAGAGATGTGCATATTACTTGGAATTTTGGTTTCTGTTAATTAATGCCAAAAATACCAGCTGTTGAACTCGGACATTTTCTTACAAAATATTGCAAATAGAGTACCCTTATTGTATGGATAACTCCTCCTACAGTTTTCAAAATTGGGCATTTTTGTTTTGCAGATCAATTTCACATACATCAGAGATGTGCATATTACTTGGAATTTTGATTTTTGATAATCATTGCAAAAAATACCAGCTGTTGAACTTAGTCATTTTTTGGCAAAATATTGCAAATAGAGTACCCCATTTCTCTGGATAGGTAACCATAGTGTTTATCAGTGTAGGTAGGGTTAACAAATGGATTATGGATACTGTTCACACAAAAGAAAACACGATTTGTTGTCACATTGACAGCTTTTCTTTTGTTTTAATATTAATATGACACACAGCTCTATTTTATTTTTGGTTTATTAAAAAGATCATCAGGGCTTGCTTACTGATCAGTCTGCATGTAATCTTTGATAACTCTAATTTGCAGTTTTGAACAGCTTTGCATCAATTATGCCAATGAAAATCTCCAGCAGTTCTTTGTCCAGCACATCTTCAAACTGGAACAGGTTTGTTTGCTTTGCCTAGTAACAAAGAAACTCTAACAATAGCATTCTTAAATCTTTTTTACACAATCAGAACTGTTGTTTTTGGAATATGTATATAGTGTTACCTCCATGTACATGTACCTCTGGGAGTTGGAAAATTTTGTCTGCCAGTGGACTAACCACCTTAAACACTCTCTGTTTTATTCCTGCAGGAGGAGTATGACAATGAAGGCATCAACTGGAAGCACATTGAGTTTGTGGATAACCAGGACACACTGGATCTGATCGGAGCACGCCCAATGAACCTGATCTCTCTCGTAGACGAAGAAAGCGTGTTTCCCAAGGTAAAGTCTAGAGAGGGTTCAGTGAAATACTTGTGCAGTCTTTGAAATATATTAGAACTTTGAAATCAGTGATCATAGATTAAGAAATAGATAAAGTACCTTTAAGCTGTATGGTTATGACCATAAAATGATAAGAACCACAAGACATAATAATGAAATTAGGCCATCCTTAAAAATATGTTTGTTTGGAATTGCTGCCTGGAGGTTTCTAGACCCAGGAGGGAGGGAGGGATTTTTTTTTTGTATTTTCAAACTTGAAGTTTAAGTAATTTAAAAAAATTGGTAAAAAATAAAAATCTCCATAAAAAAAAAGTTCTTTATTTTTTGCTAATAAAGTTTATTCAGCCGGGGTATTTTAATGAGGCGAGAAGCAATTCCAGACAAACAAAAATTTTATTTTGGCCTCATTCGTGATATTGTAGATATTTTACAAGAGATTGACATTTAGGGTTGTGTTATTTCCAGGGTACGGACCGCAGTATGTTGGACAAGTTTAACAACAACCACAGAAACAACAGGAACTACTTACAGCCCAAGTCCAACATCAACCTTCAGTTTGGTCTGAATCACTTTGCTGGTGTGGTCTTCTACGACTGTAAAGGTAGGCATTTCTCTGAACGACAGTCCCTCTCATTAAGCAGATATTTCTTTTGTGTATTGCACATACAAGACAGAAAGAATATAAACTTAGGTTGTACAGAGACAATGGGTATCAAAATAACAGCAAACTTCTGGTTTTCTTTCTCAGAGGGTATAACAAAGATACCAGTATAATTTGTAGACATAACAAAGATGAATTCTCATGTTTGATAGGAGCAATGACGGTTTTAACTTTCATTGTTGTTACTTGTTAGACATTGTACCATTGTTGTACTAGCATATTACTAAAATGTTCTTGATAGTTACTATGGTAATAATCTCACACTTGGTTGTACATAAGGTCCCTTTGAATATATTTTCATAATCAAAATACATTATGTATTGTAATAGCAATCTGATTAAAATTCAATGTTTTGAAACAAATACTACCTTCCAATTACTGAATTATGACTACATTGTAGGTTGTTGCTTCATTCTAAGTTTGTTTAGCACAGACCTTATATTTATTTTATTTTTTGCATCACAGGTTTCCTGGAGAAAAACAGAGACACATTTAGTCCAGACTTGCTCGGACTCATCCAAACCTCCTCCAATAAATTCCTGGTCCACCTCTTCAACAATGACATCAACATGGTAGGGTTTTCTAGTAGACCATTATCCTCAGAGTATACACGACACATTGACTTTGACAGGGTGATGGGTCTCAGGAAGCTCTCTGGATGGAATCAATCTTGATATGTACCATTAGTTACCCTAACAATTAACATGATCATATTGCTGATCACGAAGCAATCCCATTCCATTATATATTGCTTGTATAGTAAAAAATGGGATTTCAAATTATATTGAAGATTATTTCCCTCAAATGTTTTTTTCATGATAGTGTAAACAGGGAAATATTTGCACCCGTTTAATTTCCGTCCCTTTCACCTCGTTGTCAGCGAGGGAGTTTAAGACTAGGCAAATTCTAATGTCTCAATTACATGTATCTCTTTTTAAACACAACTGTGTCTGGGCGAATTCAAGACGGGGCAAAACTGTTTGCAAGTGTAGAAGGGCAAAAACTACACAAGGTGAAAATAACCCTGTGTACAGCAATTAAAAGTGTCATTTTATCATAAATGAGTGTTTTATTAATGATTGATTGAAATTTAGATCTTTTCCATTTCTAATTCTTTGTTGGATGAGAACAATTTCATATAAATTGAAGTTCAAGGGTATTTTTCTTGATAAAGGACAGGAAAGTGTAAATGAATGATTTACATTTGTGTGAAAGTAAGCAATTCCCTTGGTCAGTAACTGGAAACAGGAGTGGGTCTGTGAAAACATTGTGTACATATCCTGGGTGCTGTGTTTCTCTAGTATGATTCCAATCTATCCAGAATTTATGGAGCTTATATGATATTTCCTCCGTTACAGGGATCTGACACTAAGAAACGTGCAGCGACACTTGGATCTCAGTTCAAGAAATCGCTGGACCTCCTAATGAAGACGCTGAGTGCCTGTCAACCATTCTTTGTCAGATGCGTCAAACCTAATGAATTCAAAAAGCCACTGGTACAGTCTCTTACTCTGTTACTTAATTACCAGTATACTGTAACTGATGCTAGCAATACTTATTAGTTTCATTTTACATAGAGTTTTAATTGGATATATACTAAAGAACAACAAATGACTACCCATTAACCCTCTCGTTACATCCCAACCATAGTACAATATAACATTAATTATGATAAAATTGTTTGAAGGAAGATAGAAATATGATAGAATGTCATACTCTAATTAAATTGTTTTTATCCCTATTCATGTTGTATGATTATGTGGTTTTATCAGTTGTCCTCATCAAATATATAATCTGATGCAATCTGAATTTTAGGAATTTGATCGAGAATTGTGTTGCAAACAGCTGCGATATTCAGGAATGATGGAAACCATTCGAATCCGTAAAGCTGGATATCCGATCCGGCACATGTTCAAGGACTTTGTGGATCGCTACAGAATCCTCGCCCCGGGCATCGGACCGTCCCATAAAGAGGACTGTAGGGCCGCCTCTAAGAAAATCTGCTCTGTCGTCTTCAGTGGGGGAGACTACCAGATTGGCAAATCCAAAGTCTTCCTCAAGGTATTTGATTCTTTTAAAGCTGTGCTCTGAATGTTTCATTCACTTACACCTATTATTGGGTTACAAAATTTAGAAAATAAAAGTCTTCCTCAAGGTATTTTATTCTGGCTTTGAATAGTGTAAATTACAGATTTGAACATTTCATTCACTTACTTGTATTATTTATGAGAATCATGTGATTTACACATTAAATCAGTGATCTAGTCACCCATTGTCTCGGGAATACCAGAAAAATTACACACAATGGCAAATTTATTTCCATGCATCATTCATTGTATAAGCAATTTAAGCATCGTGTAAAAATCAAGAATCAGCATGTACCTGGTATTAAGTGCTCCCGGAGCTGAACTTTCAATCATTAATTTTATTACAGGATGCGCAAGATGTTTACCTGGAGCAGTGCCGTGAGAAGGAACTGGCCAAGAAGATCTTGATTCTACAGAAGACTATTCGGGCGTGGCATTGTCGTCGACGCTTCCTGAAGATGAAGGACAGCTGTATCACTATGCAAACAACATGGAGGGCTTACATCGCCAGAAAAAGATTCCTTATGGTACTGACACGAAGACGACTAAATGATCACTGATTACTGTAGATTCCTAATTAAATGCAAGGAAATGATCTTAGCATAAATTCAAGAGAATCTCCCGAGCAGATTTTAGAATCTTGCATTTATTTTTTTGGCAATTGAGATCTACATGATATTTTAACAAAAGTTTGGGGCTATTTAAGATTTTATATTCTCAAGATTTGATGCAAGATGGTGAAATCCTTGCCTAAAATAAGGAATCTACAGGTAGATTTGGAATTTAAGTTTTGTTGAGGGCTTGGTTTATGAGTTGGTTTCATTTCTTTGTTGTAGATCAGACAAGGTTACATGCGACTACAGGCCATCATCCGGTCCCGAGTCCTGACTGCCCGGTTTAACGCTGTCAGAGGTGTCATGATCAATCTACAGGTACACAATCTCTGAAATCTGCCATTATTACATATAAGTGTTGGAAAGGCAAAAGGGAATCTATAGAAACACAGTTAAATCCTCCCTTTTAGGGCTTTTTCAAATTCAAACTTTCTATATTATGACGAATTTTATTTCTTGAGATTACTGGGTATATTAAAAGCATCAGTTAGAATAGGTTGCAAATAATTTGATAGTTGGAATTTTCTGCAATTTTCACTAACAAAATTTGTTTTGTAAATTTGGGGGTGTGACAAGGTTATAGATTGCATTTAAAATAAACAGTTTAAACAGATTGGCTTTACATTGACTGCTTTTACAGTAGGTTCTGATCTTTACAGAGATATTGTCGCGGTTATTTGGTCAGACAGTGGGCTTCCAAGAGGATGACATCCATAGTGAGGCTACAGGCCTGTATCAGGACCATGATAGCCAGGAAGAAGTACCGCAGACAGAAGATCGAGGTGAGAACCCTCACAGTTCATTACTCTGTTAAACTTGTCAGTTACCGATACAGGTAAATACTTAACAATTTGAAAGGATCCGAAAACTCATAAAATTACATATATTTTTATTACTATTAACACTTAGTACTTTGAAATCTTAAATACACTTATCTTACTAGTGTTTTACTTTTTGTTAGCTTAAACATGAAAATGATAGAATTTTGTTAAATCTCTAGAACCCTTAAAATTTATACTAGAAAAGCAAAGGGATCAGTAATGCTCTGATGAGCAATAGTTATATATGATGATAGATTACCTGAAGCTACATTTCCTTTTGTATGTGATATTGCAGCCACCCCAGCACCAACAGTATATTTCCTGGGTACCCCTCACCCTCGAATTTCAATCCGCAATGAATTAAAAACTTGATCTTTCTTCATTATTTATAAATTAAAGTGTATCTACAAAATCCTGTGAAAAAACTGGCAATGAATGAAAATTGGCCCCCATGAATTTAAATGATTTTACACTATATGATCCTTTTGAATTCAAACTTATGGCTACCCAGCCGTCATGGAAGTTATAATTATTGAGTTACCGTAAGCATTTTTAATGATTTCAGTTCAAGAAACTGCAGGAAGCAGAGAGACTTCGAATGGAGGAGGAGCAGAGACTCAAAAGGAAGATGAATGAGAAGAAGGCTAAACAGGAAGCCGAAAGGCTGTACAAGGTCAGACCAGCCTACCACCCCTCAGATCCTAACCTATGTCAAAACTGTTTACTGTTAAACCATTTTTATTTACGTGTGTGCGAAAAATTTTATTGCAATTTCTAGATGACATTTTTTGTCATGACTAATTCATGCTGTGAAAAAAAAGCTGCATGTTACAAATTGCAAAAAATACTTACCTGGTAATATCATGAACCAATGTAGCACAAAAATAACTTGATGGGATAAAACCTGGTTTACAGTACATGTATGTTTCTCCCGTGTTACATGTACAATCAGTTGTTACATTCCAAACTTGTAAAACTTGGCAGTCTCGTCCATAATTTAATTTTAATTTTTTTTTAACACTGCTGACCCGAATTCATTATAAATATAAGCATCCGCTTGATTTTCAGTCTGTCGTAAAATTATTTTATCAATGAAATTTGTTTACTAGGAGCGTTTGGCCAAGATGGAGCATGAAGTTAATGAAGAGGAGATAAGGCAGAAGTCGGAGATCCTTCACAAGAGAGAGCAGATAGACCAGGCGGAGAGAAAGAAGAACGAGACCGTCAGCGACTCTAAACTGGTCAGTTATCTCCTAATACTGAGCGTAAATTTCTCCTGACATTGAGCTCAGATTTCTCCTTAAACTCATCTCTGATCTCTAATTACCAAGTCCTAACACTGAACCTGTAGAGCAAAAAAAAAAAAAAAGCTTATCAACCATGTATGCATCAATCAAGTATGCTTGCAATCAAATCAAAAAAAGAATGGATTTCATTTTCATATTTGTAAAAAAATCGATAGGTCCAATGCAAAATTTGCTCTCGTGGCCCATTATTCGGGACAAAGCAGGTCACAGATTAAAAGTATTCATATGTGAAATAAATAAATATTGAAATGATAATGAAATGTAGTTGTCTGTAAGAATTCCTTTGGTCATCGTAAAAAATGGGAATTTCAAGCAATCTCATTTTTTTAAGGTTGAAGAAATATTTGACATCTTTGATGACGATGGAAATGAACCCCAGGGTGAAGGACCGTACCCGTTCATGGTAAGTTGATTGTTAATATACCGCTTCATTTCAAATATCGTTAAATTTCCAAGCTACATTTTGAATTTCTGTATTGGAATCTTGTATATTAACTTAAAATCATTCACAGTTCATATATTAAAAAGAAACCTCAATTATGCAGACTACCTTTTCTTGTATGTGTTTTGTAATGAAATGACTGTCCATCCTTTGACATAGATTTAAAAAAAATTAGAAGAAACTCCAATTATGTAGGTTACCTATTCTTGTATTACTTGATAATTTGAATGACTGTCCTTCCATTGACACGTACAGGACCTTGAAGAGAAGAGAAGGAGGATGATATCAGAGAATGGGCTGGACCTGGATGAAATGGCCATCCCTCTGCCGGACGACGAGGAAGACCTGTCCGAGTACAAATTCTCCAAGTTTGCCGCCATGTACTTCAAAAACAACGCCACACACAGTTATATTCGGCGCGTGCTGAGAGAACCACTGCTGCCATTGGCCAGCGATGGAGATAAACTGGTGAGTGGCCATATTGAGTGACATAGCTCTCTGTACATTCAATTTGTTATTGATTACTGTCTTGTTTGGTTTTGATTTTTTTCTAAAGTATCCGTTTTATTTAGTGGCACCTTGAAACGGTTGAGAAATTGTCCATCTTATGTACTAGTAGCTTAAAAGCAACAAATTGGCAATAATTTTATGACTCTTTTATCAAATGTATTGAATTGCTCCTGTTGTAGGCTGCACTGGCTGTGTGGATTACAATCTTACGATTTATGGGAGATTTGCCAGAACCCAAATACCACACAGCAATGGCTGAAGCAAAGGTAATATCTTTATTGATTTAGATTCAGGTTTTTTCCATCTAAATTTTACTTTATCTGCAAAGATAGTGTTACTGTATATGAATAAACATGTAATGAAATATATACTTAGATGAATACCATGCAAAGACATTGATTACCCAAATTGTAGATTGAATTGTCAGAGTAAACAAAGTTTTCTTGCAGATGATTTACAAACTTTTCCATTTTTCAGGACACAACACCAGTGATGACAAAAATATACTCCACCCTTGGACGGAAATTCAACAAGAAAGATTTAGAGGAGGCTCAAAGAATGGGACTAGATATAGTGAGTATCCATGGTTTATTCTAGTCCTATTACTTGTGAAGGAAGAAGTCAGCATTCTATTTCTACCAATTTATTAAGTATTTAAGCTATTAAATTCATGTTCAGGTATTTTTAATTAATCTTTGCATTAAACAATAGATACCTCATTGACAGCTACATGAAAATTGTTTTCTATTTTTGCTTTGAATTATTCTCTTGTGGCCCCCAAGTTGCGTGTACTAAAATCATGTTAACTGAAGCAAGTCAATTACCAAGCAACAAACGTGCCGCTGCTTGTTTTGACTATTTTAAAACTAACTGAAAAATGAAAATTCTTTTTCTGCAATTGAGAACCCATTATTTCTTCCTCAAGGAAAAAGAGCCGATTCCCGGGATCCGAGGGTCTGGGAAGCGAAGTGTCCGTAAGAAGCTGGTGTCCCTGACGCTAAAGAAGAAGTCAAAGCTGACGGAGGAAGTGACGCGTAAACTACAGCAGGAGCTGGACAGCAGTTTCTCCTCCAGCGGAAGTAACGCCCTTCTGGAGGACCGACCAACTTCCAACCTGGAGAAACTCCACTTCATCATTGGACACGGCATCCTGAGGCCTGATCTACGGTAGGCACAGGACTTATAGTTCTGAAAAATGAATGGGAATCTTATTTGTGCTGTATGATGTCTTATGCTTTTATAAGTAAGAAATTATCAAAACTTTCATGTTTATATTACTAAAAGTAAATTTCGGGAATGGACGTGAATCTTGCAAATTCCTGACATTCTCAGAAGCACATATTCATGTACATTTATTTTTGTTGGTTGAAAGTTTTACATCAATACTTGAGGTCATTAATAATCTTTTCTCTAGTTGATTTTATAAAAAGTTGCACTCTCTTACCAATGTCCATGTAAACAGTGTTTACTTACTGAATACTACCAGTAACCATGTATCTCTTGCAATATCTGCTACAACAAGGTAGATATATGTTTGTCATTTCAGTGATGAGATATACTGTCAGATCAGCAAACAGTTGACACAGAATCCATCCAAAAGCAGCCATGCTCGAGGCTGGATCCTTCTATCTCTGTGTGTTGGATGCTTTGCTCCGTCAGACAAGGTACAGTTCTGCTGAAATACATGTAGATCTAATTTGCTAAGTTATGTAATTTCATATGGTTTGTCAGAAGCTGTTAATAGATGTTTACACTTTAAGTATCTTCCTTACCTTTATACAATAAAAAAAAGGCAGAATCAAGTTATGCCTGGATCTAAAAATATTCAGTTTCCCAATTGCAGCCTAATCTGAAAATTGAGTTATTTCCCTTCTCATATCATAATGAAATTTTCAAAAGAAACCTGCCAGCTGCATTATACTTTTATAACTGTGGGCCTGAAATAGACTAAAAATAAAATTTTTAAATAAAATCTTCTTTGCAGTTCATCAAGTACTTAAGGAACTTTATTCATGAGGGACCACCAGGGTATGCCCCCTACTGTGAAGAGAGATTAAGAAGGACTTTTGCAAACGGAACACGAAACCAGCCTCCAAGTTGGCTAGAGTTACAGGCCACCAAATCCAAAAAACCTCTCATGCTTCCAATAACTTTTATGGATGGAAACACAAAAACACTGTTGGCTGATTCTGCCACAACGGCAAGAGAACTATGTCAGCAATTATCGGAGAAAATCGGTCTGCGGGATCAGTTTGGATTTTCTCTGTACATAGCTTTGTTTGACAAGGTCAGTACAACATTGGAGTAGGCAATTTCAGAATTCAAATGCAGCATAGCTGATTTGATTTAATGTAAACAAACCGTTTTTGGCAAATAGTTTGTATGTTTATATACGGTAATGTTATTAAAGTTCATTTTAATCATCATTAATAGATTTTGCTTTAAAAATTATAGAAACATTTTCATTGACATTAAATTCATCCTTTATCACTGAGTTCATGTTTGGTTCTGAACAAGATTTTGTCTACAGTGAATTTTTGTACAAAATCTTTGTTCTTGGGTATGAGAGGGGTTCACACCTGAACAAAATTAGACCATACCGTAAAAACATATTAAACATTATGAGACATTTAATTGTTGTATAAACAGAAGCCCATGCCAAACAGGTGTGATAGATGTGCACATCTATATGTAGGCTCAGTACTGCCACGCTCCTACTGGCACTAGCTAATGGGTTAACCCTAAGCTCAGTCGGTAGAGCATTGGTTTTTAAACTGAAGGGTCCTGGGTTTGAGCCTAATTGTGGTCAATCCCCCCTTCTATTACACAGGTATACAAACTATACCTCATTATAAGACACCTTTTCAAACTTGGAAAAAAGTAATTGAAATGTAATTGAAAAGTAATTGAAAATACATGACATTTTTTGAATGCATTTTAAATGCATTCAATTACTTGTAATTGAAGGCAGACTCAATTACAAATTACTTCCAATTACTTTGAAAAATGTAATTATGCTCAATTACAAATACTTCTTTCAATTACCTCATCTCTGGTTTTTGCAATAATTTTTTTAATGTGGTTTTTTTTTACCAGGGAGAAATTGGTTATCTTAAAGAAATAAAAAGTAATAGCTTTCCAAAAAGCTTGCTTGACTTAACAAACTGATTCCATTAGAAGCATGAATAAATTAGTTTTTAAGAAATAAATAATAAATAATAAACAAATAAATATTTGCTGCTGTTTATAAACGGAACATGCAGATTGAAGTTCGAAGTAATGCTTTTTTCTTTGATTTTAGTGCATATGATAATTTCATTTGCAATTAAAATATTTCATTATTTAAAATTACTTCAGATTGAAAAGTATTGTTGAATGAAACGAAAACAGTCGAGTTTCAATTTTATAATAATAAGATGGCAAAATCAGGCCTTTCTGTCATTTTTAAGCAAAGGTTTCTCATAACAGGAAAGCTTTCTTTCAAATAAAGCTGAATGTATATGGTATGCTCCAAAGTATTCTCATTATAGGAGAACCCTTTAAAAAGTTTTGACATGTTTGATCCCATTTTGGACTTGTCCACTGTATTTATGAATGTGACATTATGGCACAAATTCCTGCTTTACCTTTCAACCAAACGATGAGATCTCCGATGCTTTGAATGAACTCATCCATGGAGCTATGGGGTTGTTAACAACGATACTTTAAATCGAATGTTTTAGAAAGAATCTATCAAACAAACATCCACACTAATTGTTTAGTGTACATGTAAGCCACGCAAGTTACACCCTTTTCAAGATGAAATATTGATTGAAAAATCAGGGTTATTTATAGTTCCTCTTGTAAATATTCCAGACTATACAAATATATCTTTTAATTACTTTAATCCAAACTGAAGATTTTGTTTAGTAATGATAATCCAAGGTCAATTATAACAAATCGGTAACAACTTGATGTTATACCCCCCCCCCCCCCCCTCCTCCACCATCCAAACTTGGCTATCTATTTTTAAATCGGGATTACACACGTGCATGGTGAACCTCCTTTTTACTTGAACTCCTTGCTCAGTATTGCTTATTACATCTAATATAACATTTTCACTAATTAAAAACTTAAATGTTGACATATTTAGCATACATTGAGTTATCTTTTTTTTATGAAAAAATTGTTATTAATAGCTCCCATTGCCTGCACTGTTTTGGAGAATGCAACTTTCAAACCTTAGATATGCCTGACGTCATGATGTCAGGCAATAAGAGATATTGACTGGTTCATCGCGAGAAACATTCGCATTAAATGTTGTTAAATTTTTTTGCATGCAATAAAAAGTTTGTTTACAGTACTTGGTGTTTTTTTTACCCTAAATGAACTGATTTCAACTGAAGCTTTTATCCTTATAGGTGTCCTCATTGGGTAGCGGGGGAGACCATGTGATGGACGCTATCTCGCAGTGCGAGCAGTACGCCAAAGAACAGGGAGCACAGGAAAGGAACGCTCCATGGAGACTCTTCTTCAGGAAAGAAATCTTCGCTCCCTGGCACGATCCCGGGGAAGATCAGACGGCCACCAACCTGATTTATCAGCAGGTGGTCAGGGGCATCAAGTTTGGAGAGTACAGATGTGACAAGGTAACCATCAGCAGGATATCTTTTTTGCTTTGTACAGGTACATGTACAGTAAAATATGATTATAGCGAAACCCCAGGCTCAAACAAATTTGATTTGTAATAAATGTTGATTTGTTATATCTGATGAGTTTGTGATTTAAAACTAAGATTGGAGTAATTAAACTGTCATTGCTGTTGAAATGGAAATGAAAATGTTATATTGGCATTTGGACTGTTTTGAATACCGGTAACTGTAAATGTCATACATTACTGCACCTTTTGTTTGTTTACAGGAGGATGATCTGGGAATGATTGCCGCCCAGCAGTATTACATAGAACATGGAAGTAGCCCCACCCCAGAGAAGCTTCAGTCCCTGTTGCCCTCCTACATCCCTGACTATGCCCTCAATCGACAAAACGCGGTCAACTTCTGGCACTCAACCATATTGAGCAAAATCAAAACCCCATACTTCACCAATGAAAAAGTTCGGGCACAGAAGGTGAAGGAGGACATTGTGAGCTATGCCAAGTATAAATGGCCACTTCTGTTCTCGCGCTTCTACGAGGCCTACAAGTTTGCAGGGCCGAGCTTACCAAAGAACGATGTGATAATTGCTGTTAATTGGACGGGAGTTTATGTAGTGGACGATCAGGAACAGGTCCTCCTGGAGTTGTCCTTCCCAGAAATCACAGCGGTGTCCAGTAGTAGGTCAGTTTAACAGCACTAGTAGATACTGGGGAATCAGTAGAATTTGTCTTGGTTCAATTTATTTTTGACTTAGTTTGTACTTCTCACCAGTGATTTTGCATCCTCAACAAATAATAAAACACAGTATTAATTCATTAATCAATTACAAGTAAATGAAATTATGTTCCTCCCCTTGAACCTGTGAATTACACAAGAATTTTAACGATTCCACAGAACACGTACTTTACATTTATGAAATAAATGTAGATCTCATTTCTCTTTTTAAGTTACGGTATTTCTTTTAATTGTAAAAAAGTTAATTTTTATTCATGTATAAAAAAACAAAGAGATTTTATTAGCTTTGTGTTTTTTATTTAATTTTCTTCTAAAAAAATAAACTGAGTATTTCCTTGTATCTTCTTCAGAACTGGAAAGATGCACGGCCAAAGCTTTACTCTTGCCACGGTGAAGGGGGATGAATACACGTTTACATCTCCCAACGCTGAAGACATCAGGGATCTTGTTGTCACGTTCCTCGAGGGATTAAAGAAACGCTCCAAATATGTGATAGCTTTACAGGACTACTCCTCACCCGGTACAATAATTGATGTAGCACTTCATAAAAGCAGAACAAAAAAAATCTCATGCAAGATGCTGTAAAAAAAAAAACCTTTTTCATCACAGAAAATTTCACAAAGTTCAGATGCCCCTGCCATGGATATTTCTTGCTGCAAACTAGTCATATAATGTTTTGTGAATATTTAGATCATCAACATAGGTTTGGTCACTCAAGTTAATTGTCAAGAAACAGTTAATAATAAATCTCAAAATAAGTTCAACACAAATTTAAAGTTAGTTTGGAGTAGCTTTCTTCAGGGAGCAAGTTGGTAATTTTAGGGAGAGTGGGAATAATTAATGAAATGCAATGAAATGATGTTGACTCTGTTGCTGGTGTCTGAAGTGATATTTCCTCTCTGTAGGAGAAGGCTCCTCCTTCCTGTCCTTCAATAAGGGAGATCTAATCGTCCTGGATCAGCAGAATGGGGAGACAGTGATGAACTCGGGCTGGTGTATCGGTGAGTGCATCCGCACCAAGAAGAAGGGAGATTTCCCGGCAGAATGTGTGTATGTTCTTCCAACCATCACCAAACCTCCACAGGAAATACTGGTAAGAAAACAGATAATGGAAATCATTGGAAAGTGATAAACTGGTTTATTATAGTTGTCATTTTTTTCCTTTTTAAATGATATTTATAGTACACAATAACTGGCATAACTTCTGGGGCATTTATTTCCTCAATATTGAAAAATCTTGAAAAAATACCAGATATACAACTGTACCATAACCAAACAGCACATAGGTACAGGAATATTTCATGAAATTTTCATTTGTTTTTAATACATTCTATGGATAGATGCTGTGTTTTACAGAACCTGTTTGTGCAGTCCTCAGACCAGACCCTGGTACCCACCCACCAAGAGACCACCCCAGAAGTGTCGGGGGAGAAGATGTACACCCTGGAGGAGTACTCACTTGACCACTTCAGGTACAATGTCATCATCACCATGGTGAACTTAGTAACTCTGTTGTAATCAAAGTGCAAAGAGAAATAAAGCCACACATGACTGAAAAAAATATGTAGTACATATTGCATACTTGAGAAAGAATATTTTCTTATTTCAAAAATGTTAATGAAACTAATTTAACTTACATTTTGAGCATGTAGAGGTCATAAACAGAATAAAAAAAACTTGCAGTAAAATGCTGTAAAAACAATACAAAATGTCAAATAAACCGGTATGATTGGAAAATTCTGGAATACCGGACTGAAAAGACGGCACTCTAATGAATTGTTTGTGCTGTAATTTACTAACAGTGATTTTTATTTTCAGGCCTCCCCCAAAACGTACCCTCAGCAAGACTCTTTCCACTGCCAGAAGAAGGAAACCAGATGAATTATGGCGGTATTCAAAAGAGCCCCTAAAACAGCCTCTGCTGAAGAAACTGATGGGCCGTGATGACCTAAGCCAAGAGGCATGCTTGGCATTTTTGGATATCCTTTTTGACAGTTTTTCTTTTCATATAAGACTCAATAGTCAGGAACAGATCACTGCAAGTACATTTGTTTCAGTAAGAAGTTAAATCCCTCTCCAAGTCATAGGACTGCTAATCTCTGGTTTCTGTACTGCTAAGCAGATGAGCGTTGTTGACTCCCCCCGAATGGGACAAGAGTCCATCACAGGTTAACCTCCAGCATTAGCTGCTTACATTTTTTTGCCAAACTTTACATTATCTTAATGTTTGAGACATTGTTGGTTTGATAGCTTCCTTAACTCTGAATACCTATCCTGAAATACATGGGAGACCATCCATCTAGAAGAGGGAGAACAGCCAATGAGCTGACTGACCAAATATTTGAGCCTCCTTTGAAAAGTGTAAGTTTTCCTTCCTAACAATAATGTTACAAATAAATATCAATAAGTGTTTATGGGTGAAGGTTTAAATGGACAATGAGTTGGATTTCTCAACCAAAATAAAAATAGTGATGAGGTGCAAAACAGGTGTTTTTTCCTTTTCTTCTTTTTTGGGGGGGGGGGGGGGTGGCATGGAAATCTCAATAAAACAATATTAATCAATTCACACTTAACTCTTGTCCATACGGAAAAGATAAAAATTAGGGTATTTCAATTCTATATGAATTTATTTAAAAGTTGCAAAACCTAACTGGGTTTTTTTTTCTAGTTCTGCAAAAGTTGCAATGCCTTACTGGTTTTTTTCTAGTTCTGCAGTGTGTTAGTTCTCTGTTTCATCTTTTCATACTCTAAGTGTTATGCATGTTTGTTTTTGCAGGAGATTTTGCGAGATGAGATTTATTGCCAGATCATCAAACAGCTCACTGATAACAGAAATGAGTAAGTCTCTTCCATCATACAGTTCCAATGACACAGTTGACAATTCAATACAACTAGTACTTTAAAAAATAATTGGGGAATTTATTTTGATTATGAATTTGTTTAAGTATATGCTGCTACTGTAGATTCCAATTTCTAAATGATTATTGATTATTTTACTGCAATTTTATGTTTAATATCAATTTATAGTTTATATAGTTCACAACTAAAAGGAAAATTATAGCGAGATTTTAAGGGATATGCTTCTCACAATTTAACTGTGATATTTCTCGCAGTTGATTAGGAATCTACAGTACGAGCCTGTGATTAGACTTATTATCCGCCGATACACATAAAATTGCAGAGCATTGATTGGTTGGGTTGAGATTAGACTAATGATGGGCTGTCACCATGAGATAAAGATCATTGATTGGTCGGTTTTTACGTTGCAGCACCAGTGAGAGGCGGGGCTGGGAGTTGATGTGGCTAGCGACTGGGTGTTTCACCCCCAGCACGAACCTGACCAGAGAGGTGCTGCAGTTCCTACGATCTCGGAGAAACCAGATCTCAACCGACTGTGTCAACAGGATGCAGAAGACCCAGAAGTTTGTAGCTCACTGTCTCCTCTGAATTACACCCTTATTTCTGTCTCTCTGTTTAAATAAGATGAATGTCAATTTTTTAAACTTAAGACATTCTTTTATTATTATTTGTTGTCCTTAACATATTATTCAAAAGTCATTCAACCTTATTTCTGTCTGAATTAATGTGATTATTAACATATTTAATACCCACACTTTCATTCATTTGGTAAATGTCAACATCTAAAAAATTGCTCCTGTTAAAAAAAAATAATGGAGAAATGCCTTTTGCTAAAAGTGTTTTCTATAACATGTACTTTCCTTGATGAGCCTTATTTAGATGGAGTAGTTTGTGAAATAGCAAGACTGTCCTTGAGTGTCACGATATGTGTTACTGCCATTGAATGGGGAATTAAGTAACATGTATGACATATATATTGTTTTAGAAATGGAACCAGAAAATATCCTCCCCATCAAGTTGAAGTAGAGGCCATACAACACAAGACGACTCAGATTCTTCACAAGGTCTACTTCCCTGATGACACGGATGAGGTAGAATTCACTGGTTCTCTTTTTAACTGATTCAATACATGGGTACTTGGGCATGGCCTGGGTACTTTTTACTTGAAGTGTTGTAAAGTTCATAAAGTATATAATTGTTGGCATTGAATATGGTCAAACCGTTTCAATTGAGGTGTAAAGGTTTACATTAGTTAACTTTTCCATTGGAGGGTAGAAAAAAAGGATTTTTCATTACAAAAAAACATTTAGATTTGAGCTGCTATTTACATTTAATATGTATCAATATGTTTAAAGAACTTTAACACCAGTAATCTCATAAAGTATTTAAGAACATGATTTTAAATTAATGTGTTTTTTGTGGGTTACTAAACATTGATGATGTATTGCAGGCCTTTGAGGTAGAGTCCAGTACGAGAGCCAAAGATTTCTGCCATAACATTGCCAATAAGCTGATGCTGAAGTCATCTGAGGGATTCAGTCTGTTTGTCAAGATTGCAGACAAAGGTAAAACCTTTAAAGAATAAGCAGAACATTGTTGTCTCATTCACTGCAAGCATTATGAAATAAAGATGCAAAAAACATAACAGGGTTTTTTTCTGCTGGACATGCAAATTTTTGCTTTATATTTCCAAAATAGGTGCATTTAATTTTTGCGATTGATTATTTTGCAATTTCTTTCTTGTTGACTTTATTAAGAATAATATTATTAAACACAATTTTTTGTAATTAACGAAGATTTAGCAAAAATTAGTAGCCCACAAAAAATCCATCGATACAGTATTTACAAGGCAATCACAAGTAATTTGTTTTGTCTGTGATTCCAGTCATCAGTGTACCAGAGGGAGACTTCTTCTTTGATTTTGTCAGACATTTGACGGACTGGATCAGGAAAGCCAGACCAACACGAGATGGTGTGTGTTGTTAAATCTTGTACTCAACATTTTATTTTGTCTGGCTTGCTATTTTGAGTTATCTGTATATAATTGCATTAAGCAGAAAATAATGATTACTCACTATTACATAGATATGTATATTATCATTTAATCTCAGTGGATATTACCTATATTAAACCACAGGGAGTGTCCCATCATTTACCTACCAAGTCTTCTTCATGAAGAAATTATGGACAAACACTGTCCCAGGGAAAGATTCTCATGCTGATCAGATCTTCCACTACCACCAGGTGTGTATATATATATATATTCCTATTAACAGGTATAAATAAATCACGGAGACTGTAACAAGTAAAATTGTTGGTAAGGTGACCTGGTACTCCACAACATATGTTGCTGTCCTTTCAAAGTTAATCCTACTAAAACCGTCATCAGAAAACCCCTTTAACTCTCTATTTATCAACTACAGGAATTACCAAAACTTCTGCGAGGCTACCATAAATGTGGGAAGGAGGAAGCAGCCCAGTTGGGGGCCCTCATTTATCGCGTCAAATGTGGCGATAACAAATCCGGTCTTGCAAACATTCCGTAAGTATTTTAATATATAAAGTAAAACATGCATCCTTTCAGATAAATGTCTTCTCTATGATGATTAAGTGTCATCTCTCATTAATTCTATCAATATTGTGTCTGTAGACGAATGCTTCGGGAACTCATTCCAAGCGACTTGGTAAAGGGTTATTCACCGGACGACTGGAAGAGAGTAAGTACAAGCAAGCCTTTATGTAATTTCATGAATTGCATCTTGATAATTGGATGACCGTGATTATGGTTGATTCTGTTTCCTATTCAGCTCATCATTGGATATTACAACAAGAACGCCGGAATGTCCTCGGAGGAAGCCAAAGTGGAGTTCCTGAGAATCATCTACAAATGGCCAACCTTTGGGTCGGCATTCTTTGAGGTCAAACAGACAACGGAGCCAAATTACCCAGAAATCCTGCTGATTGCAATCAACAAACATGGCGTCAACCTCATTCATCCAAGTACAAAGGTATGGACAGATCTGTTTTATCTCTAGTTATCCATGTGAAGGAATTGTTTTAGTTTAAGTCCTGCACAAAAAGACACATGCAGTTTATTCAACTAATTTAAGTGATAGAGAGTGTGGGATGTGATCAGGTAGATGTTTTCCAATTCATTTACTTATCTAGTGCAAAACAATTTGCAAGTAGTATTAGAGATGTTTTAAAGAAGTCTCAATTTAATCTTGGAGTTGTCTGATTGTATAAAACTTTGTGTTATTGTTTCCAGGAGATCCTTGCTACCCATCCATTCACCAAGATTTCCAACTGGAGCAGTGGAAACACCTACTTCCACATGACTATTGGTAACCTGGTCCGAGGCAGCAAGCTACTGTGTGAGACTTCCCTGGTAAGTGACAGATATCTTCCATTGAACCAAGTTTCTGGGTTAATGTCAAGGGCTCTTTGTAACATTTCTGTCATCTAGACACCTCTCTCTCTCTCTCTCCTCTCTCTCTCTATTTTGCCCAATAAAACTCTCAGTGTAATGAAAAGATTACCTGTAGGTATGGGATGTGAGGTGACCAAGAATCAAGCAGTGATCTTGAACCAAATATAGTAGTCAAAGGTTAAGGTTAAAGCAAAGTCCTCTATAATGCTTTTTTCATAATGGCCCTCATGAAAGTAGGACCTTTTGAGATGGTCACCATCTCAACAATTTCTGCTTTAAATTTAGATCAGTGTTTTATAATTTGATAGCTATTAAAATAAGATATTTACCAAAAAAACCCCTTCAGAATACATCAATGACAATATGGACAAATATGGTACATACTTGTAACCATGATTCCCATAGCCCAGCTTTGATCTTTTCCTATTACCATCATGTGGATTATTTCCAGGGCTACAAGATGGATGACCTTTTGACCTCATACATCAGTCTGATGCTGACTAGTATGAACAAACAGAAGAGTGTCAAGAAGTGAGGCAGATGGAGAGAAGAAAAAAAAATCCTGATGCATTCCAAAGACAGATATATGCAATAAGGACGGCAAACATTTTGTCCCGATGGAACCTGTGATAAACTTTTGTTTTATTCATCAAAGATTCGCCTTTCCCATTTCATTCATGATGACCCTGTTCAAAATCCATTCCTTCTCTATCCTTCATGTCTGCTGCAACATGGCAGATACATTCCTGTTTTTTGACTTTATTCGTTGTGAAATTTTAATTATGACGTTATGAAACCAGGTTAAGTTGATGGTTGTAGGAACTTCATCATCTGATTTGCTTCGTTAATTGTTACAAATATAGATATATATATATAAATATATTTAGGTGTTTTATTTGTTTTTAACGTGGAATATTGCTGATTAACTGATGTTGTAAGTTTAATCTTTGTTATAGTACAACACTATTGGCCTGTAGATAAATGTATATATGTACATGTATTGTATCTACCTATATAAGCTTTAAAAAGTATGTATCCACGAGTGCTCTTATCACCAGTGCATTTCATTCCATTGGTAATATAACTTACAAATATGATTTTATTCATATTTAAACTAAATCGTTGATAAGCATTTATGTTCATGGTATTTTAATATTCTCAATCACTTCCCATGTCAAATACATGTACATTTATATTAAGATTTCAAATTTTGTTAGAGTTCAAATGTTGCATCAAGGTTTTGTAATTCAAAGAGTTCAAAACTATCTATAACAATCTTGGAGTTACAAAACTTTAATGTAACCAAAATATGAGATGAGTATTCTTTATTATTTATTTATTAACATTGTTTGTATGCAATAGCCATTTTGTATACAGGGTGAACAAATGTATCTGCTGTATATTACTCCTTACAACTACTAGTATATCCTGTCTCGTACACTTTGCTGGGGTCTCATTTGTGCTAGAACTGTCAATTTCTTTTTTCAAAAAAAAAAATCCTGTCAGGCTCTTCCTTTAATTCCAGAAATTAGAATCAAATTCATTACCACAAGTTCCAATTTTGCTCCATGTTAAGGTATCTCACTCGTCACGTTTTGAATTCATTGCGCACATGATCATTA
Organism: Magallana hongkongensis; assembly: GCA_016163765.1. Lineage (NCBI taxonomy): Eukaryota > Metazoa > Mollusca > Bivalvia > Ostreida > Ostreidae > Magallana > Magallana hongkongensis. The sequence goes on along the minus strand of WFKH01010211.1, from coordinate 6,068,032 downwards.
TATTTAAAATAAATAGGATTTAATTTACTTATTCATCACAGAAAGATTACTAATTCATAATTACACAGCATTCATAGAGAAAACTCATTTGAATTCAATAAACAAACAAGTTTTTGGGGGAACTATATTTTCGTGCGGAAGGTTTTTTAGACGAAAATGATAAAAACAAGCAATTTTATGAATTTTCAATATACTTTTCTTTTTATTATACTTTATTCATTACACACATTTTTAACATTTGATAGGTTTGTTACTTATTCTATAGGTTCTGTGTGACATTTACAAAATTAAATCTTGAGAGTGTGATAGACTTTTAGCATAAAATCATGCAAATATTTAGAAAAAGTCTGAAATTTTTTAAGCCAAATTTTGCAAGAATTTTCGCTTTGAAGCCCTCTATCTAAAATTTGACATCACTGACCCCCATATTTTATTATGTCAAAATAATACTGAATACATATCTAGGCAAACTGGATTAATATTATAAAATTCTTGATATTCAAATAGTTTTTATTTCAAATCGAATTGTAACTATCAAAGAAATTGTATATTCTAAGTGCAAAAAGGTCACGAACAAATTTATGCAGCTTCATACAAATTTTTTTCGTAATCTATCTATTCAGTCTGATCATTGTGCATAATTGAAAACAATATTTGATGAAACAATTCTGCTTAGTTAAAAATACTTGCAAGAAATGCTAATCAAGCTGAAATTGCATTTTAGGTGCAAAAAGGTCAAATTAAATGGGCCATAACTCAGAGGGATGAAAACTGACCCCCTTTTTCTTTGTATTTTTTAAGTATGTTTTGTCTACAGATTTCAATGATATACTTCTCAAGAAATTCTTGATACAACAACATTGAGGAGTGGGATACCTTAAACCACAGAAAAATCATCAGCCTAAAAATTAATTGTAATTGTTAACCAGGACAAACCTATTGAATGAAATGTAGATACAATCTATTGTTCAATATTTAAGTGTATATGCCTTCATTAATAAAATGATATGATTGTTATGGATGAGCGTTTTATTTTTAGTAGACTTTTATGTGATATCTTGATATTCATTTAATATATACTGAATGAATATTCCTGAGAACGTTGTATGACTGTAAACTTAAACTTGTTGGTATCTATTCCTTGCGTGACTAAAAGGGGTTAAACCCCATGCTTTGGGACAGGGAACTTAATTCAAAAAGGTTGGGGGTTTTTTACATATTCACATAAGAAAGTTTTTATAAAAAAGACATTTCTAGCTGATATTAGAAATATTTTATCAACCACATGATGTGCCGAGTTTTACAAAAGGTCGTAAATTTTGTTTGAGTTGTAGGTATCTTAGGGTCCTCATGAAATACTCCTGGGCCCACCGTCACCAAAAACAAATTCCTTTATACTCTTCAACGCAAAGCCCTGAAAGAGAAGTGCATAAATTTGAGATCAAACCTCAGCTTTGAGGCTGAGAATTTAGATAGATCAAATTGGCCTGGACATTACTGTATGAAATATCACCAGGAATTGCTTTAGAAATTCAGTTCACATGGTCATAGTTTGATTTAAACAATAGCAACATACGAAAAATGAGATGGAAAGTGTTGCCCAACAATAGTTTGCGTCGATCTTCGAAAAAATTAAATTGAATGCTAATTAACAGGGAAACACAACAGACATTGAGCATCGCGGGGTTCACCCAGTTCTTGTTTAGGTGGTTCTTTAGCGTGTCAGATCATAAAACAAAGTGCATCACTTGTCAGATTTTTAATTGTTTTTAAATTATACAATTATTAGGTGAGATTGACTTCAACATGATTGATACGCCCTTCAGTGTATTAATATCAATTGTCAATCAACTCTTTGAAATAAAAAACTGCACTTTCCTGAATGGAACAAACGGACTTATTTTCACGGCGTCGCTTGAAAAAGACCTAGCTCTCAAACTGGAATAGTACGGAGAGGAAGGGCTTTCGATGATTTATAGTTTTTGAAGAATTCTTCATTACAGCAACGGAGAAATACATGTATATATGGAATACTGGAAATGGTACACATTTCAGCCAGTACAATTTACTTTTATTTGTGACTATAAACTGTCTCACATACAAATATATATATATATTATATATATATAATACATATAAACTGTCTATCTTTTGTCGTACGTGTGTGTTTGTGGTTGCTTGTGACACCGTTTCAAATTTTTATAAAAGAGGGCTGGATGGTCGTGGCCATTTTCAGGCTATATTAATATCCTTTAGAAGAAGAGATTTGTTTTCAGATATTGGAACATATTAAAGCTAACTTACTAGGAATTTTTCTTTATACTTGTAAAGTTTTTTCACAAATTTTAATTGTCAGTATGTTGTTTTTATGTGTTTTGTCCCGATTCACGACCCAGAGCCAACTTTGCCGTCTGGTTTAAAAGATCCGACGTGCAACAGAATTAAAAGACGTCATCACGGAAATGAAGAAAATCCTCTAGATGCACTATGTCTGCATCATATATAATAAATCAGGCGAACTCTCACATAAATATGCATAAAGATGTGCGCGTTCCTTGTATACAAAAAATCACAAAACCTTTTTATGGTATTTAATTGCGTTTGATAAGCAAATGCGACATTTTACCTTTTTTTTTGTGAATAACATTTGCAAATTGCATGATCATGATTAATCGAACACGTCCATCAATAGTCAATAAATAAAACAATGTTGAGCAATACACACATCCGGTAGGATAATGTATGGGTTTGGTTATATTCTAAAGAAAAAAAGTTATTTGTTTATTTTTCATTTAGAATGAAAAAATAACATAAGGACTGACGTCCGATATGGGTGGACAGTAGTCACTTTTCCCGGGGTTTACCAATATCAATTTCAGTTTTGTTTTGTTGCACGGCAGGGAAACAAACTGAAATAAGTACATGTTTGTGCACTTATACACCATTTATATACTCAGAAATACAGTCTTTATGCTAATTGCTGGCTCTGACAAGGAAGGTCTATAAATAGAAGCATCAATCCTACTTAAAACGACAGTCTTTTGATATTTGACACATTGTGGATAATTAAATAATATTTGGCAAGAATATTACAAGCTATATCACGCACTGTCATCAAACTCTCGTCTTAATTAGACTTTTGAACTCGTCTTATGTGGCATGCATACTTATGAGGTGTTAGATGATTTATGACTTGCTTGTTCTGCTACATGTGTTGTACAATATATCTGAAAGTAATAACGGTGGCCACAATGACATTGTGTTCAAATTTGCTGGGAAAGGTGTGCGCAAAAGGGGGTGTTATTCTCAATAAAATAAATTAATTGATTAGGTAGGCGTGATGTCTATGCTTGAACTTTTTTAGCTGATATAAAGCTCCTGCAAAGCAACACGCTGGTGATGACGATTTTTCTGCCTTTATATCGCATCTCACTGCATGAAGACACTATATATATATATATATATATAAAGGAAACTGACTTTGCTGAAATTACTTTAATATAGTTCGTTATAAGCGGGTTTGCTAAAATCATGGCATGGTTCGAATCCTATCCGCAAAGTGCAATAAAAGCTCCATATGAATGTTTTCTAAAATTGCAAAACATGCATGTATATTGCTACAGAGATTTAAAAATTACACACAATTCCCAAGAATTGTCAGCATTTGCTTGATAAAACAAAAATTTTAAGGTCTGGCTAAGCCAATGCATGCTTTGAGGGTATTACGCGTTTACAGATGACCACATCTGGTAAATAGCTTTATTTAATCGCATATTTCTGGCTAGCTGTCCTCCCAAGTAGTTCATTATTTTAGTTATAATTAGAGAACTTAATTTAATTTTTGTGTCAAAGGCTTGCTGATTTAAACTCAAAAATGTCTCGTAAATGACATCTTGGATCAAATAAGATCTGAACTTGTTTTCATTATCATAAAAGTTTGCTCCTTTTGGCAACAATGCATTCAAAATAGACAACAATAAAATGCAATATAATGATTGAAGTAATCATTAGACACCATTCCTAATTATTTTATGAAGTAGGTTTATTTATTATTTTAATGGTTATTTTTAAAGTATTGAGACAACTGCATGGGGGTATTTATTTCCGGGTAAATTAAAAGAAGGATATTACACGTAGTATGCATTAAAACAGGACTTGAATTGTGTGACTGATGAAGGCTTGTTGGTCAACAAACACCTACCGGGTATCAGATCCACGATTCACTAGCCATTAACATTTCATTTATTTTAAATGTATCTTTTTCATAACAATTTGCATACATGTATTTACAACACTCTTTATTCCAGGAGGTAAGTGAAGTCTAAAAATGACATTGACCATCCAGCCCTATTGTAGCTATACCTTTGTCTAGTCTTAAGGACCGCTGTACGTTTTTTTTTTTAATTTTAAATTTGTGAGACATACTGTCCTCTTTGATTTTGTGTACTTTTATAGATTTTTTCCCCGTGTATTTTGTATGATTTATGCTGTACCTCTGACATTTTTTCAAACGATTGTAAACAAATATATATGTACCTCATGTACCGTTACATCGATGGTGTGAGTAAAATAATGTGAATTGAATTGTGTGTCATGTGACAGGGGGCAGGCAAGAAAATTCTGTCACGTGTTCTGGTTGTACTACAGCAACCTTATTGCTACAAAAACATATTTTTCGTTTTCTGTACATTTTTGGCAGCATATAGTTTTTGCCAAGAGCAATCTTTTTATAAGAACCACCTTTCCTTTCATGTCTAGAAAAAAAACCCCAGTTCTTAAAAACTAGTTCTGTTTTACCATTATCGATTGTCTGGAAGTGTTAAGAAACTAATTAAATATGGGGAATTCCCACAAAATTATCACACCAACTGCCGACAGAAAATATTTGTAATGAGAGTAGGGATTAAATATTCTAGGGGTTAAATATTCTATCGAATATGACATACACAGAAAACCACAACAAGATTTATTGTTCGAATACCCTGTAGTTTAGACAGGTTTCAAAACTCACATAAATGCATTTTTACTTTAACGGAACATAAAATGCATATAAAATGTCACTTTATATGCAATGTCTGTATTGAACACTACAGCTCTCTTTTTGTATGTGTGTTCAAAGAATCTTATTTTCTTTTAATGACGGATTTAGACAATACTAGCTTTATTTGAGTTATAATTGAACAATCATATCATTATAGAAAGTACTGTATTATACTTTGTTACACCCTTTACCACAATCACTGTTGTTTTATGTCATTTTCATACATTTCCGGTCATCAAACATTCAAGCTATCTTCTTTTTTATGCACTTAAAAAGGTATACGTAGTTTAATGTTTGCGTCATTAACCTGTTGTGACACTTTATGTTTTCATATTTCTGTTCTACTGTTTTGGGTTATGGGTTTTGTTTTGTTTTGGGGTTTTTGTTGTTGTTGGTTTTTTTTTTGGGGGGGGGGGGGGGTTGTTGTTGTTGTTGTTGTTGCTATTTAGTTCGGACAGACTCCTTTTATGTTAATTAAAAAAGGTTTTCTTTGGTGGTACATGCAAAAATAAAGGTACTGAGCATTGCAGAAAAATACATAACGCGCGTCTGTACAGTATACCCAATGTTGGCCATAACCCGCGACAGTACAGTATACCGAATATTGGCCATAACCCGGGTCAGTCATTAAACCCAATATTGGCCATAACCCGCGTCAGTACAGTATACCCAATGTTGGCCATATACCGCGTCAGTTCAGTTTACACAATATTGGCCAAAACCCGCGTCAGTACAGTATGCCCAATGTTGGCCATATCCCGCGTCAGTTTAGTATACCCAGTATTGGCCACATCCCGCGTCAGTACAGTACAGTATACCCAATGTTGGCCATTACCCGCGACAGTGCAGTATACCCGATGTTGGCCATACCCAGCGTCAGTACAATATACCCAAAGTTGGCCTAACGTAATTATGTTATGCGGGATCTACGAGATGCAGAAATATTATTTAATATGGTAAATGGTTTTACGTTACTTACATGAATACGGATACTGCAGAATGGAGCGAGCTTATTTATTTAAGAGAAGTCTACTTTTGGAATACATTTCCTCCTTTATTCTTGAAAGCGTCTCGGCCATACAGAGAAAAGTACCAGTTGTATCGCTCCCTATTTATATTGCAACATCAGTTTGTAGAATGACGAAGCAAGTTACATACTGCTAAATGTATTCTTTGAAAAGAAACAATCATTACATCTGCAAAATCATTTGACTTTATTCCAAAGAATGTATGTTATTATAATTGATATCAACTGTTCAAACGGTTAGGAAGTCATCAATTATCATATGATCGATAGTTATTAATTTGTACTGTTTTATTATCAATATAAAGTTAAAACTGTTTTTAATATTTGCACGGTCTCGGTTTTGGCAATTAATTAAATTTGATTTTTATTAACTTTGCATAAATTATGAGTTACAAATTACAAATGTTTTAATTGACCTCTTGGCAAAATGTTGTCACGACATTCGTTTCGTTCCTTCCCTTTACGAACAAATTCCTTAGACAGTTGTGGAATAAGATTCATAATTGATAATGGGTTAAAAGATGTTTATATCAAACTAATTTCATTTTCGTGCAAAATACTAATAGCAGATTTATTTTTTACAACAAATCATTTATATATTATGTTGGTTAATTGCTCTTGCAAGAATTCCCCCCCCCCCCCCCCCCCCCCTCCCCCAATATTACATGTACAAATAGCCTAGCTGTTTAAAAATATGTTTTGAGGTGGGTATGTCGATGTTTACACGTGAGTTCAAAATAGTCGTTATAACATCCATCCGTCCTTGCGTCAGTCTATCGTAGCAATGCGTCTTCGACGCGTCAAACCAGGTAGATACATGTACCTAGAATGGAAGCCAAACATAGAAAAATAACGGAATATTATAGTTAAAAATAAATACTATAACATTTCTTTGCTATATATTCAATAAGGCATTTCTTTAAAAAAATGTGCATATCATGTCCAGTGCATTAGCTACTGGTCTGTCCTTTTTTGGCGGTATGTTGCGTCGTATCCGTGAACAATATATTTTTAATAAAAGATTTTAACAGTGGTCCCAGTAGGAATAAGTATAGATACAGTAAATAGCTGTTATGGCTATTTTGCAAAATCTGAATCATGTTGTAATTGCGGGAAGTTAACTGAATTATCAGATGAACCTGTCAGAATTTTTTCTACACATGTATGTTCTACTCGTAATATCCTCAATCCAATAAATTTCTGACTTGGACGGGATATTATTTCTTGATGTGCATTTCAGAAAAATTAACAAGTGTTTTTCCTTAATCTAAAGCTGTCAAAATGATATTGTTCCTAAATTAAACAAAAAAAAGCTCTAATGATAGAAATTAATTTTAACAAGATGTTGGTGTGTATTTATAAGCTTCATGAATCACTTAATTGTCACCGGATTTCCTTCTAAAGCATTGATCCGAGACAGGTTTTGATATAGAGTGAATGTGACGTGCAGTATCTTAATTGCAAATTAAGTTAGGGTCTAAATTTGAATGATATTTTCATCATAGAAAAATGATCGAAGTATATAAGGACCTTTTTATCGGCGACTATTTAGTCGGTGATTGCTGCCAGTGAGAAAGAGATATATTTGGTAGTCGCATATTGGATTAAGTGAGACCAACTATATTTCAACAAGGTATACATTGGATTTTATTTATTTGCTTAATGAAAAAAATTTTGGTGCATATGTTTTCTTAAATATATAAGTATCTTAAAGTAAAAGTTTTGTTTACCTTAAAATAAAATTGAAGAAAAAAAAACTTAAATAAAATTAAATTGAAAACAAATACGCAAAGAATGCTTCATATTAAATAATCGGTGTTTTATCTAAAAGTAACTTTTTTAGGTCGTCAAAAAAAAACACAAAAACAAAAAAAAACCCAGAATTTGATTTTCCCCAGTTTCAAGATAAGTTATTTTATTACTATAAACACTATTTGTGCTTTCCAGTAACATGATACTAAAGACAATTAAATTTTTATATAAAGTTGAGAAAAATATTGGTAAACTATTTGAAAAACATATTTTTATTTCAAATTTGATTTTCTTCCATTTTAGATGCAGAAATTGATTTTCCTCGCTCTTATTTTCACTCTGGCAACAGTCTTTGCTAAGCGTCCAAATTACGCCAAACAAGGCCGATCTCCACTAGACGCCTGCCGATTGGACTGTATATATGACGCTGTGATGTGTGGCGCCCCCTGTCGTCTGTTATTCCGGTCTCACCGCCAGGGCTACTTCAACTGTGCCAGTGATTGCAGCAGGGACAGGAAGACATGCTTCTTCGGGTGTGACAAGAAGATGGCCGAACCAGAAGTCCCAGCTACCACTGTGTCAGTGCCCGTTGTTGAGACACCGACAAAACACGGACATATGGCGGAAGCCGATGGCAAGGAAACGGGAGATTCCGACGAATCTATTGAGGACTAGATCTTCATGATGGGTTGATGTCTGTAGGACTGAATATTTCACCTTCAAATACTAAGTAACCCGGATGATACAAGACAATCCAAATATCAGTATTTAATGCAGGTGAAACATTGGGAAAAAATGAACGAAAACCAGAAACGGCATGGGAAAAAAATAAACTGGTAGACAATACTTTTATTGTTGATATACTGTGATATATTAAATCATTGACATTGTTATAATTATTTATTGATATGTACATCACATCACTTCATCTTCATTTGTTTATATAAATAAAAGAAGGTAAAAATGTGGTGTCTGAAACAGACTTGAAATATTTGGGATTGTCTGGGATGTCCAGGGTTTCTTAGAACAGTAACAGTTATCACATTTAAAAAGAATAAAAAATGAAATCGTAATTAGTATGTAATTTCTATGAAAAAAAACCCCACCCCAATAACAGTGCGCTGAAGCGGTTGTCCAAACTTACAAATCAAGGTTATAGGCTCGTCGAAAATTCCAGTGGCCATTTGGTCAGGAACTGTCGATTAAATATAATTTTCGTGTTTGCCGACCACGAGAGAAAACCTGTATGAAAAACCAGCATGATTGACGGACTTGGTATAACTCCAGTTAAACTAACGAATAGGCAGGTTTTATATAAAAAAAAATTCGATCTTTAATAAATGTTTATGCGTACGTGAAAACTATTAAAATCTAATTAAACATATGCAAATGCCATTTTTATTGCCGAAATTCTAGCAAATAGCACTATAAACGGATCCTTCGTTTCTTAAAAGAAATGAGTCTAATGCTTCATACGGTTTTCAGAAATCTGCAGCAAACATTATATACATAGATATCGGAACTTAACAATTTGTTATGTTTATTTCAAAGGTTATACAATTTGCAACTCAAACCTCTTTGACTTTCGCTATAAGAACAATTACTGCGTTTGAATGTTGAATGCAATATTAATCTCTGCTGTAGAGAGTATATTATATAGAATTAATTTCTTTGATCTATTTGTTGATAATCTCAAGGATTATGACACACTGTACATGTATACCAATAGGGTAAAACAAACCCACAATGCGGGGACAAACTGCAATCGATTTCCATTAGTTTGCCATCTTGATGTGTCCCGACAGTGTGTTCTTACTTCAAAATTTATTCCTATTTATTTGTTGATATTTCTTTCTGTCGGTGTGTCATCCTATGGTACCCTTTCTAAAGGTGTATTTTGGTATTCATTCCTGTTAGTGTGCTATCCTTTGATATTCCTTTATGTCGGTTTGCTATCTTTTCATATTTTTTCTGGGTGATGTACTACCTTCTTTGATAGTCCATTCTACATGTCGGTTTGCTATTTGTTCATATTTCTTCCTGATCGATGGTTTCTTAAATTTAAAAACAAAATTAATTGAGAATATAATCTACAGGTAATAAAAAATGAGATAGTTTTCTACTTTGGGAGCTGAAAAAAAATGCTCAATTTGCTACCGTTTATTTTATAACATTAACAGACAGCTTTAGTTGGATAGTTTTTAAAAAAGGTAATGACTTATGTTATATATGTCATTTATGGAATTTACTATCAAAGAAGAAAGGAAGAATAATGTCTGAAATATTATAATGATAGCGTGTTAATCATTGTCAATATGATGGACAGATGCCTGGATTCCGCGGATCAGCGTGATCAGAATGGATATGTATGGCTAACTGTAAAGAGCCGCTAGTAATATTGTCCACATTCTGTATCAATAAGAATTTTCACGATGAATATATAACATATTTCATTTGTAAGAAAATTTATTGTAATGACAATTTGTATGAAAAGGAAGAATTCTTAAAATATATTGATGGTACATCGTTCAAATTGATTCTCATGTAATCTTTTAAAAATATATGTATATAATAAACTCAGTTGGTTAATTTTAAAGCGTTGAGCGTTAGATTGTTAAATTTTGTTCAGGACTTTCTGGAGGTATTTATATTTTGTTCTTAACACGGGCTTTTCAAATGCATTTTATGACAAAATACTGTAATAAATTTAGATTTTTTAAAAAAGGTTATTATAATTTGGATAAAATGTTCTGTAATTTATTTTAATATATCAAAATGTCCCATACTACCTTTAAAAAGAATTATGAACATGTCAGAATTTTTTATGCAAGTTTTAAACTTAGTTTATATTTTATGCACGTAATGAAACACTATATGAAAAAAACGACACATTGAATGATTCTACAATTACACATATATTTTTTTACTATGATTAAAGAAATGACATAGTCTTCGAAGATAACTTGAAGGAATCGTACATTTTATTTGATGTTAAAAAGTTGGAAATTGTGTCGTTTCTATTATTAATCAGTGTTTTATTTTCTTATCACATGTAGCTATAATTGTCACAAGATATTGTGTATCACAAGGTTTTCGCATGAAGACTTGTTGTGGCCTTCACGGAAAAAGAGCCCTCGCATTTTCACCTGAGAAAATGTCACTCGAAATTCACCTGAAGTAATTTCATATAAAGTGCGTTCGATTTAATTGTGTGATATCTTGCACCAAAAAAAAAAAGTTAAAATGGAATTCGTGTGAGAAAAGGATCATTTGTATATAACAAAAGAATTGACCTATAGGGCCGGTATTGGTTTCTTTACAAAAAGCATATCGATTTCCGTACGTTCCACTTCTTGATTTTAGGCCATACACAGTAAACTCTTAGGTTCTAGTTCTCATAATGTATAGTGATTGAAAAAAAAGTTTCACAGTCGTTGTCCGAGCAGTATGAGTTATGGGCGCTTTTTTTTTTTTTTACTTTATTATCTTTAAATTTTATTTTCAGTTTACTTTCTATAATACGATACATGTACTTTATATGCGTTTATTTACAACCAGGGACATATTAGCAACTATTGAAAGTTTCGTGTGACGCGATTTCAAAGGTCGTTTTATGCATCAATTTTCTTTTATTGTATTGAAAACATTAACACAATATCCTTATCAGCTGCATCATTTGTATAAGGGGACGTACCTGATGCCGGGATAGCAAGGGGACGGAAAACTCTAACTGACCCACCCCCATTTTTTTCTAATCTACAAACCTTCCTACTGCATTTTTGGCATAAAATGCCACCAATGCACACGTTCGTTGCAAAGAACGAACTGCATCTACTTTAATTGCAGTACTTCTCCCACAATTGTACCATTTCCTATAAATGTTCAGGAAAGGCAAACGCAACAGTTTTTGCTCGGCATGATTTTTTTGCGTGGCACCTGTCTCGAGTAACACAGAGTGAATGATTCTTGTCCTCAAACAAAGCGCGCTTACACTAAGGTATAGTTACGGTTGATTGCTTTCAGTTCACTTCAATTTGAAGACCAAACGTGCATTAAAGGAAGAAAATCGGGGTAAAATACAAAATGCACAATTCTGTATTAAAAAAAATAAAAAAATAAAAAGGTGTTTATACAAACCGATAATTTAAAAAAAGAAAAGAAAAATCATGCCAACAGGTGGAATCGAACCAGGTTACAAAAAAAAACCTTTATAGTTGCACTATGTGACAGCGGTGAAACCAACTGAGCTATTCAAACCTTACAGGTATAACACGTATATATAAACCACTATAATACAAAATAGGTTTTAAAAATTTTTGTAGGTTTTTTTGCAAATTTCGACCACAGGGCAGGAGTGCCCCTAAAAAAAAATCCTATCTTAATTTATTCATTTGATCAAAACCTGTCAAAATATCTTAGTTTTTTTTAGGGCAGGCCTACCCAGATGGATTTCTAGGCCAAAATTCACGCAGAAATAGACCGTTTTACTGCAAAAATGATGTTTTAGCCAACTTTGGAGACTAATTTAAGAATTACAAGCGCAATATGCTATATTCTAAATGAAAATTCGAAAAATTTAGAAATATGTACAGTAGAAAATATCAAATGAACTTTGATTTTTAAAAGTGATTTTTACCGGGAAATCGATCTCCCATATAGGTCAATTTTTTGTTATATACATTATTCCATTCATTTTTCATTTTTTTTTTTTTTTACGAAAATAAAAAAAAAGAACCACTACTTTAATGCATCAAAAAGTCAAAAGATATTGTCTAAGTGTTCCCTTTTTATTGATTGAAAAAAGACGTCACCCCGACAGCATTTATATTTAACTGTTATGGCGAAATTATATAAGAAAATGCGGGTTGGAATAAAAGTATCCTCCACTCCGGAAATATTAACACTTCCGTTTTTGGTTTTCGCCATATGATATTAGTCGTGCTAGTACATCCGGTTTCATATTTTGTAAAACTACAACGGCAAGACTCTACTTGTTTGTAAGTAACATTGTACATATTTATGCTATCGTTTTTGTATTTTTGTGTTTTCGAGGGAGTGAACATGTGAGGAATGTTTATTTATTGAGATCCTGAGCAAAATATCTTCAATGAGGCGATTTTAAAAGATGAAAATAAGGAGTTCTTTATGCACATTCCACAAAGGCATGTATTGTCACAGGAGTCGGCAATTTTATCCATAAAACAATGTAAACACTAATCAGTGAGCTTCGCGAGCGTAGCGAGCGAAGCGACAGGAATGCAACGCGTTTTT
>WFKH01010211.1:6025186-6054541 GCA_016163765.1 Magallana hongkongensis | reverse complement strand
GCTCGCGAAGCTCACTGGTTAGTGTTTACATTACTTTATGGATAAAATTGCCGACTCCTATGGTATTGTTTTCTCCTGTTGAAACGTTCAGCTTGACAGTTTTGATGAATCGTAGGTGTGTATTAACTTTCCATCTTAACCTCTGTACGTTTTGCTTAATGGTTAAGTGTAACTTAGAATTAATTTAAAAAAAACCCAATATTTTACTCTGTAGAGAGGTGGACAGACACAGCTTTTTTCCTCTGTTCTTCAGTAATACTATGATTTTTAGACACATGTAGGTGTCAGAACCAGTGACAGTCTATGCTTTGAAAATTCTGATAAAACATTAAGCATGCAAATTACCCCGTGTGAACACTTGGTTAACAATTACAGTTTATGAATTGGGTTTATAACTCTGATTAACTTTCAGCCACATAAATGTTGATGTATATGGGTTTCTTACTGACATTGTGACATCTGGGTATTTTTAGGGCTAGGTAATGCCAGGTGTAAGTCAGTTAAAACATTAATAATTCTTCATTTTAGTTTTCTTTCTTTCACTCTCTATACTCGATATGAATAACATTTGCTTCTTCATGATAATGTGAGCTACAAATTGATAATCCTTCTATAAGTTCAATATTTTTTTAGTTTACTCAACACATGATTAGGCCAACTATCTATACCCAGTGATTGTTCTTAAATTTTGAAAATGTTACTTTATGTAAACATATGCTGCTAAACGTACTGTTATTGAAAAATTCATCACTGATCAGGACTGAAATTGGAATCCTGGTTGATTTTAATACAAAATGTATATACCTGTGAGATATTTAAACAACACACAGACAATATAAAAAGTAATTTTAGGTCTGTGTGTTTTTCATGTTTTTAAAGTTTAAAATTTTTGTCTTAAACATAAATCTAACAATTGGCATACTGCTTGCCCTTTTGCCATATATCCCAGTCAACTTTTCCCACTATTTTCCATTTGTGTGGAGTTCCGTAATCACAAAACCTTGACATTGTGAACATGTGGACAACCATTTTATTTTAGAATTCATTTGTTGTAAACTTTGTAGATTACACAATTGGTTGAGATCCTATAATCTTTTTACATCAAATTTAAAAAAAGAGCTGTTTTCTCATGGTTTGCTTCACTTTTATGAATTTCATTTCCACTAAAAATTGAAGAAAGGGGGTAATTCCTTGAATTTTAATACATTTGCATTGGATTAAAACATTCAAAGAGATGGAGCCCAAGTCAGCTAGTAATGTACATTTTTCCTCATTTACTGTATAGCAGTAATTATATACTTGAATATAGACATTGTTAATCATCTGTAGGCACTCTGTATCACAGAGTCTTATTATCCATTGTAGTCAAACAATACATGAATAAAAATATATAGATTATATTACAAAATGATGATTAAGAGAAAAGAAAGAGAATAACTCATCACTTTCCAAAATATTCTGTGCATTTTCAAACATATGTTATCAATCTTTTTACCTTAAATTGGGATCACTATTTTATCATATTTAACCAGGTTTAGAATTAGACAAAATACCATACATACTTTAGTATGTATATAGACTTAACGTAAATACAAGTACACTGATGAAAAATTAAGGGTTTGTTTCATTTTCCTTTATTTAAAATGATTACAATTTGTTACAAACTGAGGAAATGGCAATTTTTTCTACCCTCAATATTAGCCTGCTATATTGTAGCCTCACTAGGCACTTACACAGTCATTGGTTGTCTCTCTTTTGACAGATTTTAACACAGTTGAATTAATTTTTCCCACATATATAGCAAGTCATTTGAGTTATAGTCCTGCTATACATTATCTTTTCAAGACTTGCAATGACACAAGGAAAATCACAGACACTGTGAACAGAATACAAAATATTGGGTTAAGGTACTTCACTAACAACATGTACAATGAATTATAATAGTAATTGTGTCAGTTTGGAGAAAAAATTGATGAATTATTGCAGGTACATTAATCATCTTCCATTAAGGTATCAATCACTGATAAATCATTCCAATATGATGTGTCATGTGAATTTTTTAGGGAGACTGTAAATCAAATCAACACCAGTAATACAAGTTCTTGTAGATTATTACATTGAAATGTTGTTTTAGTTGTATCATTCCCAAAGCTCACTCTAAATGCAACACCAACTGATATTTACTTTTGTTGGTCCTTTTTACTAAGACTTAATTTAATGAAGTTACACAGCTCATTGTTATAAGTGGTATAACAATGATGTTGATTGTTCTATAAATCACTGTAAGTCACTGTAGAAAACACTGAACCTTGATTCACTGGATAAATCTGTGTAAAATATACCAGTAAAGAAATAAATACCTTCCTTGTGATGCTAAAGAAAGGTTTGAAGTCCTTCGTCTGTATTTACATGTAGTTGTGTGACTTCACAAAATTGAAATAGATTCTCATAAAGAGTTTGGACGAATGGGGCTGGGGGTTAAAGCTACAAAGTAATTAATACATGTAGTCCATGTAATAGACATTATTTGACTAAAATTCTTTAACATAGCTCTCTGCATTTGACTGGGTTTTTTTTAACAGGGTATGAAAACAAACTGCAATGGCATTAAAACCTCTTCTAAAAAGCAAAGTTGATGAGCTGTTTGCTCGTTGGTTGAGTGACCCTGAAACACAGCTTAATCTGAAAGAGAACTTAAGACAACTCTGTCATGGAGAGAGCATTACTCTGCAGCATCTGACGTCTCCGAAGTCATCCAGTAAACAGTCCCCACGGTTACGTCCAAGTTCACCACCTTACTCCCCTAATTCCACAAAACTTCCGAACCCTCGAAGTCCAAGGAGAGCTTTGTCCAACAAAAACAAGGCAAACAATGGATCACCAAGGGTAACCTTACTTTACATTATATATGAATTTGATTGAAACATTTTGATGATTTTAAAGATTACTTTGATTTAGTAAATGCAGTGTATAATATATTTAAACGTATAAAAATGTGTTGTTAGAATTATAAAGTCAGAGTCACAGAGTTAATTTACTACACCAAATCTCTATGTTAAGATACAATCTGTAACACCAAAAATTAAACACGAAAGTCTTGTGCCAGTAATGAAAGGGAGATAACTCTGACAGACCTCTTTTCTGATAAAAAGTGAGGCCTTATATCATACGATATTTCAATGTTGTCAAGAAATTGATTCATTTTAATTTAAGGCTTGACTTGTAAAGTTAACTGAACCCAATCTATGGATGTAAATGTGATTTCTTCATTTAACCAGTAAAATTATTAACACTAGAAGTTTGTTTTCATTTATTATAAAATATTATTATTTGTTAATAAATTTCCTTTTCCTTTTCATACAATGCCTAGGATGTGTCCAAAATTATAATAATTGGCTGGTTTTTTTCAGTATTGTCTATCATTTTATAATGATAAATCTTTTTAGAAATTTTTACAACCAAATGTGGTTTGTAACCTATAATTAAGTGGGTTTTAAAAAAGGACCTATACTAAATTCATTAAACTCTTATTTGCTCGAAGGTATAAAAATACTAAAAAATGGCTAAAACCCCTGGCCTTGTTAATTGATGCAACTTCTATATTAGTTAGGATTGACCTGCTCATTGTATAATTTTTTTAAAATTAAAACCACTCATTCAAGAAAATATTTTTAGTTTATGGCTGACATATATTGTCTATAAGTATTGTATATAGAACTTTGGCCAAGTGGATTCCATATACGTGACTTACATGTACAGGTAATTAATACCTAATATGACATCTTCATCATTGCAGAGTCTTCTATTACTATTTTTCTATATCTTACCCTTTTATCCTAATTTTTTGTTAAATTAATTAGTAATTTTATGATAATAAGTTTGTGAAATGTTTGTTTTGTGCATGGTTGAATGAAAATGAATTATGTGAACTGCAATTTGTCAGACATGAAGTGGAATAAGTTAAGAACTTCATTCAAAGGCTGATGTGTTCACGCATATTTCTCCCCCATCTTGACTGGATCTAGTCATTCATTATTCTCAGGTTTATTTCCATGTGAAATTAACATACAATTGGTTTCATGTGAATTTGATTATTTACATGTGTACAGTTTTTCCCAGTTTGCACTAACTTCTTTTTGAATCTTTAAAAAGGACTTTATTTTTATGTCTTTTAGACATTTATCCTTTTATTTAATCTTTAAAAAGCAGTTGTAATTTGGAGCCCTGATGTCTAGCTGTTTTGTGCTATTTATTTCTATCATTGAAGAGAATTTACCTACTAACTAACTGTTACACAATTTAAAATTTTTTTCCACAATATTTAATTTGAAAAATGTATGAAATTTTTAAAAACACACTAAATTTGTAATTATTCTCAGCTGTATCTCTTCATTTTCGTTTTTTAAATTTTTAACAGAAGTGACATTTAATTAATGTCTTATCTTGGCAGCGTATCTAAAAATCTCAGTAAATTCCGTGCACTTGGTTAAATAATACACATAGATGCACACATGTAATAGGAAATTAATTTACACGCCTTGTAAAATATTTGTACAGAGTGATTTATTATTGGAAAATTTGGAAACAGTATCCCCGATATGAAATCTGATAAAGCGTAGTAGACAGGGGGGCTGTATATAGAGGCCAGATGACAAGTTGTGTGACTGAACAGCCGGTGAACCATGAAATGACCAGGAGAAAAACATTAGCTCTACATA
The DNA here is from genome assembly GCA_016163765.1 of Magallana hongkongensis. Taxonomy (NCBI): domain Eukaryota; kingdom Metazoa; phylum Mollusca; class Bivalvia; order Ostreida; family Ostreidae; genus Magallana; species Magallana hongkongensis. The sequence goes on along the minus strand of WFKH01010211.1, from coordinate 6,049,823 downwards.
GGTACTACACAAGACGTGTATGTAGCTCAGGTATTTGTTGTGTGCTAGATGATCAGAAGCACAGACGTACACACACAGCGTACAGCACGTAGTGGTGCTTCTGCCACATTCCTAGCTCTCCTTCCCCCAGTGCACATCTTCAGATGGTATTTACACATCCCTGTGTCTGCTGAACCTGATGCTAGATCTGATGGGGTCAAATCTCACAAGCTTATCCCCATGCTAATAGTTGTGTTGGAAACCTTTTAGCCTAGTATACCTACAATCTTTGGCTCTTACTACAGATATATTCGTTATGATAATCAGAGGGAGTAATTAGCCAGATAGGTGGCTGTGTGTGTATCAGTAGGGGCTCCCACACCTGGTGAAGAGGTAGCATCTTCTGGATATCTTATACATAATGTGAAGGTGGGATTCTGTTGATTAAGTATCGTACCAGAGTTTGAAGGACTTTTGGGAGTGAATTTCTGTGAGAGGATATGGAACAGACAGACTTTGAGAGGTCTAAGCAGGAAGTGTTCAAGTACTGCCTCCAGAGTACAGCAGCAGAATGATGGCCAAGAACTGCGCCGAGTTTCAGGTGGTGTGTTCCCGTGTAACACTGTATTATAACTGTAGGATCGAGTTGAAATGGAAGAGAGCTCTTCATCACTGTGAAAAGTGTGACTTCAGGAGTGATTCTAAAGGATGGGGATCCAAGTGTGGTGCTATTCATTTTGGGAGGTGTACCCCCGTGACTTTCCCATTTCCTCAGAGCTACAGCAGACGGAAGGGCAGCCAGCAGAGTGGCTATATACCTGTAGCAAAGGTCTCACCCACCAGACCAGCCGCCTACGCCCCCCACAGCAACCCACATCATGTACTGAGTAGTATTATGTCTCTATCTGATTATCACTGATATAGCACTCAAGTTTTTCTTCATCTTCATTATCAAGAAATAGCTCTTATGTTCGCTTTTTTTTTCATCGTTTTTATTCCTATAGATGCCTGCAAATCAGTGAAGGAATGGATTCAATGAGAAAAAGGGAGTTTCTCTTTAAAATTTTTGGTCTGCAAGATATCATCTGCTGGAATATCTTGAATAGCTTGATAGGAGAGAGAGAGAGAAAGAGAGAGAGAGAGAGAGAGAGAGAGAGAGGAGAGAGAGAGAGTAATTAATTACCTGTAGATCCCAACTTCAGCATCAAACAAATCAAAACAATTTCATAAAAGGTAGTTAATATGTATATAGACTCATATATCAACTAAAACATTTTATATATTTTTTAGAAGATATTATACATTTTGCAGTAACATACTCCATGTACTTTAATGTCAGTGTCATATTCAGAGACTATTACTAGGTACTGAAAACACTGTTGTTTTCCATGCTTTATGATTCAGTTGATAATGAGCCACTTCTGCTTTGTATTATCTGAGCAGCATTGTGATAATTAATGTAAAAGGTTTCACAACATTTGTGAGTTAATTGCTAGTTTTTTTAGAACTACGTCTTTTAACCCTTGGATTGTATGAGGTTGTCTGAGCAAAAAAATGAATCCATCTCGCTTCACAGCAACACATGAAAAAGCATAAAAACATATGTTGTCTTATAGAATTTTTCATGCACTGCTATGAACTGGTGACGCCATACATATTGAGAAATGTTAGAAAATAAATCAGTCATTATTTTGTGTAATACACATGTATATGTAAACTGTAAGTGGTTTTTGTTTCAGATAAATCTACCAAATTCTTCCAAGGATAACAGTAAAAAAGTCTCGTTATCACAAGATCACACAGAATCCACACCCTCAAACGAAAGTCTGGTGGAAAGTGAAAAAGAAAACAAAAATGTGATATCTTTTCAAACTGGGACTTCTAGTATACAGACTTCTGTTAGTGCAGGGAGAGAGGCAGAGAAAGCAAAACGGAGAGAAAACAAAGTCCAGATTAGTAACAATCTCAATAATGTCAAAGTGCCTCAGTTTTATTATCCCTACGGCAAACCTGTGATAAATGCTAATAGAGACGAACATCTCCAAAAGGCCTTACAAGAAATCGGCAAACTTGAAGATGGGAAGGCGTACAAACAACACATGAAGACCATTACTAAGGTAAGGGTTGTCTAATTGATAAGTGGTGCATAAGGATCAGGGGGCTGAAGTAGTGGACCAAAAACTAATGGGACCTGTGACCATCAGCGTAGACACTATACTCTTTTCATTAAGATAGCTGTAAGGTGGTTACATTATAGATGCATGCACTAGTAAATTTTGCAAGGTTTTAAAAAGAAAAAAAAGATGAAATTGATATTCATAGGAAATATTTACAGGTATATTTGATAAAAGAAGACCATGTAAAATATTTCACTGTCTGTCTCACCTGGAACCAGTCTTACATTAGGGAATGATATTGATTCCTACACCCCTCCTCTCAACCCCCACCCCCACCCCCAGATTCAACATGACCAGTTGATACAGAATAAAGAAATACATTTAGACATTTGAATTGCCCTGCTGTGATTTACATGTAGAGTCAGACTAAGTTACTGGCAAAGTGTTGACATACCTTGAGTCACAGTTTTGTTGGTATATCTGGTAATGTAATGCAATCAATCATCAATATTTACTCTGTACTAATGGAAACGGTGGCTTTCTGCCATGACCAGTGCCCTGACTGAGGGGTGTGAGGTCACAGTACATAACAATTGAGTCTTCTGTATGTGTAATGTTTGAGGAAGTTCAACTCTGGAGACTAGTACAGACCCTTGCATACCCTTAGTGTCACCCAGAGATCATTTCTGATTCGTTAAACCAAAGATTTTACACTGGTAATTTCCAATCAGTTTAATCAGAGGTTATTCCGTGTGAGTAGTCCAAGTCGTACCAGATGATTTAAGCTAGATATTTCTTCAAAGCGGCTCAGTTTGTATCTATAAACATTTTTGCAACTGTTAAAGTTCTGTTCATATAGTTTGTCCCAAATATGCTTTATATGATAATTTGGCCTTAAAAAGGGGGTTTTTCTGTGGGCTTGAAACCTTAACTTTGTTTATATGAACAGTACAATATTTAGACCTCATAATTAGTCAAGCAAGAGGTCAGAGGTCAATTTAAGTCTGTAAAGGTTCAAGGTCAATGGTTGAGGTCAAAGTTCAACTTTACTTCGATTCATTAAACTGGATGAACAAAGTTTGAAAGTATCACTTATAATATGGAGAGGAGCAAACATTTTCCTGGAAATGGCTGTTGAAAATTATTTTTGTATCAAACATGGTATACAAAATGCTATGTTTTTCTTTAAATGAGCTAGTATATTACAGCTGCTTCACCATATGGTCTATTTCAGGCTTGTAACCTTCCCTTGTACTGGAAGGCCCTGTTGTTCCATGCCAGTGGTGGAGAGAAGCAGGGATACATTACCAAAGACAGCTTCACTGCCATGTGGAAAAGGTAAAATACCTGCTTACGATAAAAGTCAAAAATACCTATCGGGCCATGTAAATGACTAATTGGATATGTATCTTATTTCTGTGTGACTATGTATGACTATGGTATATATTAGCCTGCATGCGATCTTAGTTCTCCCTCCAATCAACTTTCTAACTGTAAATGGAATCAATGGTAAGTCCCTACATGACTAAAATGTTGTACAAGTTGAATTTATTAAGCTGCATTATCAGCAGGATTTATTTATTCTGTGACCAAATATGGGGGCAGTATAGAAATACATGAGATTTTGTTTATTTATAGTCCTGGGAAGTGATTTTTTTTCCACCTTTTGTGATTTTCTTTTTCCAAAATATCATTAATACATAAAATAATTACCGGTAGATACCACACTGAAAATTACCGATTATTATATTGCATCAAAATAAAATTACTGTATGCCATATGATAAAATTACTGTGTCATACGAAAAATGTAACATGAAAATTCTATACACAAGTACATATCCAAATAAAGTATTCTTTAATTGGATATCACCTATTGTCCATCTGTCAGAATTCATATTTCTATAATTGTGAATGATTGAAACCTGGCAATTTGGCCGAGTAGTAGTTGTACATGGATGAACAAAGAGCATTAATAATGAATTCTTGTTTTATTGTCAGAGTGTTTCTTCCTTGCCATGATGAAGCGGCACGATTCGTGAAGTTGGCGGCTAAACCCGACTGTAACTACCTAGAAGAGGATGACTTCTTCATTCTTATTCAGGTCGGATTCTGTTGTAATGCAGTGATTGCATGGGCTACATTGTCCAAGTCTATAAAAAAGCTGTTCTCTGCAGGAAGCATGCTGTGATCATTTCTCAGACAATAATGATGAAATTTAAGAGAAATCAGTATTTAAGGATATTTCAATTTCCTATTTCAGATTTATAAACATTAGATATTAACCAAATATGTTCAATTATATACATTTAACTATTTTACATGTAATTATTTTTTTTGGAAAAAAATAATTCCTTTCCAAAAAAAAATACTGCCCTTAGTTTGTAATATCTGTGATAATTTTTCCATAGAATTATGTAAGGATATTATTGTTACAGCACAAACTTCACTATGTCAGTGTGCATTTTATTGGAGTTTTGCTCTACATGATTTGCTCTTGTGCTTTTTTGCCCAATCAAAATTATACAAGAGTTTGCCTCATTTTAAAAAATTAGCCACAACACAACATAACCTTGTTTAAACATATATTGTACCATTTTAAATTAGAGATGTTTTGAATTTTAAATGGGGGGGGGGGGGCGGGTGGTTTGTGAATTCTCTGTTTACAGTCAACTTTTGCCTAAGGACCATTTTTGTAATATATATATATGAAAAAAGGTATCCATTGCTGTTGATGTATATATATATTTCATTCTTTAGTGCTCTTAATAAAGTGCAGCTGTAAATTCTTTACAAGAATACGAGACTGATGTGGACTGTTTTTTTACACAGGACATTGTTGATTCTCATCCAGGATTGACGTTTCTCCAAGAAGCACCAGAATTCCACTCGCGATACATCAACACTGTATGTTGTTATTGTGAAAGCATCTCTATATTCTTTTAGATATGTGTAAATAAGAAAAAGATTGACAAGTATTCATTTGAAACTCTTTTTGACGTATACTGTAATCTAATGAATTGATATCCTTGTCCTTATCATATGAATTCATAAAGTTATGACCAACATTACATGGTGTCTACATTATAACCAAATTTAGGCAGTAATCTTAGAATCAGAACATTTCATGCAATTTTGATGTAATTTTGTAGAATAACCTTGTGGTCAGTATAAAACTGAGACCATGAGCATTGATGAGCAGAGTTGTTCTGTTTCAGGTGATAGCCCGTATTTTCTACAGTGTCAACAGGTCTTGGTCAGGAAGAGTCACCATCAGCGAGCTCAGGAAAAGTAGTTTACTTCAGGTAAGTCCTATTTACAGATCTAATAGTAGGATCTCTAGGGTAATAACAAGATCTTTATAGGTACATGCTGGATCTAGAATTATAGGGCAAAGTGTCAGTCCTTTACACATAAAGGAGTATATGGTATATATATAGATCTTTAAATAGGGGTATGTGTACAGTAAGTTCTTCACAGATACATGAAAGATCTATCTGGTACAGCTAATGATTATGTAATTAGACAGGGTTATCTTTGGTTTATGTTGATATTTCTAAGTGATGAAAATGCAATAAACATATACCTGGTATCCAATTCTATTTTCAGACCCTGTGTGTGTTAGAACAGGAGGATGATATTAATCAGATCACAGATTTCTTTTCTTATGAACATTTCTATGTGATATACTGCAAGTTCTGGGAGCTGGATAAAGACCATGATCTATACATCAGCAGAGAGGATCTTGCCAGGCACAATGACCATGGTATTTTTTATTTGAATGATCTCTAGAGCTCACATCATAGGCATCCAGAATATCTTTTATCTATAATACAAATGCTCGTGCAAGTGCTTGTATTGCTGCACACACTTCTGGTGTTAAAATGACATAACATAGGCAACAATAGGCAGAGAGTTTAAACAAAGTGGCCTGAAAATAAATATTTATAGATTCATCAACTCTTTATTTACATGTGTAGGGATACACTGGAACTGGATTGAATAATAAATGACTAAGAACCAAAGGAATTTTAATTCAAAGAGACCTGCCTTCCCTGACACATCTGTAATCTTTGACACTCTTTATCCTGACTCTAATAAGAGTTCAAATGTCCAACTTTATAAATAGTGACACTGTCTAACCTGACTGCAGTCCTTTGTGATGCAAAACTTATTTTCAGAGGTTTAAACATTTCTAAATGTTTTAAGAGAGCTGTTTTTAATGAGCATGCAAACATTGCAGAGGTGCTTTATTTTGATTTCAATAACTACACACAAAATAGCATTGTCAATGATTTAAAAAAAAAAAAAAGAATAAAAAATAATTAAATGAAATATTTTAAGTTGAATTTCAGTGTGCTCTTCATAATTTTTCAGCTATATCTGCCAAAGTGATAGACAGGATATTTTCTGGATCTGTCATCAAGTAAGGAATCAGTTTGTTATTGATAAATCAAGGATTTTGTAAAAATGAAAAAGAAACCAAGCTGTGATTTTTAATTTGTATTTTGTTTAAACCCATTTTGGATTTTTTGTGCCATATCTTTGGTGACAAGTTGGTTACTTTTGAGCATTTTTAGAATTTTCTGTTGAAAATTGTTTGAAAATGCAATGTTACACTGTACATCCTTAAATGACCTTCTTTGTCATAATCAGTGGTAACAGAGAGGATGATCCTATTTCAGAGGCAGTAGTCTAAAGGACGGAAGAATGAGTTACCCAGAGTTTGTGTGGTTTCTGATGTCTGAGGAAGACAAGAAACACCCCACAAGGTATGGTTTGTTTGATCCCCAGATATACTGTTTTCTCATTTAATTCACATAACTCTGTGTGGAAGCTTGTCCTCAAATTGGCATCTCTACAACACAGAGTGGAATTACTGAGAGATTCATCTTATGCTAAAGGGAATAGATGTTAATCTGACAATGGCTTTATCCTTGAAAGCTATATTTGGAAATGAGGGCCAACAAGGGCTGACAATTAATTCTTCATTTCTTCCTTTAAGCATCGAGTACTGGTTCCGGTGTATGGATTTAGATGGAGATGGTGTCATATCCATGTATGAAATGGAATATTTCTATGATGAACAGATGCAGAAGATGGAATCCTTGGGGATAGAGAAGTTACCTTTTGAAGATTGTCTATGTCAGGTAATAATTTGTTGCAAACTACTAAGTACAGTACAATTTGCTTACAGTGAAGTGCCTGGGACAAACAATTTTGATTACGGTAAATTTGATAGATTTATAATTTCTTCTAAGACAAGGAGGAATAAAACTTATGTACGCCGGTATCTGAATTATTTACATGTTTTCTGTTACCAGTTTTAGTGCTCTTTAGATTCCTTGTGACATTGGAATTGTTATGAATATTTTTAGATGCTTGATCTAGTCAGACCAAAAGTTTCGGGAAAAATAACACTTGCTGATCTCAAAAACTGCAAGATGGCCAATATCTTCTTTGACACATTTTTCAACCTGGACAAATTCTTGGATCATGAGCAAAGAGATCCTTTTGCCAATGCAAGGGTAAGTGCTGATCCTTAGTTTTATTGATGATGTGAATTCCTTATGAAATCCAAGGAATTAAAATCAGTGTAAAATTGCAAGAAGCATCCCTTGCAGATTTTAAAATCTTGGATTATATTTCTGAAAGTTGTGAACTGTATAATATTATTATAAAAGTTTGGCATTCCTAATTTCATATTCTCATAATTTGATGCAAAACATATAGGAATTGCAGCCAAAATAAATTACTCACATAAAATAAGGAAGTCATAGTATTCAGCAAACATTAAAGAAATCATGAAGAAGTAGAATGGTTGTATGTTTGATGTGATGTGAAGTAAAAATTGCAGTACATTTGATGAATTGCCTATTGTTTACAGGACTTTGACAGCGATGTGTCCGAGCCCTCAGATTGGGAGAAGTACGCAGCGGAGGAATACGAAATCCTAGTGGCAGAAGAAGGATCCAACGACCAAGAAGAAATGTAATTACATTTAATATGTGCAGGCACAACATTTCTGATACATATTGTATACATGTACAGTTTTCTTTAACTGTAACATTATACAAATATTGACTGGGGTTTTGGGCAGCATTGATTATATTAGCCTCTGAGGGAGGAAATATTGCCCGACGCTAAGGAGAAGGCAATATATTCATCCCAAGGGGCTAATATAATCAATGTTGCCCGAAACCACAGTCAACATTTGTTTTATTATATGAAAAAACAAACCAAAAATCAAGAAAGGGTTTGAAAACAAATTGCCGTAATTTTCTCAGCTCAGCATAGAAATATCGAGTTGAATTTTGCACAAAGTCCATTTCCTAATTATCCTCGGCATTAAATGCTCTCTGGTAATATTTCCCTGCACTTAGGAATTATGCTACAGATATTCTAGTGTTTTTACTCCTCAATAATTTGCAAATCCTTGTATCTGTTATGCTAGCAAACCACCTCATTGCGCATCCATTGTATACTTGCCTTACTGATTGCCTATTATGACGTCACCTTGTTTTGGAGTTGCGAAGGTTTATTTACGTCACTATCAGCAAATCAATGAATCATAAGCGATTTATTGAAATGATGGGAATATTCTCTCAATATTATTCCTAGCTGGTCAATATTAAAAACATTGACTTGTCAATATGTTTTGGACAAACTAATATTTCAATTTTTGACTATTCGTCTATATAGAGTTATATAGCGAGAATATACTACTGAATATAATATAAATCATAGTTTATGTAATTATGATTATGGGTAAGGGTTTGGTGCACTATAGTAGTATTTTTGTGTTTTACAAAGTAAAAGCAATGTTTGTTTAACCAAAATTAGTTGTAATGGAAAATATAGCATTGTCATTGATAATTATTCTTTTGAAAAAAAAACCACTTTAAAACAACAACATATTGTTCAATTAAAAAAATATAATTACTCCTATTTATCTGTCTTTGATTTGCTTCATTAAAATATTTCAGAAATATCAACATTGTCAATTGTGTGTTTGCTTGGACTCTAAACTATCTCTTCCTTCATGTTTCAGACAATATGAGGATGATTTTGAGCCTGACGATGAGGATTTGATTCAACAGGAACTGAAGAGGGTACAGCAGTCCAATAATGCCCAGTTCCTGGATTCTAATAACAAGGAGGATGATATCTACGACTTTTCATCAAATAACCTGGGCTATTAACACAGGATAAATATAACAAATACCCGGTAACCTCGGTTATTAACACGGATTACAACAGATGGGTGTGAGAGAGACACACAATTCCCAGAATGCAGTATTAAAACAAAATCCTTTCACATTTCATCAGGAGAATAAATTTTCATAAATTTGGTTAAAAAATAGTAAAGATTGTTATTTTTTATTCCTTAGTATACTTTCTCTTGTTTGCAACTGCTTTTTTTTTTACAATGTGGCTTTCAAATTAAAACAATATTCATGTAGAATATAAAACGATTAATATATTCCTCAGGTAATGTTATAAATTCATTATTGAGAATTGAGCAAAGAGAAAGTACATCAAGACTGGTCATTCTGTACATTTGAATTAGCGCATGGCAACTGTCTCCTACTTCATCGACAGCTGTTGGTGTTATTGTCACTGTGATAGATAGAACAATCAGATTTGTTTTTCTTACATTTAAGGTAGATACATTCTTTCATTGCTAGATTTATTTCTAGATTTTCTGGAGTTAGACAAGTCACAAATCCTCATTCCCCAAAAGCTGTTCATCCTTGCTATAGTTTAGCTTCAGCTTGATATTTTTAAAGTGCATTTTTGCAAGTTCTTATTTTTATCACTGTCATTCATGTTGACATCCGATGCTTGATTCAAAGTGCTCTTTCATTGATGATCAAAACAATATTATTGGCATCAAAAAATCTGTTATATGTTTTTTGAAAAATCTCAAACTGTTAATTAAATCTTTCGTCTTAAGTATGCTTTGGCCATTTACTCACTGGTTGGACCTGTGAAGTCTTGTTAGATGTGTTTTACATTGTAGAAAAAAAACTATGCATCTGTTTGTTATGAATTCATGTCCATGTTAAATGAAATCATGTCAGGTTTGATTCTCTATGCATCTCCTCACCATATTTATTAGCAATAGTTTCAGTCATGGGACCTTCTCATTCCAAATTGTCTTGGGAAATGTGAAGTGCCCTATTATTTATTTATTGACATCTGTTTCATTGTGCTGTGACATACACTGCATATGTTTATGTCAAATTTTTGTTTTTATTGAAACAAATTATGAAAAATATTACACGTCGAGTTATTTTGTTTTGTTTTTTTTTTAATACCCCAGTATATATGGTGAAAAAAGTTTTTTCACATAAAAGTGATTGACTCATCTAAATAATTGAACTGTATACCTCTCACCAAAATATAATTCAATCTTTTTTTCTTTACAATCTACACTACCAGTAAATATCAGTAAATTAAGTTAATAGGAATGAAATTATTATCTTTCCATTTTTTTCTTATAAACTTGGTTATCAATGGAACAGTTTTAACCGTTTTCTTTGTGGTAGCTATTGAATCATTCCTAATGCCTGCAATGATCCCTTATCTTTTGAAAAAAATATCAACAATATGTATACATGAGCAAATCCTCATGGAAATAAGTATTTGGGATACTATTGCAGGATGAACACAGATTTCATTAATGACACAAGTTATTTAGAAAGTTTAATTTACTTTCAGAATTCTTTAACGCAGGAATTTTCTTTTAATACCATCAACATTATGTATATAACAAAACACAAGAAGCACACAGTCCAGTTTCTCTTCTTTTTATTTCTGCTAAAAAATTCTGTGATGAAATAAAAGAAGCTGAGTCACTGAAGCCAGAACAAGATCCTCAAGTATGAGGACGAAACACATCATCAATCAAGTTATTGCATGAAAAAAAAAATATGGCAATTATTTTATTCATGAATTGACTTTAAATTTACAAATCAAGAATACAAAGGTGCCAGTCACCTAATACTGCTAGAATCTTTTACATGAAAAACAATTCATCACTGACAAGAAATCTGATTAAAATAAACAATGCTTTTTTTTTCTTCCTGATTCATATGGAATTGGCGAAAAATTCATCAATATGAATAAAAAAAACAATCAGCCTTTATATACAGCTCACTCATTTATTGTACAATTGACCTTCGGTTGACCCCAACCTTGCAGAAACTCTGAAACCTTGATTCAATTTCAAAGAGACATTATTGTGCGTTCTAGAATTGTTGGTTTATAGCAACTTTTGAAAATTTACCAATTTACAGGTACACTGCCATAAACTTAAAATTTAATTACCTAATTGAGACATCTTAAGGTTAAAGTATGTATAAAAATACATGTATCTTTAAGAAACCAATTTAATGCAGACTAGAAACTTATGACAAAATTTTTAATATACATGTATATTTAGTCTTGGGGAGTAATTTTATTTAATGCGCAAAATTTATATAAAGTAAAAACTATGTTGATTTATTTTAATATATTTTACTGGTACCAAATTAAAATATTTACTAGTTTTTGATAAATTAACATTCATCAATATCAATAAGAATTCTTCGACTAATAATCATCTTTCTATATCCTTTAATCACTTAAGCAATGACTGTGTACCCATCTCCCCCTTCCCCCCCCCCCCCCCCCCCCCCAAAATACAGAACTATAAACTACTGGTACATGAAGACAGAACAAAGAGCACTGGAAAGTAAAGCATCTTGTGGATTGGGGCGTATTTCGGTGCAACACAAGTGTTCTAAATGCATATTACAGGACTATATTTACTCCCAATAACGTAGAAGTGTAGGTGTGTGTGTGTGTGTGAAGACTTGTGGGGCAAAAACAAAGAAAGAAAAACCAAGGCAAAAACAAACATGCTAACGTCTTCCCCAGCCACAACTACGTGAACCTTGAAAGCATTTTAAAAATTTTGCCTGTGATGGTTCTCGCTATACAAGTAAATTATACATGTACATAATAATAATGAACACTGTCACGGTAAAGGGTTTAAAAAATAACAATGGATTCCTTTCAATTGTTTGCACTGTTGCATATCAATATATAACACAGAAAAAACTGTAAAAAATAAACAAGGATCTACCCTATTCTCAAAAGTATCCCAAAACAGGCATCAACATGATTATAAAGCATATGCAGGGGGGAACTAAAAAAAGCTGTTTGCAAGGGATTTGTAAATCAAAAAAAAAATCACAGTAATATCAACAAAATATCAGGTATAATAGTTACAATATCATAATGCCATAAATTCATCTTGTGCTAACAAACTGCTCGAAATCCGTTTTGTCACACATGTATATCTCTGCAGCGAAAAACAAGATGATTCTTTTGTAACAAAAACTGAGGAACAAAGCTATAAACCCACAGTTTTTATGGGGGTTGAAAATAGAAAGAAATGATAAAACAATTTGCTACCTAGATCTCTATTCCAGTGTGTAAAGAACCCAGAAGATTGTCTGCAATAATGCAAGGTAAGCATCAGTATGTCTTTTAAGGCTTAAAACTTGAAAATGGGAATACGTTGAAAAAAGTATAAAATGAAATAAAATTTCTGTGTGACTATATTGTTTGGATTAATACAAAATAAAGTTGCATCTGTAAAAAGCTGACCAAAAATGCTGCAAAAAAATTAAAATTATTCCAATATAAGCTTAGCACCCATAAACAATATATATTTCTTAAAAAGTTTTCACTAACCAGGAAAAAAAAGAGGTAAAAATCACTAACACTGCATTATAACAGTAACAGTTCATTATATGCATGTTCTACATTCACAAAATGTTGGCCAGATTTCATCAGAAATCAAAGTCAATTTGTAAAGCTATGTAACAAAAGGCCAGCCTCGGCTTTATCTAACAATAAAAATTCAGTTTCTCCATACATGTAAATTGTTCCAAGACATGTAACTAAATCCTTACATTATTATTGACATTGTAAAACAAAGAAGCCCGGGTCTTTGGGTTGATTTCCCAGCTCCAAGTTGACTGTTTAACGAGGAGAGTAAAAGAAGTCTGACTACAGTACAACCAGCCTAAGACGGCCTGTATGTGATATGTAAGGACCTAACACAACTTCTCATGGAGGTTTGCTTTATCTAAGGCAGACATAAAGCAAAGAAATCTTAAATGCACTTGTGAAACAAAGCTTCATTCAACATTCTCTCATCCTATTTGGAAGCAGTTAAAACAAGTCAGCTTTCCTCTTCAGATCATTGCGCTTCCACTCGGCTAGTCTTTTGAACTGGTCTCTATCCATTTTGAATAATTGATTGAAGTCCTCTGGAGTTAGATGTATCTAGAAAAACATATGTACATTAATTTCAACTACAAGGAACATAACTCAGCTATGTCCATCAATTTTTGCCAAACTTGAATTTCATCTTAATAATTTCAGTTACCAACATACATACAACTTTTATTACAGTTTCGAGGTTTTCTCCGCTTTGAATGAAAACTGGCCTTTCATTTCTGCAATTTATATTCACCTTTCCATAGGGATGCTTTGTGCCAAATTTGGTTAAAATTGGCCCAGTGGTTTTAGAGAAGAAGTTCAAAATGTGAAAAGTTTACAGACGGATGGACAGACGGACGACGGACAAAATGTGATCAGAATAGCTCACTTGAGCTTTCAGCTCAGGTGAGCTAAAAAAGGTATCACATTATATGACCTTACTTGTGTCTCTATGTATAAACATTAGTATAAACCTTACCTCTAGCATATTCCTGTCCACATCCTTGGGCAAGTCAAAATTACTTATCTTCAGCTTATCATATGGATAAATCTACAAAAATTCAGCAGTTGTAGAATATGTCACAGTAAAAGCAGAATATTGAACCCGAACACATTTATTTATAGTACAGATTTTTTTGTGCTAGCTCTTGGGTTTTATTTGTTAATAATAATTAATCAATACACACATTAGCAAGAAAATAAAAATAAAGAAATAATTCATCAATGAACTGCTAATAGCTGAAGATCATAGCAAAAATTTCAGCACTATACACAGATTATTAAATGATTTTTCAGCTTGTTTTACATGGCAAGGTAAGATAATGATGAAACTCTGCTTCCCTCTAACTATTTTTAGAATCGGTAGGACAACAAAGTAGTGCCTTTAAACAAAATAGTTCATATACTTGCAGAGTGTATGTACATTTTTTGTGACATTTTAAAACCAAATGCTTGACACATATCAGAAAAAAGGATTAACAATTTTGAAAGCAAGTGTCAAAATTGAATTATCATTTAAAGGAAAGAATTGAAATTGTTTGATGTTTACCCTTTCCAAAACTGGGAAATTCTCCATTTTTTTCGGAGTTTTTCAAAACACACACATATTGCTGGAAAACAAATCTGACTTCACACCACAAAATTTGAACAGGAGAGAGACAATTTGATGAGCTTTCATTCAAGGGGTCCCTCGCTGCTGAACGAAAATTAGGGCCGGAGCTATGAATCCTAATGTTAACATTACCGCCTATGGAAAATGCATTAGTGGACTATACCCAACTGCAGAATACAAACTTGCTGTTTCCACAATGCAACACATGTTACATGGTATGAGGAACCCATTTTCATAGTGTTGTTTGATTGAGACGAAGACTTACTGGGGGGTCAGCCTCCGTGTGCCAAGTACTGCGCTGTAGGGAGATGATGGAAATCCCCTGGCCTCCTAGAATGCTGGAAGGGGCGAACGACGATTCTTGCTGTGATATCAGATAACGGTAAACTTTTAGTCATAAAAAAGTAGTGTACCCAAGTTCTCACACTTTAGTTATCTTTATGCTATATGCCCCGGTATCTGAAATCTGTATAGCAGTCATACATGTATGTGTATTACATTTAACATAAAATAATCATGAACCCGAGTTCAAAATATTGCAACATCAAAATATTCATAATATTGTATGACACAGGTTCATAATCATGCTCCATATTAATTTTCCACACTGTATCTCCCATACATTTATTTTTCTTTATATGCTTACTATATATTTTGATAATATATTTGAACCCCCACAGTTTTTTCTCCTGACCCCTTAGCACAAATTTGAAATTTTTTCATAAAAAATATTTTGCTGCAATTTTACAACATGTACATACCAATTATAGCCTTATAAGTGATGTTCCATGTTCTGTGCAAAATTGGAGCAAACCCTCACTAGGGGCATCTCTAATTTTCTTCAAAAGAACCCCCCCCCACTTCTACCCTTTAATATTTGGACCCCCTTTGTTGACCTCTCAGTGACCTCCAGAAAGCATACATACCTCTGTGTTTACAGTGGAAGAGGAATCTGAAGGAAATAAAATACATGTTAATATGTTTACTTCTGTTTTGTTTTATTCATCACATCAAACACATTCTGTGAAATATGTGTTCTCCTATGTACTTTATAAAAGTTTCACTCATAGATCTAAATAATTCAAGGCCTTTACAAGGTGTTAAATCTTGAAATGACTTTACACAAAGCGATAACTTGATTGATGTTACCAGTAAGTTATTCCTTATTAAATTCATTACCAGGTGTACAGATTTATTTAAAGTGAAGATTTAAGGGGTTGACTCAATTTAGCTGTTTATAATGTTAAGATTCCATTGTATTCTATGAAGTGTAACATTTAGATTGAGATGGAAATCTCTCTAAAACAGAGTTATGACTTGGTTGAGATCCCCACAAGGTTTTGAGTTTGATCTCTGTATAAAACTTACTAGCAGTATGATGACGACTGGTTCCCAAATCTTCAAAATCATAGTACCTCTGGAAATTCTACAACAACAAAAATTCACACATTACAGAGATTATATATTGAACATAAAAATCCTGAATATCATGAAGTGTAGAAATGAGGTCAAGGTCCAAATTACTGTTTGTTTTTGTATTTAAACATCTACATCTTAAATCTTTGTACAGTGTATATTTCAAATACTTTCTCCAATTAGCAGTAAAGTCGAACAATACTTATTTTGTGTATGCCAAATAAGTACAATTGTACATTCTTGTACTTACATAGCCTCCAAAAGTGCCTGAAACAGGAAGAGTGGCAGCCCTTGGAGTGAGTGCATAACTAGACCTTTGTACTGAAACAATAAGAAAAGGTAGGTATTAAAACAACTACCAGTAGTCAAAAATACAGCAGTTTTTAGGTCACCTGAGTAAACTCAGGTGACCTATTGCTATCTGTTTTCGTCCGTCGTCGTGTGTCGTGCGTCGTGCGACGTGCGTCGTGCGTTAACAATTTACATTTTAAACTTCTTCTTAAAAACTACAAGGCCAATTGTTTCCATTTTTGGTGTGAAGCATCTCGATGGTAAGAGGAATGTAAATTGTGAAATTGGTGGCTCTACCACCCCCAGGGTGCCACAGGTGGGGCCAAATATGCAAAAAACAGCCAAATTTTCAAAAATCTTCTTCTCTACTCCCACACATGTGAGGAAAAAACTGATTGCATGGTTATGATGTCCATGAAGCCCTCTACCAAAATTGTGAAATTCATGGCCCCTGGGTCAGGGGTTCAGGCTCTAGGGTGGGGCCAATATGGCCATATAGTAAAAATGTATTAAATCTTAGAAAATCTTCTTCTCTACTCCCATAGATATTTGCTAAAAACTATATGCATGGATATGATGTCCATGAAGCCCTCTACCAAAATTGTGAAATTTATGGTCCCTGGGTCAGGGGTTCAGACTCAAGGGTGGGGCCAAAATGGCCATATAGTAAAAATGTATTGAATTTTAGAAAATTTTCTTCTCTACTCCCATATATATTTGTGAAAAACTAAATGCATGGATATGATGTCCATGAAGTCTTCTACCTAAATTTTGAAATTCATGACCCTTGGGACAGGGGTTTAGGCCCTAGGGTGGGGCCAATGTAGCCATATAGTAAAAATGTATTAAATCTTAAAAATCTTTACTCCCACACATGTGGGCAAAAAACTGAATGCATGGTTATGAACTCCTCTACCTAAATTGTGAAATTCATGACCCCTAAGTCAGGGTTCAGGACCTAGCATTTGGAGAGCATTTGGAAAGAGTTGAAAGGGGGGAGGGATAAACAGTTAATGGAGTTATTTTCCCTTGCTTCTTCCTAATGGAGTTATCTTCCTTAGCTTGTTCATATTTAGTAATTAATCATTGAATATAGAAAAATAATGAAGCTGTCCATCAAAGTTATTGATTAGATATTGTGAAAGCATTTGAAAAGAGTTCAGGGAAGAGGATTATAACAGTTAATGGAGTTATCTTCCCTTGCTTCTTCATAATGGAGTTATCTTCCTTGGCTTGTTCATAATTAGTAATAAATCATTAAATAGAATGTAATTATAAAGTTGTATGATCAAAACAGTTATGCAAATATTTATCATTTGAAACAAAAACAGTTTTTTAATTTTTTAAGATAAACAAATAGACTTGTTAATAGTAAAGTAATAAGTAGTATACAAGCCACCTTGTTTTAGTTTATCTTTGAAAACATATAAACATAAAACCTATTTTGTAAGTTAACATATGGGGGATAAATAAATTGAATGGAATCTGGGCACCTCTTCTATATTATGTCATACACTGTTAAGAGCTTCAAGTCTTGTGCTAAACTATAGGGTTAAGAGTCCTTTCCAAATGATTTCAGGCAGGGAGGTGGATGTCATTATTATTATAATCTTCTAATCCATTATGAGACTCAATTAAATGCATTTATGAGACTCCTCGACAATTTTGTGTATGGGCTATGGTACCCAGGTGACTGTTAAGGCCACTTGGCCTCTTGTATAGAAATATTTCCATTTTATGGATTCACAGAACAAATGCTTCAGGTTAAGAATGATGCCACTGGGTACATATATTTCCTTTGACATCAGTGAAGAGTTACACGTACCTGGATATTGTGTGGACATTGTTCTATAGCCCCGTGATATATCACTATCGTCCCAGTATCGCCGGGGTCGATCCAGAAACCTAGAGGGGGCTGAGAGAAAGCACAAACCCTGCGTCAAACTCATATCAAACATGAATCTTATGAAAAAACAAACCCTGTGTCAAACAAAACTACTTTTCATTCAAGATAATCATGTTAACTTAGAAGAATTCAAAATTTCTGAAATTATTTTGAACCTATGAACTGTTAAATAAATTCAGTAGCTGAACAGTAATTGAACTTTAATCATACAATGTACTACAGAGGTAGTGTGTCTTACAGGCAAACATGGGGGACTGATATCGCGTGCTGTATCGGGGCTCGTGATCAGCTCCAGGCACTCGGGAAGCTTTCCATGGATCTAATGCTTTAATTGGATGCGCTCGTTTCTCCTCTAGCTCCTTATATATAATCTTGCCAATACCAGATTGGTCTTTGAACTTTGACAGTTCTTCGATTTCTTTGGTAATTTTGGGGTCCTCTGGTGGCATTTCTTCATCTTCATCATCTGTCTCTCCCCGACTTTTTCGTCGCTGTCTCACTACAAGTACAGCAATTCGAACCAAAATTTTTATAAAATATACAACAGCGATTCAATTTTGTTTTTAACTTTACATAATGTGTTTCTTCAACATTAAAACTTTTTTTTTTTGGCAGACCATTCAAATCTCAGCAAAGGAGAAAAATTCTGGTCACACGAGAGAAATATACTGGTCAACACCAAATCAAAGGAGAACAAACTTGTCAAATCTGTGTCTTTTCTTTCATCATAAATTGAGCCTTTACCTACAGCCACAAAAAAAAAATCCTACATTTATAAAGTAAATTGCTTCCTATTTAGATTAATTAGTTAGACTCACAGAGTTCTGGCAGAATGGCTGCTGGACAGGGGGGTCCTGGCCAGTCTTCTCTCTCTATCTTAGTGATCTCATTGGGCTGCGGGGGCTTGGCCGCTGGGAACATACTCATTCTAACCGCCTCTTCATTGCGGAGCTCCGAGGACGAGGATACTCTTCGTGTTCTCTTCACAACCACCTTTGATCCAGTAGCTAATAAAAAGATAAAATTTTGAAAAATTCCTTTATTTTAAAGTAGATTGTACTAAAAATACATACATGTGTTACAGTGTAGCTACCGTCAACAGATACAGCACAAAATCTTAAGCAGGTAAATTTTGATTCCGACCTTTTAAATAAATAAGCACAAAAAATTTCCATTATTAAAGGCTTTAATCTTCAAATATTTTAAATGATAATTACTGGTTAAAGATAGGGGCATCTACCACACATGGCTAACTCACAAATATGTATGGTACCGGTAATAATCATGTGCATGTACTGGGTATGAAGGTGTGAAATATGTAATTCTATGGCCCTATCCTCCACGTTTAATTATCTCATAGTATAAAGTAGAAAAGACCTACCTAATGCAGCCATGCCACCTAAAAATTTGAGATAAAAAAGTTTTTATTCATGTTAATGTAAAATTATGGTAAGTAACTTTTAAGTTATCAAATAAAAGTTGTACCAAAATACAACACCAACAAATTATAGTTTTATAATTGTGATCGTAAAACAAATGGTGAACTTCTTTACAGTGATCTTCATTACTTACTCTTCTTAGTTTTCAAGAACTCAGGCTTGTCCTTGGAGTAGGAGAAATTGAGTGGCCTGTGGAAGTGGGGTGACTTGTGTTCCTGTCTGGGGAAAGAGTTCACCTTCTTCAGGTAGTTACTGCGTCCCTCACTCAGGTAACTCGTGTTGTAGAACTTTCCATAGTCAACCAGTGACTTCTTCTCACCATAATAGTCCTGTCATTGAAAACCATGCACGATAGTAAAATTTATGCTAGCATTCCATTCTGCACATCTTTGCACAACACTAAGGAACCTTATCACACAGTTAATTTTTCATAATCTACCATGAGCTAAAGAGTTTTACTAAGTTTTTATTGTCTTTTATTAGATATCATTATTCTGTATGAATACAAATCGCTAAACTGAATCTTTATAATCAGTTGAAAATTGAATATATCTTTTATCATTGAATAGTACTGCAAATTAACATATGATAGCATACCTTACATTTTTTTCTATTCTTAAAACCCAAAAAAGTTTTATTTTTATTTTTTTTAATCCTAAACCTACAAATTTGTAGGCATACTTTGAGAGCATAAAATGTTACTGCAGAACACAACACACTCAAATTCTGCAAATTACTGACACATGTAACTGGTCTGGAAGAGATCAATTTGGGTTGTTACTCCTCTGTTTCTCTTCAATTTTATCAAGTTTCAGTGCATTCCCTTTCTGTTTTACATCAATTTTCAGACAACTTAGTGCATGTACATGAAATCGTCATAATCTCCATTACACTGCTATGTAAGTACATATAAGGAGTCGTCAGGGATGGTAGTCCATCTAACATACTATCCACTTACATAAAAGCAATAAAATATCTCCAATTTCAAAACTAACATCGTTGTTTCAAAAATAATAAGCATTTCCATTATATTTTACAACTGACCACTGGAGATGTGGGGGAACAGTACAGGAATGTGTTTACCTGACTGACAGGTGTTAATGCTTCGTCATCGCTTTGATCCGTGTGATCCTGGTCAGAGTCTGTGTTTATATCTATAAAAAAAATAATCAGCACTGGAGTTCAATAAGTCAAGTATACATAATGCAAATATGACCCAAAGAGATCGGAATTATTAAGAGGCAAAATTAATTACTTATTTTTCATTTGGAAATAAGATGCATTTAATACTGGGTATTAATTTATCATAAAAAGGATTAAGAAGGGATTGACAAGAAAATTTCATTATTTATTATGCACCCATTGCAAATAAATCAAATTGTGGATGAAACTTGAGTGACATTACATATTAGTTGTTCACTATATTTGAGATTACATGGTTTTATCTTTGTGCATGTTTGATTGATATCAGATAATAAAAAATAAAGCCCTAAATAAAAATTATCAGGGAACTTATTAAACTTATTATATGTGCTTTAAAAATAAAAACAAGATGCTGGATAAATAAATGAAAAAAAAAACCACAAGGAAAAAGAACAGCTCTGATTCTGCTACTCACTGAGTTCTGAGCAGAGTACTCCGTTAGGGGTGGAGGCTGCTCGAGGCATCATCTCCCCATTTATTCTCTTGGGCGTCAACGGTTCCTTAGAGACCCCTGTCCCGTTCATTCTGACCGGACTACTGGGAATAAGCTGCTCTTCCTCCACCTGAGGAACATTCTCCTTCTGTTCTTTGTCCACAGCGGGCTTTGTGCTGGGAGACGATAGCGTAAGGGACTTGCTCTTTGGGAGGACCGCTGAGTCCGCACTACTTGACCTCTGCTCTATAAACGAGGCTGACTCAGACCTGTGTGGGGATGCTGCCTGGGGGGTCTCCTCATGGAGGGACTTCATCCCCGTCCGTTTCGGGGACTTCCTTGGGGAGGGGGCAGGCTCGCCATCAGAGTCCCTGTGTTTGGAGGACTTCTGACCTGTAAACAACAAGGGTTCATAAGAATTTTAATTTTTTTTTTCAATACATTTGCTTAACTTTCAAAATATCAAGGAAACGAAATCCTTCCTGTTTGGTTTTCTTCTACATCATGCATGTACCAGGTACATTCACTGTTTAAAAATTAATTCTTGCCCGTATATATCAACTACACATGGTAAGTTCTTCACAATACAACCAGCTGCATTTATAAACTCAGTGAAATATATCAAACAACATTTTTTATTCATGGCATTATTGAACTGCAATTTCTTTGCTGACTTACTCCTTGATTTACAGCAGCAAACAACCTACTGGGGGTCTTAGTGTCTGCAGTTCTGAAAAAAGCAATTTTTCCACTTTTGGAATTGGACTGGCAAATGACCAATTATCTGGTGCTTTTGTGCACAAACATGCACTTAATACCTGTCAGTTTTAGTGACTGATCACAGATTGACTGGCCTTTATAGATTGACAGGACTTTATGTGACTCAGTCATTTCTTTATGGCTAATTAATACCTTATAAAGATCAGTAAGTCAATTTATAAGTAGGCAGCAATAAAGTTTATTGAAGGACACAGTTCATGAGTTGTCAAGTATATTTATAAGATTAAGAAAGCAAGACGACAGAAGAAAAGTCATGCCTTATAAGCCTCCCCCACCCCAAAACCAAAAATATCACTAGATCATCATTTTTGAAAGGTCAGTGTGAATGTAACTCTGAATTTTATTTCTCTGTACTGTTTAGCTTCAAATATCTCAGAATTTAGCAAATGCTTGCTCATTTATTTTTCATTGAGAATGTACAGTCTCCACAACCCCAGTCTATAAAATAACCTCTGATTCAATAAAATATTCCGCGCTCCTGATTATCTGTATTTTGGGGCCACTGAACAAACCAATTTCCCAAGCAAAATATTTGTTTTCATTCCAATATTTAACAGGTATTATCTCCCTAATTGTCATTAATCAAAAGATGAAAATAAAATCTGATCACCACCAGGATCATGGATGCAGTCATTGTTTCAGGAGCAGGGTACAGTGGGACAGGTATACTGTCTTGTATATATACTCGTTTATATTTTGAGACTAATTCTTTAGGTCATACCTATAAGTCTGTACAAATATTTCATACCCACATTTTTGTGCAAATATAACAATTTTTTGTGCTAGTTGAATTTCTATTATCCCTCCCCCCTACCAAAAATAAATTCCCAGATTAAAAAGTATCCCAAAAAGTGGTGCCACAGCCCTGAATTAAATGAAATAAGGTCATCATTCCTTTCGGTTTCCCAGTTGCTACAAATACAATAAGGCTAAGCAACAACAGTCTGATAACCAATTACAGGAATAGTTTCCTTTAAAAATACCATTGCATAGTGTAGAAGTAATTTGAATCATTATTTGTTGACATCCATTTATTAATCCAAGTATCAAATGCTGAATTATTATGATGATGTGATAAAGGGAAAAAGGTAGGAGTCCTAGTTTTTGAAGCATTTCTTGTTATCTATCAAGTAATCAATGGCATTTTATAGCATCACAGAAGTTTGAATTTTGTTCATAACAGAGGTAAAATATAGATGAATTCCCTAATTAGAAGGGTGTGTGGGTTTTTTTTAAATTCAAGCACTTATTCATAAAAAGAATCTTCAAACTCCTTTGGTAGCAAGTACCGTAGTCTATAATAGGAAAATGTGTAAATAGATCAGATATTCCACCGAAACATTTCCAATCACAGAAATTCAGCCATGAGATCACTCCGACCTGGTTGTAATTAACCAACTACGGCAATGCTTAGTTTTATAATCGCGTCCCCCACTGTTACTGATAATGCTGATGATGAGGGTTAAGAATATTATCCGCCATCTTGAATTTTTCTGGGCAATTTGCGGAGAGAATTTGGGCGCTGCTAAAAATTTGCCATTAAATAATCAATGTCTTTTAAACAATAACAATGTGGTTATTTGTATAAGAGACCGCTAAACACCTAACTCCGCTCCAATTTTATCAGACGATTTTACCGAATGACTGTCAAACATCGACATCATATTTTAAGGACTACGCCGAAATGTTCATGACACCTTTTCTGACATTAAAACTCACCCATTATGAAAAGAAAATCCGCCGACAACTATCTTATGGAAGCATAAGTGTAAATAAATCTGTTTTGGTGTGATTAAATTTCCATCTCTGTCCACATGTTGTATACACCATCGAAAGGAAGTTCTCAAATGTCAACAGAGCGGACGATTCCACTTGAAGGGGTGCTAGCATATCCAATACGCTAACTAATTAAAGCGTACCTAATAAACGTCGTATACGAAAGACTTGTTAATATAATATCTAATCTTTAAAAAAAAAAATCGATTGCAGATTCTTACGGGTATGCTGTTGTTTAAATATGATAATATATGGTTTCGTGAAAATGGGAGATTCCTTCGTAAGTTGTCAGACACTTTTTGAAATCCCGTCCACAACAACAGGCTGAACAGCTGGCCCGAGGATCTAAACAAACGAAGTATGCTGCCACAAATCTTGATTGCAGTTTTCGTTATTGTACTCACATCACTTTTATACAAAATTGGACATTTCCTATATAAACGGTAAGTATACATTTCATTTTTATATTTTAAATTATATTATAACAGCAATATAAGTAAAGGTGTAATTTGGCGAACTAGCTGCGATTTATAATTGTTTATTGGGCGTTCTGATATGCAGCTGTTTCTGAATTGCATTCCTTTCCTCTCTCAATGTGAATCTATAGTAATTGGTCGTGCTGGTAACTAAAAATAGATATGCGGTTCACTCAAGATTTTCTAATTCGATTTCATTTTCTTCGATTAAGTCGACAGACTATAATAGACACTAATCATATAGGCCTGCCGGAGTCTTGTTGACAAATGACCCAGTCTCCCTCAATGTCTAGAGCTTGGGATAGTGTCAATGACCAGACATTTACAGTCGCTTAATTTAAGGATGAAAAAAAACCCCATCTTGGATTGAAAGCTGAGCTTTTAAAAAAAAATGCATAATGTGAAAAAACCCCGAATTGATAGGTTGGTCG
>WFKH01010211.1:6014121-6024786 GCA_016163765.1 Magallana hongkongensis | reverse complement strand
AAAGCATTGTAAATAATAAAAATAGAAAAATAGAATTTGACCAAAATCGTGACCATGCCCCTTTAAAGTGGTTCAAATAGTCAAAAATCCAACTTTTTATTGCATACTAACTATTTTCCTATATATCCCTAACAAAACCTGAAGATTTTTTAAAATCATGTCGTGTAAGATAACTAAGACTCTTTTAACATGGCAATTGTGTGATTTGCGTTTCTTTGAATACATTTTAACTATAATTGTTGTATAATATTGAAAATGTCTGATGTTTGCAAAAGCGCTATATTGTAGGCGAAATAATGGGAAAAGGCGCTATATACCTCTTTCGTGTTATTTTTCATGTGTAAATTGAAAAAATGACGATGGATCTCAGTCTGTGTTTTCTTGAAGCAAGCGACAAACACAGACCATACACAGTGTCACAGACATTCGAAACACGATATATATATATACATAGATATATATATATATATATATACACACACACACACTATTACATAATTATTCTATGTTTCAATCGCTTGTTCTCTGTTTCCATGGTGATGATTCGTTAGAGAATATGTATCCACAATGCTTTATAGGCAAACCTGTCCTATTAGTTTGAGCTCTCTAAGACTTTTAACAGGTTTCATCAACACTTTAACACAATATGATTCTCTAAACAAGGTTTAATCTGAAGCATTATTCAGATAACAGACGGCGGTTAACTATTTACAACACGTACAGTATATAGTGTTAAGGTGGCTTGACACACCCAATATCAAGGAATATATTACTTAATTTGGTCTACCAAGTATCTTTTTTGAAATATGATTTCACAATTATGGTGTCCTACTTTAGTTTCCATTGCGCATGATTTTGCGCACTCTTAAGAATTCTTTTCGATACCTTAAATTTTTGATTGAACACAATAAACAAATTACCGATAAAATTTTGAAGTAAATTCCATTTTTTTCCATTATTCGGATATGGCGAACGTTCATTTTATTTATGTTATTATAATCTGTAGCTTTGTATGAGCAGGTACGTAGTCAGAATTGATTGATATAACAGAAAAAGCAAAAAATGAACGCATTTGGCACCTAGAGCAACCAGGTTTAACTTAAAGAATAGCAATTGCAGGTTTAATAATCATCTAATAAAAAAAAGTTATTAAAGGGATCCGAATAAGCGACAGATTGGTTGTTTCTGAAAACGGTACTTATTGATTTTTTTTTAAGTGTATGCATTCTTTTCGTGAAGAAACCCCGAATTACACCCAGAGAGAGAGAGAGAGAGAGAGAGAGAGAGAGAGAGAGAGAGAGAGAACACATTTTTATCCTTGGGTTATTTTCCAGCTCAACACGGCGTCACAACGTTTCTCCAGATGTGGTCATTTTGTACCAAATAGGGCGGGGTCCATTCGCCCCCAGTGTTTCACCATTTCCGTTAAAGCTGGAGACGTTCTTACGAATGACCAAAACTCCATATGTTGTGAGTACGAGTCTAGAGACAGCCCAATGATGTTCAAGTACCATCTTGTACATTTTCTTTACTTATTTCCTCGATATTCCTTTATTTTAGAGTGAAGATTTCTTGTAAATGCTCACATGTAAATACAGACATTGAACCAACGTGTTTTGGGAGAATTCCGTTATTGAGGATTTTATTACCAATTTTCATTATTCAATTATTTGTATAGTTTATTAGATTTGGCAACCTTTATAAAAAAGAAGAAAGAGAATAACATTGTTTAGTTGACTTTGTGGTAAATAAGTCATTTCCGCAGGCACCCGACGTATATATTCTTCTCATTACTATATATTTTTTTATTTATGAGAAAAATATATAACGTCAAGTGTCTGTGGTTATTTCGTTATGTCAATTGGTCTATACTTATACGTGTTGTAGAATGACCATTCAGCGAAATTCTCATCCAAAAGGAAAACACCATGGATGGAGTATGACGGAAAATCAATCGCAGACTCGCAGTTCTGCGTGGAATATATCAAGAAAAAGAGAGGGGTAGACGCCAATAAACACCTGAGTCCCGCTGAGCGAGGCATCGCACGGGCCTTCCAGAAACTGACCGAGGAAAACCTCTACTGGTAATTGTATACATCTTGGAATCTTCTTTATATATATATATATATATATATATATATAAGGAAAAGATAACCTGGAACATTCTAGTCCTACATTGCGAGTGACCAAGGCCGTCGGCGTCACAGATATTCATGGTGTATTTAATCAATTCACAATTTTCATAATGTACATTCCTACATATAATACAATTCCTTCCAATGGGTCTTCTATAAAACGTTACACACACACACACACACACACACACACACACACACACACACACACACACACACAGTGAATGAATATTGTTTAAACCTTTGGTATTTACCGGTATTTAATAGCATATCAAAAAATTAAGCAAAATATTGTGAATGCATAGAAGTTAGCCACAAGTGTTGCTTCATCTCTTTTATTATCATGTTTTGTGTCGCACGGAAGGGATGACATCCTTGCTATTAATTGTAACAATTACATGTAATTTGTACTTGTTATATCCCGAGTCAATAAAAAGTGTCATTTAAACAATAAAATGCTTTCTTTTTCCTTCATATATGGTATATGGACCCAACAGTTGCGGACATCACTGAAATATTACATAACCGGCGTCCGCTGGTAAATTACTTTTTTGGCAATGGTCGAAACTGTCACATCCCGTACGAACTGTCAAATTCTTTATATATTCATCCATAAAAATCACGAAGAGTAAAAAAATCTCGATAGGGCTGCGTTCTTGAAAGATCGTTCAGAGAGGAGCTAACAGACAGATCCAATATTGGTCGTTGGTCTTGAACAACCGCTCGACCTAGCGTGTCATTAATGCTGCAAATGAATATACACTGTACATGTATTATGCCGTTTTAACGTGGATACATATACATGTAAAAAAGTTACAAATTGTAATGGCTGATTCAAATCAAAGCAAAACCATTTACATACTAATGGTAGCCAAAAATATCACAGTCTTTCCCTAACTAGCAATTAGATTAGATCTACATCAGTATACGACTCACCGTATGAGATATATCACTGTATGAAGACATTCGGATAAAGAGTAAATACTCAGCGAAGGAAATATATGACTATGCGTAATAAACTGTTTGTGTTTATACTTTTAGGACCATGTGTCTAGAGATGCACGGGGAAGATTAAATACAAAAATAGTGAAACATAAGGTTATATGTAATATATATAATCTTTATTTTTGATTTTGTCAGGACCATGTGTCTCGAGATGTTCGGTGACGATATATCCACGGTTAAGAAGGTCATACCGTACACAGGGCTCAAGCTCTGGTTCACCCTTTGGTTCCTGAGGCGGGTCATTAGACAGGAGACGTGGGGGCACGGGATTGGTCGACACACCCCGGACGAGGTCTGGTCCGTAGCCGTTGACGATATGACAGCCATCTCTAATTTTCTAGGTAAAGCAAAGTATATGAATTTGTATGCAGTGACCATTTCCATACTCAATTGTTAGAGGGTTTTTTTTGCTTGTAAATCCTTTTTTATATTGTACAACACTTATAAAATTAGTTGACTTAATGATTGATTAAAAGCTTTGGAAATATTCTATAAGCCATCGTCAGAAACCCATGATCAATGTCACACGGGCGTAGGTTTCCGACAATGATGGTAAGAGAGCTATCATCAGTTTGGTGGTTTTAGTTCTGATGCACAGGCACCTGCCGTTATATATTTTTGCATATTAAAAATATTAGGTAGGGGTATATTTTTTTATTATGAGATTAATAAATAACGTCAGGTGCCTGTGTTCTGATGTTGTTTTTGATGACAGGGGACAAGGAGTTTTTCATGGGGTCTGAGCCCAGTGAGGTGGACTGTGCGATGTTTGGTATGCTGGTGATGATATTGTGGAACATGCCCGACTCTAAGCATGAAAAATACGCAAAAGGTGGGTGTCCCGGCCGCTTTACAGGACCTTTTTATTTTCTTTCACTTTTGTGCATTTTCTTGCGTTTGTTATTTTTGTATGTTGCAATTATGGTTTTTGATAATTCATCACAATCTAAAAATATTCGTAAAAGATATACATTCTTTCCACATTTTCTTCCTGTTATATTAGTGGTATTTCTTTTCTTTTTTCTTGTTTTAATTAGCAATTCTTTCAATTTTAGAACATTTACCAAATTTGATGGAGTACTGTGAACGCATGAAAGCCCGGTTCTGGCCGGATTGGGACGAACACATCCTTACTAACGACAAGTACAAAAACGATGACGGAAAAATATACTTCAAAGAAGATTGTGATTCAATTTTTCGCAGTGAAGATTAATTGATATTACTGATCATCGAAGTGAAACAAAATCACTTGTGAATATTGTTCTTTTTAATATGTTTTGTAAATAGTTCATGATTTTTCTCATCAATTATACATATTATCATGAAACAATAAAATGGTTTTTTTTTGTGTTTTTTAACATCGCCGTTACTATAACTATGTAATTTATTTTCTGCAAAGATCCTACTTTCATGCCTCGTACGAACCAGCAAAGAAAGCATTTTATTGTTTATATTATCATCTCTCTCTGATTTCACTTCAATTATCCATTTAAAGTGAGTAAAAGTAAGTAAATTATTGTTGTTGTTGATCGATATGTTGCAGAAAAGAAACAGCCCATTCAATTATCGTTGTTGATCGGTATGTTACAAAGAAGGAACAGCCCATTCTTCCATATATAGATCATATACCACAACAACGAACACTGCTAAATTCGTTTGAAGACAGTTGTTTTAAAAAGTTCAAGGAAAGCTCAATGTGTTAGTATATGTATATTTACATTTTCCAGTGTCTTTGTTTGAGATAAAACTACGGATCGATTTTGTAATGTATAGTCCAATATATTTCATCAATGACTATTTTAATATTTAATCGTACAAATGCTGAAAATTATGTAAATATAAGTAATAAGGAATCATTCTTTGAATATTATGAGATGATCAAATATTACTCACCCCATTAACCATAGTGCCAGTTTTTTAATAAAGCATCTGTCATTTGTTAATTTTTTTTTCGCATTTGGAGTTTCGTTATTCGATGTGAACTTGGAGAAATTCTTAACGATTAAAAGCGTCACTTAATATTTAGCGACTTCTGATAAGATGAAAAATTGGCGATTTTTCAAAATAATACAATTTTACAATATTATATTTCCTTAATACTCTTTCAAAAATTAAGGAATCATGGATAAGTGACGAAGTGAATCCCAGCAGACCATGGGCCCGAAGACTTCGCCATTACCGAGTTTTACTGTAAATTTAACATATCATATATAGCGTGTGTGATATTTTGCCGAAAATGGTTTTTCAACAGGTGAGCGTGGATTTGATATACAGTAGTACATTTCTGAATGTACTATCATTTTATCTACATACAAGTATCATGATTAACATTTAAAGGACGTACTTGATTTAGAGGAAGCCGCATTTCGCCAAAAACGCTAGATAGAATGCACAGCCAAGTGTAATACATTTACAGAACAGTAAATCATTAAAAATGCTCGGAACGCCAATGTACAGTTAAAGCATATCAATACGCAATTTTCTCAGTTGTCTATACGACACGAAATATCTAAGCACGCATTGAATCTCTTTTGCCTTAGAAATCGAAATAACATGTACATTGTAATCACAGTAGATTCATAAAAGTCGTACATACAAGAAGTTAAATAGTACTTATAGTATGGTAGGTGAACATCGCTTGTTTATAAATAATTACACGATTTTACTGAAAACGCCCCGATCGCCTGATCTTTCCAGGAACAATTCCGAAATAGGTTGTTGCAGGTTTTAAGAATATACATATTTCTTCAGTATGTTACAAGACTGAGATTACACATCACATGGGATTGACATCAGCCAGCATCTGATGAATAGCGAGGCGTTTTTGTCATTCAACTCTAAATCTGTTCAGTATTTTATCCAACACCTATAATCCAGGCCTAGCGGTCTCCATCACACTGACACTGTACATGAAGTGAGAACTTGAAAGAAATCTGACGACTCGTTTAGATCAAGAGCTGCAGATTTATAAGTGAACAAACTTTAAACAAACAACATAACATTAAAATCACAGTCATTATATCAAATGTCATTACAAAATCACAAAATCACAGTCATGATATCAAATGCAGTGGCGTACTGTAAGCACGTGCTTACAAATTTTTTTCTGAATCTCAATGGGTTTTTTTTTGGAAAATTGTTATTTTTATTGTAAACCTTTTTGCGACATTTTGCGTTTTTGTCGGAACTTTTCCCAAACTAGTTCTTATAATAATACTTATATCAAAGTATTGACTGAGTCGTAAGTTCAAGATTTTGATCTAATGTATATATTATAATAGTGCTGTAAACCTATAGGGTTAGAGACAATTATCTTAATCTGATAATAATAAACATAATGATCATTTTTACTATGTATTTACGATAGAATATATTGACCTTTTACAAAATACTTACGATTAAGTACATTGGCCTTTAATATGATCGGGATGTGAAAGTATAAGACTTTTCCGAGACTTTTCCGAAGTAGTAAACAACCTGTTAATTGGGTTAAGGACATTGTGAACAAAACCAAGATGTTCATCTATTTAGTACGAAAGACGAACAGAGAAAAGATCTCGTAATAACGAGAAAATATCTTGTTATTAAGAGTTAATTATCTCGTTATTACGAGAAGAGATCTCGTAATTACGAGAAAAGGTCTCGTAATTACGAGATAATTATCTCGTTATTACGAGAAAAGATGTCGTGATTACGAGTTAATTATCTCATAATTACGAGAAAAGATCTCGTTATTACGGATTAGTTATCTCGTTATTACGAGAATAGATCTCGTAATTACGAGAAAAAATCTAGTATATAAAATGGTGCGTTTCATTGTTCTAAATGTACTCTCTGAGTCTCTTTATGTAAAATGGATGAACATATGTTAAGAAATTCATTAAATTAGTGATGGAAATTTTAGACTCCAAAATGTTACACAAACAATTCTTTTCAATATAGGTTGTGTATGAATATATAAAACATAATCCGAGGTAAATCCCGTATATCCATGATTGAAACTATATAGTTATCTGGTACTAATATAATTGTGTTTTTATGACTAGGACTACCAGGTTTTTACTTCAGATTTGGATTGTAATATACGTTGAAATGT
Organism: Magallana hongkongensis; assembly: GCA_016163765.1. NCBI lineage: Eukaryota > Metazoa > Mollusca > Bivalvia > Ostreida > Ostreidae > Magallana > Magallana hongkongensis. The sequence continues at coordinate 6,017,550 of WFKH01010211.1, read as the reverse complement.
AAAATTACATGAAGTTCTTTCCACTTATTATTAATGTTAGATAATGTCAAATTCGATCATTTTATGTAGAAATAAATAAATGATGATCGTTGTTCTTTAAAAATAATCAAAATTGAATTAACGTTTCTTGAAAGAAAAAATAGACTGAAAGGGTGAATCAATCGACTTGGAGGTTAAGATCTGATGAACAAGGAACACTTATTATAAATGTATTGTTTCACAATGAAATCAAATAATAACTACTATGACTATGTATGTTATTATAACAATATATTTTCTCGTAATTATGAGATAATCACGTAATTACGAGATCTTTTTTCATAATAACGAGATCTTTTCTCGTAATTACGAGATAATTAACTCGTAATAACGAGATCTTTTCTCGTAATTACGAGATAAAAATATTTTTAAAATCTTTTTATATGGCCCTATTCGGCTTTCGTTATTTAGGGAAGCCGATACAGGAACAATAACTGAACATTGCTAAAATTTATGCTAACATTAAATTAACTTTTGAATAAGACTGTGACGTTAAATTAAAGACTGTAGAAATTTATATTATATCATAAATTATTTTGTGAATTTCCAGGATTTTATCACAATTTATTATAGAACTTATTAGCACAATTTACTATTGAATTTGTTTACTTGAATATTAATTTGCTTGTTTTGTATGTAAATTAGTGTTATGTATGTTACCATATAAAAATACTCGACGGCATTCTTTACGGGGAGCCACTGTACGATCCTTCATACAATCTGGACCTGTACCAAATAAACTTTTTAAAAGACCTTTTATTTCTCTTATTTGCTTACAGTGCGAATGAACGCATTTCATTACAATCGACTCAGCGCTTCAACCCGCACTAGAGTCCGCATAGCTTTCGCCTACCACGGCCAGATTGGAGAGGATCGTATATTTAGCGTGTACGACATGCGCGGATCCAGAAATTTTTCCAGGGGGGGGGGGGGGGGGGGCCGGCCCCCCCCCCCCCTCTAGATCCGCGCATGTACGATATTTGGCGGAATATGATTTTTCAACAAGTTAGCGTGGATTTGATGGAGAGCATTTCTGAATGTACCTATTTATCTATTTATATATTTTACATTTGGCAATGTACTTGATTTAGCAGACGCTGTATTCCGCCAAAAACGCAAAATAGAATACACAGCCAAATGTAATACGTTTACAGTATATTGGCCAAGGTTAGCGACTACGTTCAATCCGTATCAAAATGAAAAGAAGCAACACTACTGTGTTAACCGTAAACTCTTATTCCATTGCTTGAGAAGTTATCAAAAACCTCTATTCAAAGATCCAACTTTCACCGTATTGTTCCTCATATATATATATATATATGTGTGTGTGTGTGTGTGTGTGTGTGTGTGTGTGTGTGTGTGTGTAAGTTTTTAGGGTTTTTTTTTCAGATGTTCAGATTACAAATTAATATCTTTGGTATTTGTTGGAGTATGTTTTCTTTTTCAGTAATACCAAGGTATTTGTCTGGTTTTCTGTAGACCCCAAAAATAGAGAAAGAAATAAATACCCCCCCCCCCCCCCCAAGAAAAAAAAAAAATCAACACTGGTCGAGATTCTATATCTAATAGAGCTTGTTCTTAAAGTACAATAACAATATAATTGCATGAGTATTAAAACTAATACTAGATGAAAATTACTGCTACCGTATAGAAAAATGTGCTCAGCTTCTGGGGGGGGGGGGGCTGCCGTCCCCCAGCTTACAAATATTTTGTCCCTAGCTACACTGAAATGTCATTACACTAAACACTGTGCCGGATAATTATGCCAGTGCCAAAGTGGCATTTTTGCACCCGTCTAAGCTGCATGTATCATGCCATATGATAGACCATTTAAAGAGTTTATAACCACCTTTGTTATTAGTGTATCTCGCCTGTCAGGTGAAATATTTACCTTTAAAAAAAAATTCCTAGAGGAAAAGAATTTTTCCAATAGGAAAAACATTTTTCTTATAGAATATTTGGAATTTCTTATAAAAGAAAATAAAAGAAATTCCTATAGGAATTTAATTCCGATGGGATTTGAACAAAACTCCCAAAGGATTTTAAAATCCGATAGGAAATCTTAATTTCCTAAAGGAAAACTACCTCTCTGAATCAAGTTCCTGCAGAAATTACTTTCCTCCGAAGGAAATATATTTCCTATAGGATTTTTTGGAAAATCCGATAAGATTTTCAATATTTCCTGTAGGAAAATTATTTCTCTTTTGGGAATTATTATTTTCCTATGGGATGTTTATTTTTAAAGGTAAATATCTCACCTGTGAGGCGAGACACTTAAACAAGAGGCAAATGGGTCACATCGTTCACCTGAGCAACAACAAGCATGATAAAATCAGCTTAATGGAGTCATAATACAAAATATCTGGACAATGTAGTATAATACATGTAGATCCTGTATAAATAAAAATCCATTTTCCCCTTGGATATTCTTATGTTTATAATCAAGTCCCTTTTCTAACAGGACGATTTTATAGTCATATCACATGTTGAGCATCGCAGTTCTCAACAAGATCCTAAACAAATGTTTATATATGGGATATAAACCTACATCAAACTCTGAACCCCTTGTGAGGCCTAAGAATCGTCCAGGGGCCAAAGTCTAAACAATTTTAAAGAATCAGCAATTTGTCAAAATGCTTGCATATAAGAAAAACCATATATTACAACATTTCAGTTTTTGTGAATGTAAATGTTTTCCTTTGTAAAATTGGATCCCCAATGTGGCCCCACCCTACTCTCAAGAATTTGATTTAAACGAATTTGAATCTACTCTACCTAAGGTTGCTTTCACTAAAGTTACAACTTTTCTAGGCAAATGGTTTTTTAGAAGACTTTTAAATATTTTTCTCTATGTATTCCTATGTAAAAATTTGTCACCCCCCCTCCCCTCCGTTGTAACCCCATCCTACCCCCCGTGATCATGATTTGAACAAACTTGAATCTACCCAGTTCCTACATGAGGATGCTTCCACACAAGTTTCAGCTTTTCTGGCCAATCGGTTTTTGAGAAGAATTTTGAAATATTTTTCTCTATATATTCCTATGTAAAGATTCCACCCCCTATTGCGGCCCCACCCTACCCCGCGGGGTTCATGGTTTGAACAAACTTGAATCTACCCTACCTGAGGATGCTTCCACACAAGTTTAAGCTTTCTTGACTGATTTCTGAGACGAAGATTTTTTAAAGATTTACTCTATATATTCCTATGTAAAAATTCAACCCCCCCATTGTGGCCCCACCCAACCCCCGGGGATCATGGTTTGAACAAACTTGAATCTACTTTACCTGAGAATGCTTCCAAACAAGTTTCAGTTTTCCTGGCTGATTGGTTTCTGAGAAGAAGATTTTTAAAGATTTACTCTATATATTCCCATGTAAAAATTCGACCC
>WFKH01010211.1:5976253-6014111 GCA_016163765.1 Magallana hongkongensis | reverse complement strand
CTTAATTTTCACAACTTTGAATCCCCTTTGCCTAAGGGTGCTTTGTACCAAGTTTGGTTGAAATTGGCCCAGTGGTTCTGGAGAAAATGTGAAAAGTTTATGGACAGACGGACGACAGACAAAATGTGATCAGCAAAGCTCACTTGAGCTTTCAGCTCAGGTGAGCTAAAAAAAAAAGTGGTTTTATTCTCTCTAGACAATGGTTTATCATTTGGTAGATATGGATTTTTATGAAACTGCATCTTAAGCGGGTGCAAAAATGCCATCTTGGCACTAACATAATTATCCAGCACAGTGTTCGTCAGAATTACACAGTCATGACATCAAATGTCATAACATAATCATACAGTCATGATATCAAATGTCATTACAGGATCACACAGACATGATATCAAATGTCTCTACAGGATCATACAAACATGATATCAAATGTCTCTACAAGATCTCACAGACATGATATCAAATGTCACTACAGGATCACAGTCATGATATCAATGTCATTACAGGATCACACAGACATGATATCAAATGTCTCTACAGGATCATACAGACATGATTTCAAATGTCTCTACAGGATCATACAGACATGATTTCAAATGTCACTACAGGATCACACAGTTGTGATATCAAATGTCATTACAGGATCACAGTCATGATATCAAATGTCATTACAGGATCACAGTCATAATATCAATGTCATTACAGGATCACACACTCTTGATATCATATGTAATTACAGGATCACACATTTATGATATCAAATGTCACTACAGGATCACACAGTATTGATATCAAATGTCACTATAGGATGATTAGGATCACACAGTTGTGATATCAAATGTCATTACAGTAGACTGCTATCTGCATCGGTTCTTTAAGATCACCTCTATATTTAGTCATTTTATTATTTTTCATTATAAATCATGACAAGAAATAGGTTTGTCTTTGGTTACCAATAACCTTTTCTAGAATGAGCTGCTACAGGCCAAAGAACAATAAGATGAATTCAACCTTTAAATGGGCATGGTCACAATATATGTTGTTATGTAAACAAAGCTCGTGCCATGCTCCTTTAAAAAATGTGCTGTATAGCATGCCAATTATAGTAGCCAAAACAGATTCACAATTTTTTAAAGTTTTATTGATTTCAACTCAATAATAACAAGAGTCCTATGACCTAGGACTTACTGACAGTAAAAAAAAACAAAGCTGAGCTTTGCAACAAAATTTAAACCATATGTCATTATTCTATTTAACATAAACATGTTTGCCATTTCTCAAAGGCTTTGAGATAAAATAAACATTCCATATCATGTCATACCGTAAATCTGGAAATTTTTACCGTAGATAAATTTTTAGCAAATTTGCACGTGCTCTGTATTTGCAAAAATATTTTTCCTAAAAAATTAATCAATAAAATAAAAATAAGTAAATAAAATTTTGCCGAAGGCTGGTCTCTACTCCTTGCTATATGAACAGGTGTCCGTAAGTAGTAATCATTTAAAAAACCTGTTTATATTATCAGGTAATTACCCCCTATAACCCGCATGTGGAGAAGGGCTTCACTCACAATCGGTATCTTCGATTGACTGGCAGGCTCATGTCATGTACATGTATACTGATGATACTGCATGCGTGTGTGATTTATTCATACATGTGGTATGTACTGGCATTACACAGAATGTAGCGGGTTTTTTTTTCCCATTCAGTGTACCGACGGGACACCAAAATTCACGGAATATGAAAATTTGTACAGTATTTTGAATTTCTCGCTAAATGGCGCCATTTTCCTCTCATTCTCGCTCGCTCGACACAGAAAAACATCATCTGTGTTCGACGCGTGGCCCTCCAATACTTAGTGTACACAACCGTCACATGTGAAGGTGTGAACTGCGAATTGGGATAATTATCTCGCTATAAATCCGTATCAAGATATCCCTTTTGGTAGTTTTGTTGCATTTGCTGCAGTTATTTAGCATTGCTAATGTATATATCGGTAATTTGAACAACATTTAAAATGCAGACATCAACTCTCACAGGATACTATATGAAGTTGGTAAACATATACGATTCATGAGAAAATTAGAGGCGGCGGTAAAATACGATAACCGAAGGTTAGCTAACATTGTGCATGTCAATATGTGTGACATTTAATATTTGAGTGCTTTTTATTTTTAGCGCCAATGACAATTCTCAAAAATTTAAAACGTAAAAATTAATCTATAGCTTTATGACTCGGATTCGCAAAAATTAATCAACGTAAAAATTTCCAGATTTACGGTATGCTACATAAATATACTAATCTTAGAAAATGTAAGTTTTTTGGAGGTTAATAATGGAATGGTTTACCTAGAACAGATAAAGATGTCAGTGTTTCTTTTAAAGCTCACTGAAAATGTCAATACACATTACTTTAACTTATTGTATCTTAATGCTTAAAAACATCAATGAATTGAAATAGTTTTTTATAACATTAGAATCCATAATAGAACACTGAGATAACAGACATTCAGTAACCATAAACTAAACAGCAGCTGAATATACAAAAGAAGCTATGTTCAGTATCTTAACCATAAGCCAATATGTTACAACTAATTAAAAGTGACTATAGGAGCACTTCCTCTGAAAGAATTTAGAAATGGCGGCCATAGAGGATCCATATTTATCCATCCGCTGCAGATCTTTGGCAATCCAGGTTGGGAGTTTGGACCTGACACTTTCCCTACAGTATCTCTTGTCAAGCAACAAAATGGTGGCGTAGTCCTGGCTGTGGCGGATAGCCCGGCCAATGGACTGATTCACCGCCTTCATACACAGGTTCTCGTAGTGAATCTGCCCAGGGAGATGGCCGTCTTTGTCTTTAGGAAAATTGCTATTCAAATACTGCATTTTTTCCTAAAAGAAAGGAAAAATTTCCAGATGCATTATCACTGTAAATTTAGTTTATTTAGGGTTTAAAGTTGCTTGACTTGCTTTATAAACTTTTACCTGTTCATTCACTTGGAATATATACCATTAGGTTAAATGTAGAATCCAAAGCATACAGCAAAACTGGTATGTAGCAAATTTCAAGGGACCATAGAAAAAACTTATAACCGTAATTCGTTATACATTTATAGAGAATTCATTAATAAATAATCAGCTGACAGTTTATCATAACTATCATAAGTTATAAAATCAATATCAGCATCATTTAAAAAAAATGTCAATAAAACATTTTCACTTCAAATCTTAAAAAAATGTTCGTATAAAATTTGAATTTGAGTATAATTTATATATGCATCTTAAAATTTCATGTATGTATCTTCAATGAAATTTGTAATGGAAATATTCATTAAATAAACAATAGAATACCTTATAACTATGCCAGCTGGGGTCTTAAAATTACTTCCTTATAGCTGTAAATTTGTTATAGCCCTGTTCATTATATACGGCAAATTTATATCGGTTCATGTAAAAACTTTGCCGGTACATGAATAAGAACTCGTTATAGCCATAAATTCGCTATATCAGAGTTTGTTATATTTGAGTTTTGCTGTATTTGGTATTATCAATAATAATGTTACTGTAAATCTCATACACAGCATTGGATCATCAAGTAAGATTATCAATACATGTGCACTAACTAACCTGTAGTTCTGGGGACATTATGTTTGGGTATGGCATGCCCACCATGATGACACATCGGCCAAGATCGTCAGAGAAGTTGATTCCCTCGCTCATCTTTCCTCCAACCACACACAGCAAGATAGCCCCTACAAGTCAACCAAACAATGTACAGCAAAACAATGAAAGTCCCATCAATGTCTGCACAGTCTTCTGCTGTTCATTTCTTTTTATAATGACAACTTAGAACACATACCTGTTCCTTTGCTGCCTTTCTGTATGGACTTTGAGTATTCTCCTAAAACCTGCTCTACCTGAGAGGACAACTTTGGTTCCTGTTAAAAGAAAAATACTTTTTCAACACAAACACTTTGTCAAGTTCTGATGAAAAGACAAACACTTTGTCAAGCTCACCAATTTTCTTCCGAGACATTCATCAATCAAGTAAACATCAATAGTGTTAAATAGAATAAAGATTTGGATAATTTCAAATTATGGTAAGATATTTAAACCTGAAAGATTTTCTTTTTCTTCTCCAGTTTGGCTAGAATGCCCGTTTTGTTCCAATGCTGGTATACAAGGTGCTGATAGTTGTATGATGGAAAGAAACAGACGACTCCACCAGGGATAATATTGCACACATTACTTATTACCAGGCCCAGTTCATTCAGTAGTGCAGAATTTTCTCTTGAAGAAAATGTAAAGTCCAAGTCAACACCCAATGGCCCAGACTTCATGGCCAAAGCCAATAGATGATCTGATGGGATCACATGACCACATGAATATTCATGAACCTTCTCTGGTCCAATGCCTGCTGCATAAAACAGTTGCTGCTTGAATTCATCTATAGGCTGCATGGTCCCCCCAGCCACTACTACAGACCTTGCCTGGCTCAAGACATCTTTGAAATGAACTGCAGGGTTCATCTGCAAAAACTTTAAAGTGCTCTCCTTTAGTAATGTATGCCTAGTTAAAACAATCCTCCCATCCTTATCAGCACTTGTCAGAGAGGCAAAGAAGCCCTCAATGTGGGCCAGTGGTGACCTCATGACTATAGCTTTTTCAGATTGTCTAGGGTTGTCTGACGTTTGAGTCTCCTCCACAAGATTTTCTTTGGTTTGTGCAATTTCTTTCAGAAACCCAGAGATTCCCACATTTTCCTTTGGTTTGTCTGCTATCTTTACCTCACAGTTTGCATACTTTTCCACAAATCCGTTTAACTTTTTGGACATTTGGCTCTTTCTGCAGTACTGTAGAACCTTGAACAGGTTGATGTTGTCGAATCCACTATCAGACAGGAACTGGTTCACCGTCAACACCTTGCTCTCTGATTTCTCCGATCTCTGTTTCTTGTTATCAGTTCTGCCCTCAAGGAACCGCAGCAAGCAGTTCAGCACAAACAGAATCTGCTTGACATACAGCAGGTTCTTGGCTTTCAATCGAGACCGGAATCTACAATGTTCAATCATAATTTATAAACTCATTTGAGTCATTTCCCATCATTTAGAGGAACAAAAAGGATGAGACTAAAAATTTTCAGAAAACAAACATCTTGCAAATATTTATTTCAAACCTTGTTAGTTCTACAAATTTAGGTATATAAATTTTCAACTTTTTAAAACAACAATGGTGACATCTAGATACAATGATGTGGCCCTCTCCTCTTTGTTTGTTTGGGTTTTTTTTTTGGGGGGGGGGGGGGGGGGGGACTGTCAGGCTACATTATTGTAGCTATAAGTGTTGAGCATTGTTAACAAATATCTCTGTAGTACAAATTGATTTCATTTGCTATATGTATCTTCATGATTAAGTACTGTAAACTTATTACATCTGGCTGTGTATTCTTATTAGCGTTTTTGGCAGAAAGCCGCTTCCACTAAATCAAGTACATCGCTAAATGCCATTCTTATATGCATAAGAATAGGCACATTCAGAAATATGCTAATTTAAATTCACACTAACTTGTTGAAAAAAATTTTCTGCCAAATATTATATGTATTATAATATAATACAATTACAGGATTTAAACATTTATAAATCTGCCAGGGCAGATATCAAAGCTTATTAAATATAGTTCTATCAAGGTGGGCTTACTTCATAGAGACTAGCACAAACAAAAGTTGAATCGTGACAGACAACGGTGTGACAGAGAGTGTGTGTGAAACTTATTGTATATCTGAATTTTCCTGCAAAATGCTTCTTTTCACAATATCAGTTAAACTCTAGAATGAATTTCTTATCACCCTTATAATCATCAATTCATAAAATCTTCAAAAATAAATGTACTAGAATTAAACTGCAAAAACTCTGCAACCGCAGAAAAAACAGTAATAAGATACTTGTACATCACCTACATATAATACATGTACTATCATAAGTATTAATTGTAAATGTCATTAATAAGATATGCTACATGAGTACACCTACATTAACCATTAATCTCACAGTGGCATAGTGAGTTTCCATGACAACTCAAAGTTCAAGTATTATATCAATAATCATTGAGAAATTTACATAAAAGCTTTAAAAAATTAATCTCAAAATAGGTCATAAATAAAGATGTATTTCTATCATCTTAAAATGGAAATAAAAGATACAAAGAAAAAGACAACTTGATGACAAGTTGAGAGTTAACTGTACACATCAATAAATCAGTGTTTCTGCAGTTATAAAATCAGAAAGTATTTACAGCATGCTATTTACACAAAACTGAAATTAGCATTGATTTTACTGTGAAGTAATGGATCACTTATTTTAAAAAAAATATCATTTAATCAGAAACGTTGACATATGTTAAATAATCAGAAAGTTTTTTTTTTACCATGCTTATACATCTGTTTATTTAATTTTGATCTAAAATCTGAGAGTGCTTAGGCCAAAAGAATTTAATGTATTGGTTCTCGGGCTCGGTCTAATGCTGCTGCATTGATTTTTGGGCTTCCTGCAAGATTTGCAAAAGGGGGATAACTCAGATTTCCATTTGAAGTTAAGATACATGTATAAATATTGTGTTATTCTCCTTTGCAAATTAGAAATAAAAACATTAATTTTTTTTTTTTTTTGGGGGGGGGGGGGGGGGGGGTGGGCATTTTGTGTTAATTAAAAATATCAGAAAGTACCAATGGATCAGATACTGTTTATTACATGTCATTGTTTACTACTGGGTATATACACAAATTAAGTGAGATATGCTCCACTTGCCTTTGTTCGTACTGGGAGAGCTGACTGTGTGCTTTAGAGAGCTGAGCCCCCGTTATCATCACACTGTACACTGCATTAATTGTCTCCAACAGATTGTGAGCTTCGTCGATCAGGACGATGTTTCCCTCCAGGCGGATACCACTGGCCTCCCGCATCGCCTTGTGTAAGAGTATGTTGTAAGGCAAAACAACCACCTCAGCAAGAGGAAGAGACAACCTTGAGGTGTAATAAGGACAAGCCTTCATTCTTCGACCTGTAAAAACACAGCACTTTTTGGGAGCATTTCAAAAGAGGACTGCAGGTGCCCTTTATAGGGGAGGAGCTTATTACAAAGCATCAATTATCTTGTTTTACAGCTTTCACAATTCTTAAATGTCTTATTTTGAAATCTTTACCTGATATGACAATCTGTTCCATGTCTGTGACTTCTGTTAAAATCTGATTCCCAAGGTCTTCCATTGCCTCTTGTTTGTAAAATGGACAACCATTACTGCCTAATTTCTTTCTTTTCTTCTGGACTGCATCATCATTCTCCCTTTTTTCAGTCCCTTTGCTTTTATTCTTCTGTAAATCCAGACACATATCATTCATCAGGGACAGAGAACTCAGTTTTCTGAGTGCATCATTCACACACAGATTTTGTCGAGATCCCAAAGATAAAACCCTGGTATTGGAGCCATACGGACTTTTGATAATTTCACGCACGAACTGAGCAAGCTGAGAATGGGTGCGGCTGCAATAGTAAATCTTGGTCACATGACTCACTTCATCATTCATTCCTTCTTCGTCAGACGCCTCTTCCTTTTGGACCTCATCATCACTATGATAATCCTCGGGAACCAAATCTTCATCGACCTGACTCTCCTCTTGACCTTCACCTTTGACCTCCTGATGTTTGTTGACAGTCTGAGCATCCTTCAATAGTTTTTCAAATTCATCCTCTGACTTGTCCCGCTTTCGTTTCCTGTTCTGTTTTTGTTTCTTAATCTCCAATAACTTTGACTCCTGTTTTTCTAATTCTTGCCATTTCTCTTTTGCTCTTTCAACACTTTCTTGTTTTTCCTTCTTTTCAACAAATGCTGCAATCCAATCTGTTTCACCAGAAGCTCTAAAGAGACCAAATAATCATTTAATATTTATCAGTTTGATGAGATACTGGTGCTCTGATTTGTTGGAAAATTTCTGATTTCTGCATCAATAAAATTTTAGCCGGATTTACTTTTCTCTACTGCTCTAATTCAAGCACTATTTATAGTACAGGAATTTCGGAATTTCCAAATTAAACACATTCAAGAAAATGTAAAGTTACGACTCTTTAATAGTAAGCAAATATAAAAAACTAATAATACAAACTTGAAAGATAAACAATACACATTTAATTAATTCATGAAAAAGAAAATTAAGTGTCTTCGCATGATTTCGTCTGCTTGAGGCAACGATCAACATTTATGGCAGGGCTGGCTGTTCTAGGAATCATAATATACATGTATACACTGTCACGGTAACACTGCTGTTAAAAAATTTTGAACATTGAATGTCACAGATTTCCAGTGCAAACATAAAGGGAAATACACTGAATGTAAATATATGTACATGTATTTACCCCTCTGAAGTGCTGGTTTTCTCTCCTTCTGTTATCAATTCCTCTAGCTCTTTCTTTTGTTTTTCCTATAAATACACTGGTGTCATAGTCAATGTCATTCATAAAATAAAAATAATCTTTTAAAGACACATCTATTAAATTTGCATTATTACATAGGCCTATCTATTTCAGAGTCTAATCAGTCTATCTATTTTAGTTGGCCTTCACTCATGAATGGTCTTTAGCTCATAGAAACCAACAACATTTCTCTGATGCTCATCTGTGCCAGTGCATATCTCACTTGAATTCAGCATCATTTTGAACTTTTATTGATGCATAAACTAGATATATTGTAGTTAGATCATAAACTAGATATACTGTAGTTAGATCATACCCCCCAAAAATGTCTTTTAACAAAACTTTGAAACCCATTGGAAGGTATATATCCAAACAATATCATAAAAAAAGACCTTGCCTGGTATTCCTTCAGCCATTTAAGGGCCCCACAGATGAGACTGAGGGACTTGCCTGTTCCTGTAGGGCTCTCAAATATCCCAACTTGTCCTTTCTCTAAACAGAAGTACAGATTCTCCATGAACTTTTTCTGGACATCATAAGGTTTGAAAGGAAAGGGAAAATCAAGTGACTCCAATTCTTTGACTCCTAGTGATAACAGAACACAGTAATGAAATTCAAATGTGTATACTTTTGTTTACATAGATCAAATCTTACATGCAGTATAACTATTTGTATTGCGACAGTCAGACCGGTTTGAACACCTGCACTAGATAACTCAGTTGGTACAGCACCTGACTAGAATTCGGGGGGACTGTGTTCAAACCAAGGTCTGGTTTGTCTTTATTATTCCCATCCCATCACAGTTGGTGCATTGACCAGCCCCTAGAACTGACAGATTAACTCTTGCCAGGTGAAAGAATATACCGTATAACGAGTATTTTCTGTGGTTGTTTATTTTCTGCGGTATTTTGCGGGTATGAAAAATCCACAGAATATAAAATCGCAAAACATTCTTTAATTATTCACTAAATAATTCACTAAACGCCCAATCTACCGGTTGTATTCTCAGATATGGTCATTTTGTTACTCAGTAGCCTGTACGCTGTAATTATCCCTGATTAACTCGTAACATCATTTCTAGATGGAACAGTTCACAAAGTTCACACTAACTATATATGAACCTGGGACTTCTATTCTAGTATATTCTATTCTAGTATATATATCTCAAAAAATACATACTCAAAAAGTAACAAAATTATCAGACGGGAATTTTTTTTTAGTGCTTGTATAAAATTCCTTTGCGAAGCTTATTCATAACAACAACAGTCTTAAATTATAATATCCTAATTAATGGATAATTCTAATATACACAATCACAAGAAAGGTGTCAGTCAAGTATCTTTAATAATGATCGGTCAAATTAAAAAATATTGACATCGAACGTTAAAGTCAGTCAAACATAGACGCCTAATTTAATTACGGGTCACAAGAAGTTAACGAATATTAGATTTAATCATCTTTGTAAATATTCACGCACATTTTTAAACTAAAAAAGTCTGATATCAAACATAGACAAATGCGTGCTTTTCCAGAAATTGTTAGATAAACATTGACCACCCCACAATTACTGCATGCAGAGTCAACAGGTGGCTGATTACATAGTGAGAAATTATCATCGAGAACAACACCCTCATTACACACGGTATCGGCGGTAATACCCCCAGCAGAGTACAAAAACATGCAAGGAGAGTCAAAATTTTATACAATGTATAATATGTACTATATTTATTTTTTGCTGTCTAATGTAATCACAGAAATTGGAAACGCAGAATATAATTAGATACCTTTCATGGTCTGAACCGCAAAAATTTTGAGCCTATTAGGTTTCAATTTACAGAGCTCTAAAAATAAAGGAGTCTACAGGAATTTTGCATTGCAACAGACATTAGAGTACCTGGATGATAACGTTGAAAAATTGTGCGAGGTATTTCGAGTGACTTTCAAATGGAGGAAAGATGTTAACATTTCACTTTATAAATCTCCGAGATTAATTATGTTAATCTGTTTTCGTCCCTGTGAATATTTCTGTGTGAAAAATGATGTGTCAATGAAAAAATCTTGGATATTTTCCTTTTCATCGATTTCAATCGTAATTCTTTCACAGGTATGTATATGCTTATAAAAAATCGTCCAAATGTGACCGAAACAATAACCTGGGGCAGACTATAATATTGAATATATAATATATATGTAAGTTTCTACATGTATTAAGAATAATATTTTAACATGATATTTTGCATTCAAAAAATATATCTCGATGTGAACATTTATTCTTCAACACAGGTTTGTAAGTGTTCATCAATAAGCCGTTAAATGTAACGGCTTACTGATAGAAATTTAGAGGTCTGTGGTTATAACATATCTTGAAAAGCAGTGAAAAAACATGTTTTAATGCTGACAGCTGTATTGCTTTAAAACAATGCATAACACGATCGATAGAAAGAGTCATTTTGAATGTGTGTACAATGAACAACAATACCAACCCTCTCCCTCCTCGATGAAAGATGCCAACAAATCATCGTCCTCGTCGTCGAATTCTTCCATAATTGCCGCCATGGGTTTTTATTATTCGCAACTTCGATCCCGATCTCTCTTAACAAACTTAAAAATAAGGCGCGGCACAACGTCATATAGATACTCATACTATATCAAAGTATAAAATATTAAATAATGAGAATTAGATGATAGAGAAAAACGAGAGGCCCACGGGCCACATCGCTCACCCAAGGAATCGATACATTTTTGAACCGACGCAATCATTAAATCTAATCTGTACATTACATTGTGATCTCGTATTGCAGCTGTTGTGTTTGTTTAGATTTTGTGTCCATTTTCTTTAATTATTCCTCAGGAAATTAGCTGCTGGTTCTATAAGACCATCGTCGTCAACCCATGCTTAATGACCATGGGCCAGCTCTCTGAATTCTTCTCGTACTCATGAATAATTAATGCCTTTTTCTGTTTAGCTCCTTCACATGCACTTTAAATAGCATAGATAATCTCACCAGTCACTGTGTATTGCTAACGCATGCCTTCCTAGTTACATGATCTCATTTCTACCTCCAAAATCGAAAGAGTAGTTTTGCTTTATCATTGTTGTATTGCAAATAAAAAAGCAATATAAATGCAATGTCTATATTTATATAAAATATGTTACTACCGGTATATGAAAACATCGTGATTTAGAGTGAAGTTTCAAGTTCAATTAAGCCATGCATGATCATTGGGCCAATCACCACATGGTTTTTCCTTAATGTTGACTGTGTAAAACTCAGTGAAATAGAATTACATGCATTTGATATCGCTAGATAGTCATGCTCAAAATCAAATTTTTATGTATGTTAACCTCATTGTTATAAGTTGAGTAAACCAGATGTTTATAAAGGAATATGGTACCAATGTCCGAATTCATGGTTCATGTGAACAGGAGGCCCACTCACCTATATTATATTACATGTACCTGCAAATGATCCACACAACACTGTCGAGTGCATTACCAGTAATTGATAAAACTGTATTTTGAAATATTTTTACTGCTACATCAAACAGGAAATAATAGTAATGCCTTCCAAATTCAGTCATATCACCCTTACTGCAATAATCCTACATTTTAATTAGGTCAGGTTTGAGATTCAAAGATTCACTGATTAAAAAAGTGTACCAGCAAACTGTTTTGGATAATTTAAAATGTCCACACCAAATTTGGTCAAGGTTGGCATGGTGGGTCCGAGAAGAAGCTAACATTATTCAGTTGTAATGCACAGTATAGGATGTTCGATGATGGGTGGGAAAGGACAGTGTTAATTGCATGTTGGGTCACCTGAGTTACTCATATATATTACTTCAAATATATATATTAGTTCAAATATATACTGTATATTAAACAAAGAACAAAACAAAAGAAAATTAAAAACTTTCTTAATTTATGTGGAATCACATTCCGAATCACTATTCTGGTATACTCCAACAAGACTGAGACTAGACATATTGGTGGAAGACAGTGGTACGTCTGTCGATATGTCTAAAGAGTCTGTAGACTGATCCATGTTTGAAGCCCTGGTATTTGTAACACCTTCACTGCTGGATAGACCAGTACTACAGTCACTCTTACTGATGCTGTCTCTGTCAGTTTCAGGCTTTGACGGACAATCACTGTTCATATCACTGTCAGGTGCTTGACAATCACTGGTTCTAACACTGCCTTTGTCAGCTGTCAGTCTCCCTTGACAATCACTGTTTTTGTTGAGAGTTTGTGTTTTTATAGATTGCTGTTTACTAAGAGCATTCCTTTTATTTCGCCGCTGTATTCCAAGCAATCTTTGAGTCTCCTTTAGAGTTTTGAAATTTATTGCTTCAGTCGTAAACCCAAGATTTTTGCTGTTAAAAGCCACAAGTTTCTGCCTCACAAGATCTTTTCCTTTGTTGGATGATTGCTGGAAGATAGTCTGAGACTCGATCTCTCTCCTCCTCTCTGCTTGTTTCTCATCGTAAGCTGTAGTTTGAAACATAAAATACAATTTTAGTGATCTAATCTGATTTTTGCAAAGAAAACATTGGCTCTTAATAACTGCTTCAGATGTTCAACTTGTTTTACAATTTCTTATGAAAAAATGATGAAATTTTTTATAAAAAAAGGAAACAGAGGCAAGATACCATAATATCAGATAGCCTAAGGGTTTTGTCTTACAAAAACAAATACCTGTATATAACGTAAAAATTACATGTCAGTTACTGGTAGTGTTGAAAATATTTCAGTGTCAAATAGTACTAGTGTCAAATAATTTTATCATACACCAATATGAGTTTGCAAAACAATACAGCTTGTAATCATTTCTTTAACAATATCTCTGGTTTATGTATGCTTTGATTAAAAAATTTACGTAACATGCAATTTATCATTTTTTCATTGGTCTTGCTAAATTATGGTACATCTGACTTAATTATGATACAACAATACATACTCTCCAAAGACTTGTACTTCAGGAGTGAGGCCAGTTTGGAGTCCTCCTCCGACTTTGGCAGCAGGTCGATATTGAGGGAGGATTTCTGTAGCAGTTCCTTATCCTCCATCTGTGTCTTCTTTTGGGCTTTCTTTTCTACCTAAAATAATGCAAAAAGGTTTATCATCAATAATCATAATGCTCCCTTGCAAAGAAATTTAGTTGAAAAAGGATGCTTAATATCTTATTTAAAACTTTTTTTTCTCTGTTCTTTCCAACTACAGAAACGAGAGGCAATTTATTTTGGGATCCAAACAATTAAACTTCAATATTTCCTGACATTTACCTTGACGTTAAACCTATTAAAAATGATGGAATGACAGGTGCTTGACTTGTTACCCTGAATTTACTCCTGGCCAGCTTGTTGAGACCATAGTCATCCTGGTATTCACTCCTCTTCTTCTCTAACTGACCGACGCTAAGCTGGACGCTGGAGGATTTCTTGACATCATCACTTGTGTGCTCCAATTTAAACATCGGGTCATTGGCCATCTTCTTTATAACTGCTTTGTCTGAAAATCATTTTTTTTAAAATCAGTTTTACTTAAACTGCAAAGCATAATAAGAGAAAACAAAATGATCAGAAAAAAGTAGTGAAGATTGAACTGCATTTTAGAACCATTTTAACAAGAGCCTAGACATTGGGTAGTTGTGTCAAAGAGCAATGTGACGTAGGCCTGTCCATTTCATTGCTGGCCACTCAGCCATGGAACTTTGAAATCAACAGGATTTGTCTGGCTTTTGAGCTAAGACTACGCAATCAGTGCATATTTCGCTTCAAACCAGCGTCATTTTTAACTTGTTTTGACACAAGAAATATATAGTTACGTCCTACCGAAAGTCCAAGGTCTTGTTAAAATGGTTCTAGTTGGAATCAGCTGCAGCAGTAATATCCACATCCATCTCAGTAATTACTAAATGAATTTCTCTTTAAGGTGGTATAGGACACCTCCATGTTGTGACGTATTGTTTATCGGAATAAACAATAAAATGAAGTGTAATTATGAAAGTAAGTTTCCTCCTGATATTGTCCCCTTATAGCATAGCGCAGTGGGTTAGAGGGTTCACTACAAATCTGTAAGTCATGAGTTTGAATCCTGCTGGGGGTTTTACATTTTTAACCTCTCCAATTTTTTTCAAAAGCTATTTTTTGGTTAAATATTGTAAAATTTGAAAATCTAAACCGGTGAAAGTATTCTAATTATAATGTACTTTAATCCACGTTAATATCGACAGATGTCCCATACCACCTTAAAAAGTCACATCAATTACCACTGAACATAATATTTAAAAGCAGTTTATTTTGGACACATACACCAGTTATTTGAAACAAGAATAAGAATATAGTACCAGTAAATTTTTTTCCTGGTTCTATTAGAAGTATTTCAATAACCCTCAATTTAGCAACAATGGAATCTTGAAAGTAAGTCAACAGACATTAGCTCTATTGGAGCTGTTGATAGAAAAAACATAAAGTTCTTAAGAACTTTGCAACGTCATTAATGATGTAAGAGAAGATAATCTCTTACAACACATACAACAGAGCAAACCTACAGAGCCACAGTACGTTGAATACCCTACATCATCTACCTTCTGTTGCAATTTGTTCATTTTCTTCAGGCTTCCATCTCTGTTCCTTCCTCCTGGCTCCACTCGTGATTACATAGTCATGATGCTGAAACAGAATCAGAGGCTAGAATCTGGACTTATATCCCAAAGTATTCTGAAAGTCAGATTCATCACCATGGAGTGGTTTAACAGAATGAATAGTCTAAAGATGGCAAAAAATCTGTTTAAAAAGGACCATTACCAAAACGGGGCTCTTCTGTGGATGAATGCCATGTTGAATATCAATGTGACCTTAACCTTGGGTCAAGGTCAAGACACAATCTAGGTTTGTTTTGGGGTTTTTTTTCCAAAAGGTATGGGCTTGACACAATATTGGCACAACAGAAAAACAGATGGACAATATTTCTATTTCCCCCTCCCTAAAACTTCATAATCTTATTTTATTTCCTATCTGACTAATTCCATCATTCATATTTAGTACTGAGAGGCAAAACAATTAATCAAGGCATAAGTTTTTCTCCATATAATTCTTCACATGTAGTATAGTAGTAATACATATCATTGCATGGTACTTGCATTTTTAAAAATGATTTATTATTAATTTGTATACTATACATCCCTTATTCAAATAGCTGACTGTCAGTAAATTTACCAATGGACAATAAAATCCCCTACCTGTGGATCTGTTTGGATTTCAAAATAATTATCACATAGATGACATTTCATTCGGAATTGCCAGATTGGAGTGGAATAGTAATTTCCAACTTTCTTCTTCTCTGCATTGTATCGTACCCCCATTCCTATATGACTGTTGCAGCCCCCGCACCAGATGTTGTAGGGCATTTCAAATCTGAAAGACCATTTAAGCATCTGAATTACATGTAACGCTCACATCATGATTTGTAAAAGTGCTTACAAGTGTTCAAGGAATGCACTGATATTCTTATCCAATGATGACAGTTTGTACTGGTACTTAATCTTTAGTCCTTGTTGAATCAGAATGAAGATTGAAATATTTCAAAATCAATGTCATTAAAATTACATTTTCCCGTATCAAATTAAAAGTAACTCACCTGATGACAAGAATGCCCTGTGAAATCTTCTTTGCTCTGTCACGGAGGGGGTGTTGACCAAAATGTTTGTTGACCGAGCCCTTGCTGGGGTCCCAGTCAGGGGGGTAGTACTTGTTTTGTGACTTTCTCTCAGCCTAAAAAATTTAACAAAATATATGTTTAAAGGTGTGACCATTTTAAGGGTGATACCAGTAACACAATCACATTTTCATTATCAGTTTGCATTTAGAGATTCATTTGAAGCATAAACAGTTGGATCTGCCTATCTATTTATTCATCACACAAATGGTCGCATGCTCAGACTATATAAAGTATAGTATGATGTCTGGAAAGTACTTAGTAGAGCAGACATCACTCAACAATTTTTGTCAAAGTCACAATATAATGCTCCAAACAATTTGTAAAGAAAATAGATGTTAATGACTAGTTGCAGAACATTTTAAAAAATCTTTTTAACTACATTTTCTGGATTTCTTTTGAAGTGATGGATTTTAACCAGAAATGAACATCACTCTTTTGCTGAGATAACGTTGCGCTAGATTTAAAATGGTAAAGAGTACGGACTGCCATCTTGAACCAGAATTTTCAAGTTCATAGGGTATACTTTGTAATGTCTTAAATAGTTATTATTCTTAATATGTACATGTTACCAATAGGGAGAGCTTCACTCTCACAGAACCAAAGGGCCTTCTAATACACATGGTGCAAAGAAAAATAAATTGCAGCAAGTGAGACCCATAAATATTCCAAATTTAACTATGACAAGCGACTGAATATGGAGCAGGGTTTCAGGATATGAATTATGAAAGACTGTCCCAAGATTTAGTGAAGGCATCAGTCAAAATATCAAGAAATATCAAGCCAAGGCGAATCTCTATAGAGATGAAGAGTCAATCAGACTGCTACACTGCTACAGTACAGTTACAATAGCATAATGTAATCATTTGTAATTCATCTGAACGTATGTTTATTACAGTGAAAAAACAAATGAGAGTCGAACCAGAACTGTTAACTATTCTGGGATTATTTAGAAAAACAAGAGGCCAATAGGCCTTAACGGTCACCTGAGTAGCATATAACCCATACACATACTTGTCAAGGAGTCTCATATATGCATTTAATTAAGTTTCATTCTGGAGTAGAAAAATTATAAATTTGTAATGACGACCACCTCCCTGCCTGAAATCTTTCAAAAAGGACTACAAAACCTATAATTTTAGCGAAAAACTTAAAGATCATAATAGAGTGCATGACCTGATATTGAAAAGAAGCAAGACTCTGATAGAATATAATTTTCCCATATTTGTTAACTTTCAGAATAGGTTTTATGTGTATATGTTTTCATAGATAAACTAAAACAAGGTGGCTAGTATACATGTTTTATCTAAAACAACCTGTAAATGTTTTCCTTCAAATATTTTTTACTGATCAAATACAGAAAGGTCCATAGTTCGTGATCAGTGTATTTATAAAGTTTTTTCTGCTTCATTTTAAACAATATGACATGAAAATTATAGGAGTGACCCGGAATTGGAGACGACCCAGAATTGGCGACTTCACTGTACTGTAGCGTAAAAATTACATATATGGATAATAAAAAGAAGCATGGTTAGAATAATGTTAGAAGATTTTTTGTCAGTGCAATTATCATACCATGTTTACTGGACAATTCAACCAAGATATACTTTAAAACTAAACAGTACACGTTTATAAACAAAAGTGTGTCAAAAACGTTACACATACCATTTTGACAGGAAGTTGGAGTTCCAAATACTCGTCTCTGTCGTTCAGACTCTTGTTTTCACCAGTTACGAAAAAACGCTTTAAAAAGCAAGACAAATTTTCACCTGCGAAGGAAAATGGCGGTGGTGCAAACTGCCCGAGTGTTATTGTTGTTTTTCCTACCTGTGATAGGTAAGTAGAATTATTCACTTATTATTTTGTAATCACAATTTTTTCTAAATAAAAGGGAAATTAAAATAACAAATATATTATATCAACACTTCAGAAATTTGACAATAATTAAATTAAGAAATCAACCCGGAAATGACTCAGGTGTGACATATTTTCAAATTATTGTTACTGTTTCTTTTTTATAGGTTGCGACAAATCATTTAGTTGGGTTTTAATAGCCAATCTGATATCTATTTTTTTCAAATATAATATTTTACAGTGTAAAATCGTTATATATATTTTTTTTTATCCGCAGATTCTTATCAAGTGTATTTTAGGTAAACCTGAATTTGAGAGACTGATTCCAAATAAGTGATTCCAAATAAGTGGGGGATCAAACTAATAAACCAAAATTTGTTTCTGTTAATGTGTATTTACGGGTTCATAAATAGGGAGTTTTTTTCAAAATAAAGTTTCCCATTATCTGATCCGGGTACTCATCTTTGCAGAGTTTCTGAAAGCCAGAAAATTCTATCAGTCATTTGGACTGATAACTTCTACCAGTCTGGAGCAAATTTCATCAGTCCAAATAAAAGAGTTACTAGTGTAAAAGTAGTTGTTCAGTGTTATGTAATTATATATACTAAACAAAATATAAAGAGCTTTCAATAGATAAATAACTCCAACATATATAATCTAGAATTAATATTCTGTTTCTAAATAAATAACTCCAAAATATGTAATGTTTAATTTATTTCTGTTCTGTTTCTATTCAAAACTCTTTTACAATCTCTTTTATTATCTCATGGTTTTCATTCTGCTCCGTGTCTGATATACATCATCTTCACTAGCCAAGTGTTTTCGGTCCACTTCGCTCCCCATAAACCCTTGGCAGATTTCATTACGAAAACTCGGTGATGCGGTGGCGCTATCTAGCGAGCAACTTGAGTTGCGCCCCTTGTATATTTACATTTTAATCGAATGAAACAACGAGTAATATACACGCTACGGCATAAATACAACTTGAAAACATGCTGACTAGCGAGAATAGATGCTATTCAATGGGAATGAAGATATAACCTAGAGAAAGCAAGGAATGTTTTATTTATAGGCCTAGTGTTTGTAGAGACCTGTACTGCCTGTACCGGGAGTGAAAAAGTCGCTATATATAAATGCGTTCAAGCCATAAAACCAGGTATCGTTGTCGTAGTTTTTGTGGACAAAAGAAATTTAATAAAATACAGCTCATTGAACAGCTCATTGAACATTTGAACCTCTAACCATAAGCAGGGACGCGGACGTATATACTAACGGGATAGGCAACTTCTTCATTCGCCATGTTTACTTCCCACACTACGATCACACTACAATCACACAAGCCTTGACAAGTGTGTAAGTCTTTGTTAAATCCAGTAAAATATATCGTTTTTTACAGTGATCTGGTTAGACCATCCTTGTGGAGGTACTGTACACCGAATGTTTTACCAGAGATCACACGTGTGTTTCTTTTAAAAGTTTATTTATAAGCACTTGTTGACAACACTGCGATTGGATCAGCTACTTGCAGCTGCAGCCAATCATTAAACGGAGCTTGTCACTGAGTTTTTGTAATGAAATCTGCCAAGGGTTTATGGGGAGCAGAGTGGACCGAAAACCCTTGGCTAGCGAAGATGGATATACATATGAGTGGTGAATGTGTCACAAACTCACGATTTTTAGTCGCTGTACTGGACTAGATAATTTTAATTAAATCTAAATGAACATATGAACCATCATGGTCATATTCTATCAAAATTTATGGAAAGTGAAAGTTGATTTATGAAACGACCATGATTGATCCTTCTTTATCAAACGGAACATGTCATGCTATTAACCTCCTTACATTTCAAGCATTCCCTGCCGTTCTGGTTTAAACTATTTTCATACTTTTCTTTATTCTCAATCCTAGCATAGCTTTTAGCCTGGTATAAACAGAAAAGTTATGGACCGCGACCGTGACATGATGCTATATCAGTGTAAGATAAACTCTATGAAGAAACTTAAATTAAACACTCTCTAAAACGTTTTAGATATTATGACTAAAAGACAAAAATCTGTGGGTGGAAACAGAAAATTTCCGGATTGTGAAAGTGGAACTAACCGGTCACACGAACCGGTAATATATCAAATGTTATCGGACATTTCGATTTTCTATCCGTTTTGCTGGTAGGACCGATAGTTTTCAGAAACTCTGCTTTGCTAGCCAAGGGTAATCGTTCTACTCCACTCCCCATAAACCCTTAGCAGATCTTATTATGAAAACCTACAGATGCAGTGGCGCTATCTAGCAAATAATCTGATTTGCACCCCTGGCATATTTACATTTTTATCGAATGAAACACAGGGTTATATACACGCTACAGCATTAATAAGACATGTTGACTGGCGAGTGCTGGAACAGAATTTACATTACTGTTAAATAGCAATTTAGATATAACCCAGAGAAAGCAAGGAATATTTTATTTATAGAATTTGTATGGACCTGTACCGGGAGTGAAAAGTCAGTGATATTTGAAAGCATTTATGCCATAAAACCAGGTATCG
The DNA here is from genome assembly GCA_016163765.1 of Magallana hongkongensis. Taxonomy (NCBI): domain Eukaryota; kingdom Metazoa; phylum Mollusca; class Bivalvia; order Ostreida; family Ostreidae; genus Magallana; species Magallana hongkongensis. The sequence continues at coordinate 5,993,526 of WFKH01010211.1, read as the reverse complement.
TCATCGTGAATATTGCGGACACTAGAAATTATTAAATGAAATACAGTTCATTGAACCTCTAAAAGCAATAACCATAAGCAATCTGGTTAGACCATCATTCGGGAGGCACTGCATGTACCTAGCACTAGTGCCACAATTTGTTAAAAGCACTGAATGTTTTACAAAAGATTGTGTGTGTTTCTTTTAAAGTCTATTTACAAGCGCCTGTTTTAACTGCTGCGATTGAATCAGCTACTTGCAGCTGCATCCAATCATAAAACGGGGCTTGTCACAGAGTTTTTGTAATAAGATCTGTCAAGGGTTTATGGGGATAGGAGTGGACCAAAAACCCTTGGCTTGCAAAGATGCTGGGTAATATTCAATGCAAAAAACCATAGAGTTCTTTAACTATTTTTAGTCATGTAAGCATATAATTCTCGGAAATTTTTCATACTTATGAATGATCATCGTTTGAACCCTGAGGTACCTATATATGATTATCAAGTAATTAAGCAAAATGTGAATTGAGGATATCTTGGGAGTTGGGACAGAGTGTACCGGGTAATTATGGTATTTCCAATGGCCAAAATTTTAAAGTTGTTTATATTTGTGTGAAGTTTTGAGATACAGAGCTCTCAATCATTTGTTTCGTAAATTGTTTATTTCATCTTTTTCTTTGATAAACAAAAAAACTGTTAATTTGAAATCCCTTCAAAAGTTTTTGATATTTCAATACAGATTCACAAGTTCATAACCGCAAGATAAATTACTGTACTGAATAATCATTCTTTTTACTGCAGTGTGGGGGCGATGCAACATCCCAACCTACTTTCATGGTGACTGGTACAGTCGAGAATCTGGTACAGACATCAAAACTCTGGTCAATGCCGACAAGTGGGACAGTAATGAGGACGATACACAACTAGACTGCGAGGACATATTTATCCACCCCAACCCCGGCCTTCAGCAAGACGGCAACAATGTGACTATGCTGATGGTCAAAACGTAAGACTTCAGAAAATGGTTACTGATTTTATTACTTTTTCGTTGTTTGACAAATGATGTTGGAAAATTTTTAGTATTCTTTTAACAATAAAATTATTGTGTGAAGTTGATAATTAATGTGGCATTAACTTTATTTTTTGATGGTTCAGGACCCTGCTTAACATCATGAATTACACATGAATATTAAAGTTTACATAAATGTCAGACCTTTTGTATTTATCATGTATATATCTCTAGGTGAAACTATTTAATGTAGATGTTTAACAGTATATCCTAAAGTTTTGATTCTTCAGAAAAGCGCCTGTGAAAATAACTTCATGTTGTCTGTTTCATTACAGGGGAGGGAGTAATTTGAACACATGCTACATGTGTGTCGATGTCTTGTGGAGAACTCCAAACATTCTACAATACAGACAAGGTATGAATAATATCAACAGACTAGATATTCAAAACAAGAGTATAATAATTAAACTAAAAAAGTTAAGTTTCTAAAAAATCTTAGTACAAATCAGTTTTATGATATGCACCATGAATGTAGATTGATGATGTCAGTTTGTGACTCAGTTTTAGAGCAAGTTTGAATAAAAACAGAATTTCACATGTTAAAGAGTCAACACTGGTTGTGATTGTGTGTCTTTAAACAGAGGACTGTATAACGGCGCGGTCTGGGAGCAAGATTTCACTGAATGATTCCTGTAAATCGATGAACCCTTTATATGGGCTACCCAGCATTGATGTCACCTTCACCATGTTCAGTAAGTGTATTGAGCCATTCTATGCAGATTTATTTGACTATTGACGTGTGACCATGAACCATGAAAACAAGTAAAACAAAGACAAACTTCATCAGCTGTATTTGTATGAAGGCTGTATGAAGAGAAAATTGATTTTGCAATTAGATCTGTGAAAACGATCCATTTATTCAATTATTCATTGAGCAACTGTGGCCTGCTGGATTAGACAGTGGTCAATGGCTCCATTGGCCAGGGTTCAAATCTCAGTAGATCCAAATCATTTTTATTGTAATTTTTATTACAATTTACAATTACAATTTATTGAAATAATAGAAAGTGTAGTATCTACAGTTCGTCAACTCACATTATATTTGCATTTTGTAGAACAATCCCTAGAGAAAATCAACTGTGTAACAACATTTGAGGGGGTGTATCAGTTTTCCTATGAAGTGGATACTGGTGGTGGAGGTATCTGTAATCATCCAGACAGCCAGATCAAAGCTTGTCAAGAACCCGGATCTAAATATGTTGACAACGAGGTTTTTGTCATGACGTATCGGAAGTGCCTCGATGTATCAACGTCAAAAAATGAACGTATGTTAATATGTTGTCATCTTTACAAAACTAGGTTTACAAGAAGTCAAATAGAACAATGATTTTATCAGTTTTCAAAATAACATGTACAAGATTGAGAAGCTTTGAAATTAAAAGAGTAACCTAATCTTTAAGTTATATTATCTAATGTTTGTAAACAAAGTCATAAATTGTACTTTTCCTCGTCTCTACAATTTTTCTTCCAATGTCTAAAAATTTCCCAACATAAGTCTCTTTTGTATCAAATGTGTGGTTTGACTTTGTTGTTGATTGTTTTGATATGTTGATTAGAGGTGAGGTACCAGTGTATGGGCTCGTGGTTCGCGGTGAGGAGTGGAATCGGCTACACCTATGCTGCTGTCGCTGATACTGTAGAACAGGATACCAGAGAAAAATTCAAGTGCCTGGTAATTAATATTCTTATATCATCTGTACATAGAGATCATTACCAAGTTCTAATGAAACATTGCTGCATTTCTTCTAGATGGAAGTACACTTTGTATGTTAAGAATCCTAGTACATGTAGTTGAAGAATCATCAATCGAACAACACCTTCATTGTTTTGATTTATCTTATAGATGACATTGAAGAACCAGAAAGATGCCAACAATCAGATCCGATGGGTCATGTCTCGTTTCCCTGACTGCACAAGTTTGAGTGGCGTTTACAGGGGTCCACTCAAATTAGTTTTAACCAGAAGTAAGTCAATTTCTTTTAAAGTCATTTTTAAAGTAGAAGATTTGCAATTTACAAATAAAAGCTGTAGGAAACTTTCTTAAACTTTGAATCTTTATTCATATATTAAATATAAAGACATACACTTGAGTATTGCTTGTGATTTTATGGAATTTTTAATTTGAGGCTGATTTCATTTCCTTGACAGTTGCCCCTCCCACCCAATATATGATTCCCCGATGTAACCTGCCGAGAGACATCGCTGGAAAATGGTTTACTCAGGGACCAGAGTTCAAATCAGACGTGGCAGTGAACGAAACACACATCCATTTCCACACTGGGCTGAACGAGTTTGAGTTTCAGGATGCCTTTTACTCCTGCCAGCAAACCTTGGGAACTCGCTACTTGATGACAAAAGTGTTGGTGGGAAAATGGTGAGTTGTGTTATGTTTTGTTGGTAGGAAAATGGTGAGTTGTGTTATGTAATATGATAATGTTGATGAATTGTAGGATCATATATATGTATATGATACAAATCTACTGATAAATTGGCTGGTTGCTTTGTAATTATGATAGATTATGACAATAATCATTCTGGCTGAATCAAGCATTATCTCTCCTACAGTACTGTTAATATCAGAGTGTTGACAGCTATAAATAAATAAAAAGAATCCATGATGTTCAAAACATTGAGAAAGAAATATGTCTTGTTTTCCAGTGAAGTTGACTTTGTGTGCATGGATATTGTGCCAAGACATCACAGCATTGTCAGATACCGCATAGGTAAGCAGTAGGTTAAATTGTAATGATTAGATTCAGTCTGTTAATTTTTACCTCATTGATTAATATGTCCTCAATTAGTGTATTATTCATTACCTTCATAAGTCGTATCTTACCCTATGTACAAATTTGTGCTGTAATCAATTAATTACTTTATGTAAATTGCATTAAATTGACATTGGTCTTAGACAATGGAACACACTGTAGAATAGACATGAGATAGATAGTATTGTTGTTTCATGCTTGAATGAATGAAGCTCATTTGATGATCTTGTATTGGATAGGTAAACCAGCTCGCCGTCTCTCGGACAAAGAATTACAGGACGCTAATTACCTGGAGACCGTGTTCCGTGATGCCTGCAGTTGGATGTCCTTCACCTTCAATCGAGACATCATAGACTGGAAATATGAAGTGCTTATTCGTAAGTGTTTGTATGGACAAACTGCCTATTAACAATTAATGTTATGTAATATGATGTACATGTGTCTAGTTTTGTATGAACAAATACTATTTAGTGTGTTTACATTATAATGTATCAGATATTTATTATCTACAGTTCATAAACGTCTAGTTTTAGAGTATTTAAAATCCTCAAGTATTGATATTAAGAAATGATCCATGTGAGCAGTGTTAGACACAACTGTCTCTGATACTATTATGTACATTGCAAGCTTATAAATTTCTCTTACTATTTGACAGAGAATCCCCCTACTCCCTACCCCTGCCCTGTGGGAGGTCGCTACAACTTTGTGCAGCACGCTGATAAGGAGAACGAGAAATACCAGACCAGAATCCGGGGTGTGACCCAGAAACCTCGAGTACAGGTGGACTGTCGCATAGTGGTGTCGGAGATGAAGTCCTGCAGCAACGATCTGACCAAGATTTTTGTGGATGCTGAGTACTGTGAGACTGTGGACTACAGAGGAAGACCTATTGGAGAATATGGTGGGTACTCTTTGACAAATACCGCAAACCAACTTCTTTTCCAGACTACTTTACTTTGCATTTTACCGTTGTCAAACTGCAATTGCAACATTTTCCTGTCAGCATATAAAAGGTGGTTAACAGTTTAAAAAAAAGGTTCATAGAAAAAGGATTTTTTTTCTTCATTTTTCTTAAATCCATCTTATTTTGCAGGGTATTAACAATATTTTTTTCTGTAAAAGTGACATTACAAATTGTCCTCATAAGAGTGAATCTTAATCTTTAGAGTTATGATGATCTTTTCTGTTGTGTCCACAGATGTGTCTGACCATGAGCTGACCTGTGTAGGTTTCTGGATGGAGGACTACAAGTCGTACCTTGTCACATGGGATGAAGAGGACGCCATTTCTAGCTTCAGATGCTGGGTACAGTTTAACTAGTTTTATGAAGAAAACACAGATTTTGAAACTGCGTTATCCAAAATATTTAGTAGTTACAAAATGATGAATGTGTTAATTATTTGGTGTGACCTTAAAATTGGTTCAATGTGAACTTTGATTAATTTGTTGTGACCTTTAACCTCACAGGTGTATGAGCGAGCTAGCTGGACCACCTTACACATGTCTCGGGCACAGAACGCCCGCTGTAACAAGAAACAGGAAGCCCTGGACTATCAGATGGCTGGCACGGGGCTGATGTTGGAAATGATTGAGAATGAACGACTCTGTAAGTGTGGGCTTATTTTGATTTTTGATAATCTCTCAAATTACCATGATAAGTTCAATGTTTTCAGTGTGCATTGGATAGGCTCACTCTCAATTAATTTTGAGGAATTGGACTTTGATTGTGACATTATTTTATTGACTGGAGTAGGTTAGATTATGTCTTTATCTTTCACTACAAAGTGTTGTGTGTATTGCATAGCGTGTACTTTGCCAAAGTAAATCATCCTGTAATAATCATTCGTATTTCAAGAGATACATTCATATCTTCTTAAAATGTAGATAATTCTTTAGATCTTGGTTTTTCACATCTAATACTATAGGTGAAATTTTATAAAATCTGATAAGAACATAAAGAATAGCACAGGTGAAGATTTTTGGAAAGTTTAATCAAATGGTTCTGGTAGAACTTTTCAGAGGCAATCTGTTTACTAACTAATTTTGTTCCTTTGACAGTTGATAATTGTCCCCAGCGCTTTGACTCAGGAGTGAATCCTTACAAGCTGCCCAACACTATCTGGGTATTGAACACTGCTGCTGGAGTCAGGGTCAGCCATTGGATCCTCTCCCTGGCCCTGGGCATGATCTGTTTACTGGTGCTCAGATAATACTGGTACCCATCATATTATGGATGTATGTGTGTGTCTATGGAGTAATATTAGTCCAATGTTTAACCAAGTGAATGTACATGTACCAGAATGCGAACTTGTATGATTATAGATATATGGGGAGTGAATGTGTTCTACAGCGTGTGTTTTTGGATGTGTGTGTGGATGTGTAAGCCAGTGCATCATATGTAGTAATACAGTGTGTATATACTTGTATGTAGATCAGATCCTAGCCATTTTATGTCCTATATCTGCATAGCATGTCCTATGCATGCATATTTATATGTCTTATCATGACCACAAATATTGAATAGCTCTTTTATAGAATAATATTTTTAAAATATTTCTTATGATTATGTCTGTATGGATAGTATTGATTATGATCAACATGTTTTAGTGAAATAATGAATTCAAAAGACAGGTCTAAATTTTAACATTGTGGAAATAAAACTTGAGCATTCCATAATTATTTTTTTCCATTTTACCAATTAACATATCATATAATAAAACATATCAAGTCAAGTTTATTAGAGAATTTGTATATTTACATCCTAACAATTCTTTGGTTGTGTATCCCATTCGTTGATGGAGAGGTATGTTTATCATTTATTTAGTGCCATTTGTGATGTGATTTTCGGGATTTCTACACATTGTTATATTGTACATATACAACAAATTATCTTGATAATATCAGCTAATCTAAACTTTCTTAGAGACACAAATCATTCAAGAGGTTGTTAAAACTTACAACACCAATAATGTTGTTGAAGGACCATGTGGAACTGTTTGTGTGAGACAATGTTGGTTTATGAACTTCATTCCATTGTCTAATATTCCATGTGATATCAACATTTTTGTATGTGTATTTGTAAATAATCTTTGTAAATTTTTATCTAATTATTACTTGTATGTACATGTATATTTTTGTATATCATTCCATTAACATTTATTAATATACATGTACAACTTTTTAGCAAGAAATTCAGATGACGGAATATTTTATATGGTTTACAAATAAATTCCAACCAATAGATGTTTTGTTTGCATTACTGTATCAGTGTCCTATGTTTAAGGTTCTCCGATCCTCAGCCTCAATTTTTTTTTTCATCATAAGAATGATATTTTTCTTTCAACCTTTATAAATGAAATGATATAAAATGAATTTTTTAGAGGGTATCCATGCATTTTATAAAGTTATTGCAAATTTACCTACGATGGGTATAATGGAATAAAGAAACAAGTTGAATTTAAAAAAAAATTCTGGTGCATCGATGGCTCAAACTCTATACCAAGATTTACATAAGTGGTAGACCTCCGTGGATCCACTACGCCATGTATGTAGTTCGATAAATGTTTGTTATACTTGCAGTAAATTACTAATTTAAAATTGTCTGTATAAAAGTCAGATTTATGGTACGAATAAAAGAAATCCGGATAATTTAGAGTTATCAAACTTAGCTGAGGATCGGAGATCATTAAGCATACTTGTTATGTTCTCAATAATTCAACATGTCAAATTGAAAGTGTTTTTCCATCAAAAATTGATTAATGATCCCTGATCCTCAGCAGTTTTTGATATCTCAAATATCAAGAAATTTTTATTTTGTGTCAGAAATTTCAGTTTTATATTGAAAATTTGAATTAAACTTGCAGTGTTAATGCTACAAATTGCTGGTATTTTAAAGGAATGCTTAGGATCGATGGTATAATGGAGGCCAGCAAGATGTCATGTATGAAGGTTTAGAGTTGAGCTGCTGATGCACCCCTTGAATACCATGATAAACTTTTTATTTCAAATTATATATAATGTATTAGAACAGATACTATCCTTAGAATAATAACAATGACTTAAGACTGAAGATCAGAGAACCTTAATCAATTGCTATCATTGAATGATTTTGGTTAATCTAAAATCAGAGACAAGTTGGCCTTCATTAAGTGCAGGATTCAAAATACCAATTTTAGACAAATTTTGTCAGAGTTTTACCAATAAATAGCCACACTTTAGCATCTTAAGAGTGTAAAGTGCAAAGATAAGTTTAACAAAAAATTAACAGAATGGTTGATACGGAATAAAGATTAAACTGTGCAAAAGATGAAAAAACTTGCCAAAGACTTTTCAGGTACATGTATATTTGCAACTGAATCATTTCATTTCGAAAACATAATAGGATTCAGTGCATGACATCTTGATAGATTGATAGATTTTTTTTAGATAGATAGATTCTTTAAATTAGATTAGGACCCTTTCAGGCATCACAAATAACAAGCATGATTGATACGATAACAAAAGTTGCGTTTATTCAATAAAAACTCAATTACGTTTTCACAGTGGTACTTTTTTGGAGAAAAACTGATAAGGAACAACCCCAAAAACACTGATTTAGAAGGACTATGAAAATGAATTAATGATGGCAAGCAATACTGAAGACAACAAAGAAACTTGAAATAGAACCATCACCTTGAAATCAGTATCAAGTCCATGTTCAAAGCATCAATTACAAAAGAACTTACAGGATCATAAAGTAAACTTTACAGTTGTAATATTTTTTTTTATGTTACTTTGAAATTAAAGCAAGATTTTCGTATCAGTAATTCAAGGTTGATCTCTCTCTCTCTCTCTCTCTCTCTCTCTCTCTCTCAGACACCTTCTCCGTGAGAGAGAGAGAGAGAGAGAGAGTAATATTATCAATCATGCAAATCGAACGCATAGTTTGAATTCGTCGAAAAATTATTCAATGTTTCAGAAATTGATACTAGTAGGCAGCTAGACGGTTCCGATCAGACTCAAATCAGTTCAATTAATTTCACAAAGGATTCTTTATATTTTTTTAAAAGAATATTTAAATCCTCTAATATTCAGGTATTTAAAAAAAATTGCATGCCTTTTGTTTTTTGAACCGTCATTTTCAATGAAATCTGAAGAAAAGGTTACGAATCTCGAATTATTCTTTTTTGATGTCTGACAAATGAAATACATTTTGTTTTTATGTACATCAAGAATGCCCTCATACAGTCGATCTTAAAAAAAAGTATTTAATGTTTTCTTGACAATGAATTAAAACTACTTTTTACACTATTTTAAAATGGAAAGTCAAGAAAATGTGCAATTTTCTACAGGAGTTCTTTAAAGTCTAAAGAACGGGGGGATGTATACCAAATCACAGTATATCATATTGGATTTAGCACCAACGATTCAGTCCAAACTAGATCTTGATAGTAGCTTTTGCAGTCCGCAAGCATTGACGCGAATAGATAAAAACATTCATTATCATGATGTATGTTCATGCTATACATGGACAATCACTTTTCCAGAGCTTTTCCAAAATGACTTGCAATTACTGTTAAAGATCGAGTACCTGTGACTCTGTCACGAAAATTTTCGCTCTCTCTCTCTCTCTCTCTCTCTCTCCTTGAGGCGTGGCCTGAGGAAATGATTGACTCGCAGTTATTGATTATCTTTATGGTCCTTCGAACGCTTTTTGAAATGATACCGTAAACGGATTAAATAGGTAGTTTTACTCAACAGATCAGTTTTTGATAAACAGAAAACCTTGGGCGTGGACTGAAATATTGTTAACGGATTTTGCTTAGAGTGAAGATCCATTCTGTGTGAATTATGGCGCTCGAAGAGCGACAGAAACTTTTCGTGATCCTAACACTGATCCTGACTCTTGTTGGATTAGGATTAATGGTGGGTTCTTTCGCCACCGACAATTGGATTAAAGCTACGGCCCATAAAAGCAACTACTCCATATCTGCGAATAGTACCAACGAACCTAACATGAACGCTACATTCGGATTGTTCCGTGGGGATAGAGCCATTAACTATGGGAATGGAGTTAGGAGACAATCTGTGACAGGTAACGGTCGCGGGGAGCACGAGTAGTGTCTCTTGTCAGGAGTATGACAGTGGACAGAGTACATTTATGTAGATGTGAGGTCTATGAATTGCTAATTAGGCACAATAAAGACATAAATCACCGAGGGATACAAGGTCGCAGTGTGCAACATAGAAAAAATTATTCCATTGATTTAACACTTAAAATATCGGCACTAAAACATATTGTCTATAGATACCTATGAGATTCCTTTTGGTCTCCAAAATGATTTTTATTGACCAAAAAGACACATTAAATGTATTTTTATTGATGTAAAATATGTTTGGATGCAGATGCTGCGCGTGTGTGTGTATGTGTGTGTTGGGGGGGGGGGGGGCTTGTAAGTACATGTGTATGTATACCCATCAAAATCCTTAAATTGAGCTGATCCATCCATTTGAGGATCTTTCCCTTTAAACTATACTTAATTTACAAAGATTGATAAACAAAACTCAGCTTATATAAATATCTCTTTGAAATTGGCATGGATGTTGGCCCGAGGGGTCAATAATGTGGGAGGAAGCTGAAGAAAACCCACATGTCTGAGCAAATGACCACCATACCCTTTCACATTCAACCATTTGTGATCACAGGATCAAACTCAGGTCGTAGTGGTGAGAACTTTAGTGCGTTTTACAATGTGCTACTTGGACACCCAACTTACCTTTACAATCATGTAACATTGAAAATAACTAATTAAAATGATACCTGTTTTTCATCTAGATTCTAATAACTAATTAAAATGATACCTGTTTTTCATCTAGATTCTGAATTTTGTGCATCAAGCCATGAATATGCATCATCAGACATATAATAGTATTTAATGTTTTCTTCTTTCTTTCCATCCTCTACAGAAAAAATCTTCAGTGTTATGGTAAATACTCGTATACATAGTTATAGGTTTAACTTTCTGAATAAGAATGGCTTAAGAGACACTCAAACTAAAATTTCCATATTATGTCAATTGTAATGCGAATTGTTGGCATTGTGATTAAAGAAAGCAATTATTTACAAACAATTTTCAGAATTGATTAAGAACTCTATTGCCATATATTAGTGCTGTATATTTTATTAATGCCGTTCGCCCCTGCACGTTATTTCTGGTTTAATTGGTGGTTGTGTGGGGTTTGTTTCTTATCATTGGGGCATTCACTAAGAACAGATAATTCAGAATTCCTGCGACTCTATGAACAGGAAGTTAACACACCTGTTCAGACTTGAATCACCTAGAGTGCTCTGCCCTTTTTTGCTAGGTGTATACCTGGTAGAGTCATTTCATTTAACAACAACTCCCAAATTAATCTGATTATGAGTGACAAGAATAGGAGGAGGGGGGTGTAGGTTTCTCTACTGACTAGACAGTTAATATTGGACGTGGTCACATAGTAGGATCGACAGGATCACTGTCATACACCTGACAAGGGACAGGAATCGATTCAGCGTTCTCAGTGTTCTGAGTGCCAATGTTTTACAACATTTTGAAGTCCATATCCTGTAATCCACCAAGTTCACTTTTGAGTGCGGTGACTAGATAGACCATCAAGTGGTCATAGTTTTATCTGACATTTGAATCATAAGTAGAATTCATCTGTTGTTAAAATACAGGTCTATCATCGGAATATTTATGCTAACAATTTCTTGACACTTGTACACATTGCATAACAGATTGCATAGATGTTTAAGAATGTCTTGGCCTTTTCAGGATAAGGACCAGTAAACAATTTACAACTATTCACATGTTGAGGAAAACAGCCATATTATCATCTCAGTATACGCCCTTCCACTCATTTCTGTAACCATCCTTGCATGCATTTCAGCATATTTGCTCAAATTTGCTGATGATAAGGAATCCTTATACATTTGCAGATCTAGAGGGGTTCAGGGGGTCCAGACCAATTCAAACTTCTGATATTTATATATAGTAAAGTCACCAAAAATAGACCTCGGACCCCCCCTTGGCAAACGAAATTATCCCTTGGACTGCCCTCCCATCCCCATCCTGGGAATAATTTCTTGATCTGGGCATGTTAGACCAGCCAGAATTGCATTTCAACTCTACAGAAACCTTGAAAATGTTTTACTGAGGTAGAAACAAAAGTTGCATTTTTATTGAAGAAGTTTAACTTTTTTTTATTGATTGCTGCTATGAATGGCTGAAATATCTTTATTACATACATCCCTCTTTTGTTTGGTATCAAACAGGGAACCTTTTGGCTTACATACCACCATACTTTATATTTTGACTATTGAACCATATTGAAGTTAGAGACATCACCTATTCATGTACTTCACAAACATTTTGAGGTTAAAATGTAGGTGAATTAAGGAGCTGTAAAATTTTTATATGTTATAAATGTCAAACTTAAAGAACGTACAAACAGCATAATACTGGTAAATCATCCTCTTTAAACTTTGACTGCTCTCGATCTGTAAAGTAACTCAACTTTTCTTTATAGTCTTTAGCAAATTCCACTTGCATAATGTTATAGTGAATGGTTTTATTACAACTACACTGATGTAGAGGGGTTAGGACTTAATTACACATAGATCAACAATCATGATACAGTACATGTATACCTATCTCTGCATTTTATTGAGGACTGAATTTGGATAGCTACCAAATTTATACAAATACATGTTATATATATAAATTGGGTTGGGACAATTTATGCCATATAAAACATATTAAAGGGACTTGGACACGATTTGAGATGAAAATTTTATTTTCAATTTTTATTTATAAAATTGATTACTTGTATATTTTGAATGATTCACCAAAATTTGAATGTTAGAAGATGGGTTAGAAGTAAGATACAGGGAAAAGAAATCGTTGTTATGTAAACAAAGCTCGAGTCTTATATTTGTTTACAAATAATATAAAGTAAAGAAATTACAATTTCTTTGACAAAATAACTTGTGCAAACAAGATAAACTGATTCAGTATGTTCATAAATAATTTTATCAACAGCAAAAAGCAGCATTAGATTGAATTTAATACCAATACAACATATATGTAAACAATCACAGGACTCGAGCTTTGTTTACAAACAAAGAATTCTAAACTCTGTAGCTTACTTGTAAATCGATATTTGACTTCCAAATTTTAACAAAGCATTAAATACATCCATATTGACCATTCTAGACATTAAACATGAAAACATAAATTTGAGCTCAAATCGTGTCCAAGTCCCTTTAAAGAGGTTTATAAAAAAAGCATAAACAGTTTTGTATATCTATAAATTAAGACAAAGTAGACTCCTTCATGAGTACATGTAAATTAGAAAAGATTGTATGAACAAATCACACAGATTGATACATATGTCATAATGCTGGAGGGAAAAAGTTTCCCATGGATGAAATAATTAGCTAAAGCCAACAAAACAGTGCATTAACAGAGATTTAATTATTAATGCATACAGTAAAACAAAGTTATAGCAAACTGACAGGGACAAGTAATTTTGATTTGTTATAACCATAATTCTTCATATAATCCAATGATTTTATGGTAGGGGAATGAAACTGACTTCACTGTAAGCATGAATTTGTTCTAATCATATTTGCACTAGCCATGTTTTACTGTATAGAATTTAGTAATGCTAAATATTTCACCCGCCTGTGTTTCAGTGATCTGTAACAGCAAGTACTGCATGATCTATTACTCCAAAGGAGACCTAGGCCTAGGGGCCCGGGATAAACTAGAAGAGGTGGTCAACCTATTCCAGAACCAGACCCAGGGCAATGGTAAGTGTTCTTACATCACACTTATGCTTTTCTAGCAGTATTTCTACGTTTTTCTACGTATACTGGTCAATTGAGAATTTTCACAGTCCAGTTGGACCGATTGAAAAAACTAAAAAAAAAATTGTCTGAAAAAGAATGTGAACTGAAAAATTCAAATATTGACAAGTATTAACCATCATGTCCTCAGTGAATTGGAACCTGAATACTGGAATGATTCGCCAACAGAATGTATTGACTTTTAATGAGGATTTTATTATTATCTCTTGACATTTCAGGTGAGCTGACCAAGTATGGATTGTTTCCCTTTAGCCTCTGGGTTCTGGTCATATTAATGGAAGCCTTTGGAATAATATGGGGACTAGTGTTCATTGGTTTTGCCATCTTCAACATTTGTGGGAAACCCATAGAGACCATTACTGGACCTTTGGGTCTCTATCTCTGGAAAGGACTTGCATGTAAGTGTACAATTTTTTAAATAGATCATTTATATTTTCCTTCTAAAAATACATTTGCTGCATGTGTAGCATGTGTCAGTTACAAAACACAATGCTGCTTATAAGGTTTTTAGGTATTTAATCTTATGAATCCTGGAGTTTGCCTCCTAGATCCTTAGGGGACAGGGATGGGACAGGGACACGCACACATGCTGCCCTTGCCGAATGGTGATGACCACACCCTCTTCTATTTATGAACAGCCAACTTCCACTATATGAAAACAGATACTATGTATACATAAATGCTCCTTCCTTCTTCAAAGCCTAATCAATAATGCCACCCAGAACATGAAAAACTTCCCTTCAAAAGAGTCACCTGACCAGAATACTGCCCAAACAGGTTTAGATCCAAAAATAGGATTACAACACAAACCAAACACAACCCAAATACATGTATAAACTCAGGGCAAGTATCAAAAGTTAAAAATACCATATTGTACTGAAATTCAAAAGTAATGAAACGAACATATTTATTAACATATTAATTGATTAAAACACATATATAACACATGTACTCTTTTATTTTTATCTGTACTACAAAGTCTTGGTGCATGACACCCCTTTCAAAACTAATGATTTTTCCTAAACCTATGCGCGCAGAAGCCGTTAAACATAGAATTACTTTGGACAGCTTAAATTTGATGCTATGTTTTGGTGTTTACACGTTTGGTGTGTTCAGTAAACTTGTAGTGATTTGGTGTTTTCAGTTATATTGACTCTGTGTTTTTCCATGTTTTTCAGTGTTGTTTTCGCTGTTGGCGATGGTGGTGTACCTGGTCCTGTTCTTCCAGTACTACAAGAAGAGCATCCTACAGCAGGATGAGCAGGCTCTGGGCTTCGTCACCCAGGTCGAGCTCGACTTCTCCTTCTACATGCTAATGTCCACCGTCCTTCTCTTCACAATCAACATGGCATTCTTATTTCTAACAGGAATCAAGTTCTCGTGCGGCTTCACCAGAGAAGCAGAGAAAGTGATGGACAATGGCATTATACTCTATTAGTTGACACTGCTATCTAATAGAGCTCTATGCTGCCTTATTTTATTGGATCATCATTTTATTTTATCACTTTAAGTCTTCAAATGGGATTCTGTTTGACAAACAACTTTTAAATTAAAGGTTATAATGATTGGTGCTAATTGATGTTTAATTAAGTCAGTCATTTTCTTGCCATATTTAATATAATCTTGAATTACTGCAATCAGCTTGACCAAAGAGATGTTTGTTTCATTTACATGTATTTCTTTACAGATACATGTGTGTATGTGTATATATTTTTAAAATCAAAATTGCAACCAAAATTTAGTCCCTCTATGGACCAGCCAAGATAAATGTAGATTTTTTGTAAATTTTAAAATGTTAATTAGTGCTAGAAATGTAGGGTGTGAAAAATATATCACCATATTAAGTGAAAATTTGAGAGGTTTACTGAGTATAATTCCATTATATTGTTTGTTGGTTGTTCTTTAAGGGGTTGCTGGGAGCCCATTACAATGTATTATTGACTCTGATCATGCCCATGTTTGCTGGTACTCATTTAGTCCCCTTAAATGTTCAAGCCTAAATGTAACTACATGAAGTGTTTGTCATTATCTGAGATGTATCCATTGTACAGTTACTGTATCATAATTCTGAGAATCCAAGAAAGTTACTGCATTTGTAAAAAAAGTATTCTAATTCTAGATATCCAAGACTGTGAAAGAAAATTCATCTTAAATTGTTAAATTTTTACGTTATACTGTTTACATTGCTATATAAGTGACACTGCTATAGTTTTGATTTTTTTAGCACTTCTGTGTATAATCACTGTAAATTTTTGTTTCCATGCACTGAGAAAAAAGAGTAAAGCTTCTAGGTTTTTGTTTTATTACATCTGTTTAAAAATCTGGAATGAAATTGAAAGCCTACTTATTTTAATTAATAATTATATTATAATCATTGTAAGCCTTTGTTTCTGAGAAAAAGAGTACCACTTCAACTTATGTAGGTTTTTGTTTTATCACATTTATTTTAAACTCTAGAATGAAATTGAGAGCAAGTGATCTCCTCTCGTCAGCAATTAATTGTCTACAGTATTTACTACATGTAGGACATGTAAATGTTTTGTGATTATGTTGACTATATTATAAATGTTTATATGTTATAGCTAGATAATAATCACTGATACTGTTAACCAACTTATATTCGTGTGCTAGATATTTTCGCAAGGTTCATGAGAACCTTGTCATCACAAATATTTCTCGCCACAAACCAGTCATCACCTGCATCTGGTATATAAGTCTCCAGATAATCAACATCTTGATTGCGAAAATTAGTCGCTGCGAACCATTTTATCTCAGATAAATCACAAAATAAAGAAGTCGCAAATAAAAGTTGGTTTATAGTACCTAGCTTTACAGTAAGTGTATTATCGCATTTTTTTTTTTTACATTTTGCAGTATTTGTAATTGTAGGAAATTGTCTCACACAATCAACTAAAATCTGGCTGCCAACATTTTTCAAATAAACAGTTGTGTAAAGTTGTGTAAACAACTTTCATTATGATTTACTTTGATAAGAAAATATGAAAACAAAAGAAAATAAAAATCAAACGTACAACAAATGTGGTTTACCTTGACTTCTGTACTACCATCCACCTTGAAACTGTCCTTGTATTATAAAAATATAAATGTTTCTATTTTTTGAAAATATTATTTTTACCATTTTCCATGGTTTTGATAGACA
The DNA here is from genome assembly GCA_016163765.1 of Magallana hongkongensis. Lineage (NCBI taxonomy): Eukaryota > Metazoa > Mollusca > Bivalvia > Ostreida > Ostreidae > Magallana > Magallana hongkongensis. The sequence continues at coordinate 5,976,665 of WFKH01010211.1, read as the reverse complement.
ATTCATTAATTTCTAAATTAAGGTCTGATTGGAATGGGGTAAAAATCATTATTACCAGAACAATACTAAATAACACAAAATTAATATGAATATACATAGCTGTATTTAGGAAAAGGTAAATACATGTAATATCAAAAAGCATACCTTAGTGTTAGTAGAACTTTTCATTATTAAGTACAGGAATGCAAGAATAAGAACAGGAATATCGGAGAGGGTTACATTATTGCAGCTACAATCAGACCTGTATTTTACTAACTAAAGCTTCAATGCCGTCATCGACTATTTGATCATCATTTTTATCAGAATTGTAATTATGGATACCTGTAGTATTGTATTTTAATTGACTTTTTAGTGTTTAGTGGTACATACAGTGTATATATTGGTTCATCCATATTTATCTAGTCAAAAGAGT
>WFKH01010211.1:5945889-5966993 GCA_016163765.1 Magallana hongkongensis | reverse complement strand
CCAAGTCACATATTCTAGTAACTTAAACTCACCATTTGTCATTGTTACTATAAAGCTACCAAAGAACTTCCAACGACACCCATTGTGACGTGGGACTAGTTGGCAAAATGTATCCTGGCGTCATGGGTTTCCGATAGTCTAACACTAAACGCTGCCTATAATGACTGTTTCTTTTTTTAACAATTTTGAAACTAAATCATTTTTTACCTCAGACATAGCATCGAAAATTGCCGATACAAAATCAAAGTTAGTCGACATCATATGCAATTTCTAGCTATAAATAAACTGGATGCCACATTTGACCAAAGAAAATGTGCGTCATGTGTTTCCGATAGTATGTTTCATCAACAATTTTTTTTCAATAATACTTAACATAAATGTGGCATAACCTTTATAATATATTCTTTATCATCTTTAATTGTTTTCTAAGCCTTTTATTTCAACGTAAATCGGCCAGATATTTAATTTTCCCCATAACTTCATAACATCAATTATGATTATTACAATACCGTCATTTGTATGATTATTAATAACGTTTTTATTTCAGAAGAAGCTTAATTTATAGCGCTCTTAGGATTGCAAACTAAGAAAAACTTTACAAAGTCATATGATAATTTTAGCATGTAAATACGTCATCAGAGGTCTATTTGACCGGACGATAAGTAATTTTAGATTCTGTGATATTATAGTTAGGATTTGGGATAATTTTAGTGACTTTAATTTAAGTAATAGTAAAAATTAGTTTTTTATGAGTCTCTTTGAGTAATCGTGTGATTTTAATCATTTCACACAGCATAACTTTGATATATATGAATATAAAGATGAAAGGAGATTTCGTACATCCGGTGTCCGAATTAATTAGGAAAATGACGTCATTTTAGAGAAAACTCACGCGACTAAAATAGACTATCGGAAACACATGACTATCGGAAACACATGACGGCACTATATTGTTGATCTGAGATTTTATTGGTTTATTTATGTGACAGATGAACCCCCTCGAGACCTTTACCAGCCTTTGACCACTACAGCACCAATATGAAACCAATTCAAAACGAAGACGAGCTTTTGGGGATTGTAATTTCAATGAAAATTCAAACCACACTAGTATTTAAATTGGACGATTTAATTGCATCCCTCTCCAGTTCCAAGTTCAGTGAAGTGTCGAGTTTCTGATTTGGACGAAACGGTAAAATATGCCCAAAGTTTTCATGTTCCAGTAGAAACCTTAGAAAAGATTACCTAATGTTTGACCTTGTTACTGAAATTTAAAGAGATAGATTTATCTTACTTATATGTTAAACAGCTCTGTCAAAGTCACAGTATTAATTATTGTCTTTGTGAGCTTCATCATCCAAGTTCATTGTGTGATAGTATGAATACCAACAACTTTCCTTATTTGAAGGTATGACAAAGAGATTCCGTCCAAAAACGTGACAGTAAGAGCAAAACAGAAAGGACGTTTTAGAATCTCACAGGAAGACGATCATTGTGTGATACATGTTGTAAGGATACCTAAAACTTTTCTTATTGGAATTGTCATGACAAAGAGATACCCTTCAAAGACGTGACAGTAAACGCAAACCAGAAAGGAAGTTTGGGAGAGAAATTTCATTGGAAGGCAAAAGTATTTATTCAGAAGTTTTTATTTTTGAAACGGTCACCGGTCTGTTTACGATTTATTTATCTATTTTCCATTTAAGGGGATCAGGATGGTGCAGTGTAAAATCATAAGTTAATAACTTTAATATTTATGTTTTTAACACATAAACATTCAGGTCCCTTACATCTATCGTATTTTTGTAGCCACGTCTTGCATTGCAAGTAAGATATGTTGATATGAATTATCCCTCTTTTTTGGCATTTTGAATTTGAATGACCATTTCAGTTTTAATTTAAGAAGTATTTTATTTACACTTCATGGGAATGAACAGCAGGCAATATGCCTTTACAGTTGAATAAAGAATAATTTCATGGAATTAATTTGCAAATTTTATTTAATAATTTCAAGAATAGTACTATAATTTATAATGTTAATGGGATACTGAATGTAAGCCAACCCCCTGAATAGTATTTCAATTATAACTGTATTATGAAATTTGCTATTTTTACCAGGCTAGCTATGCCTGTTAATGGTCGTGAAACCCCACTTCCTTTTGAGGACCAACTGGTCTTTCCCGGGGCTCCATCCTGACGAAATATGAAGGCTTAATCAATTATAATATTGGCATTTCTATATGTTGATATCATAATTTTATGAAAATTAATAAGTTCAACATTTCAAATTTTCGAGTTTTTGACAATAAATTTGAACAGATTGTGACTGCAAAAATATTACACAATAGAATTTTCTTAAACTTCTTATATATCAGCGTTAATATGTGCTTTAAAACATACATAAGCTATGTTGCTTTTACAGCGAATTACAGAATACCGGTAGAGTTTTCAATAGCTTGTTGGATTGCTCAGTAGGGTATTCAATTTGGTCAGCAAGGTATCACATCAGGTTTAAATCTAGGTCATGTGGTTACTCAAGTGTATATTGTTACTTTACATTCAACCCATTCATATTGCACAAAAAAATCCTCTAGAACACTCTCTCCTATTGTTAGTTATTCTATTCATAGACTTTTAAAAAGAATGTTCACCTGGATAGCACTGGATTCTAGAGCATCAATTCTGCTTGGAGTAACTTTGATTTTTTTTTCAAAAATGTAATTCAAAAGACTTTTTTGAAGAAACTAACAAAAGAGAAAAGTACATGCATAACTTATAAAAAAAGATAATTTTTCCTGCAAAAATCATTAATGACATTTGGGTCCTCAATTTCTGGTGCAAGATACAGCACTAATATTATCATTGTGCTAAATTAGTTCAAACTTTTATAGCAATAATGTAGGATAAGATTTAGAATATATTTTCAACAAAAAAGCTCAAAATGTGCAAATGTTTACTAGATATAACTCACTTTCTTGCTGTCATACCTGAGTAATCACATGACCTAGATTTAAACCTAATGTGATACCTTGCTGACCAAATTCAATACCCTATTGAGCAATCTAGCAAGCTATTGAAAACTCTACCGGTATTCTGTAATTCGCTGTAAAATAAAAAAATAATCATAAACAAATAAAAATATTGATTATGTAACGTCTTTTCAGTTTAGCCTACTATCACTGGTCCTAGAAGATTCTCTGTAAAAATAGAAATGTACTCCTAAATTATCATCGTTATTGAAAACAATCTGAATTTTACTGAAAATGTTCAAACAATTTGTTGATTCAATGAATTTGAATGACTACTCTGAAGGGAAAGAGACGCTTACCAAGAACATTGAGATAAACATCAGCAAACACATAGCCATGGACGTTGGAGGCGTTACACTGAAGGACCATGCTGTCGTGCTTGTTCAGTTGCACGAGGGTTATGTTGTAAGCATCAGGTTTTATAAAACGTCCACTTTGAATGATAGGTATGGTAGATTCTTCAAATGTAAAGTAATGGTTTAATGTCAGCTAGCTTAATGTTAACTTGATATAGATAAAGATGGAAAAGATTCCTAAGGTTCCTTTTACAGTTACACTTCAAGTTAACCATACCCTCCAGTTTGATTCCGTTGATAAACCACGCTATATTAGGTTCAGGGAAACCATTGGCCTTGCAGATAAAAGTAGCGGATGTTCCAACACTTGTCTCCACGTCTTTTGGCTCCTCTTCCCAGTATGGCTTGGCTAAAAGGTAGAGGAATACATCCAGGTTTTTTTAAAAAACAATCATAACATCAAACTCGTCTACCAGATTCTAGTATTTCTAGATCTACCCTAGATGTAATTGATCACAAGGGACGTAAGGACCATTGAATAAAAGATCAGGAAAAAACTTTATACCTTGCAGTTTTTTATATGTGTAGTTAATGACGCATTAAAGGGAAGATATATATATATATATATATATATATATATATATATATATATATCAGGTAATGTGATAGTAAGAGTATATTAAATTCTATGCGTATTTCTTCGTTTCTTTTTTCGTTTTTATAAAACAGGATATGAAATCTTTATTTATTTTAGTCAAAGTTTTACTGCGCAAGTTGATTTAGTTTTTTCCTATCTGTAATTTCATTGGCGAGTATTAACTAATTGTATTAAAGTTATATGTATATATAAGTTATCTATAATTCTAATTAAGTTAGAACAGTATAGTGTTTCTAGAAGTTGGTATCCAATCGATTTCTTCGCTGCATCTTACGGTATGCGACTTTCATATTAACTCACCCATTACTAAGCAGTGTAAATGTTTAGTCTCTGGGTTTGTTTTGATTTTTTGCTCGGTTATAGTAAAACATTTCAAATGTTTTCAATCACATTCAATGTCTTGATCCTAACAAGCACATGTCCGCAAAATTATCTTAAAGAGAGGATCGCTTTATAAAACTAAAAATGAATACTAGTATTCCTCTTAAACAAAGATAAAAATGTGAGGAAGTTAGTTGTTTAAAAAAAAAATTTCTGTACTTACATTCCACTCTGACAACAAAACTTCTGAAACTTCTGAATATTCGGGGTCTCAGTGAGTTTGTTCCTAAGCACTCGTATTGGCCGGCGTCATCTTTCGTCAGGTTCGCTATTGTCAGCTCATGGCCTCCGTGAGAAACTTCATAAGTGTCCAGGAGAGTTGCATTATTTTTCAACCAAACTACTTCAGGGGTGGGACTAAACGCAAAGGAGATATTCATGTGATATTTTACAAGTACATATATTTTTTTAAATCAAAAGCTATACGAAAAAAAATTTTGATATAAAAAAATTAACATAAATTCATAAACGTATATCTTACAAGTATCAACAAAATATGATAATATTTCACAGAGTCATAGAAAAAGCTTTCCACATACTTTCCATCGAAGATACACTTGAGTTTCAAGGTTTCCCCTATAAGACCAACTTGTTCTGACGGTGAGGTCCAAAGATATCCAACAGGTCTCAAAACAGGCGTACCTAAAATAAAAAAAATGAATATCTTAATACTTAAAATATTGGTGAATATATCTGTTGAAAAAAATACTAGAACACTGTCTTAAAATGAGAAAATATTATACGAATATAACTGGGTTGAGACAATACATGCTTAAAAATACTGTTCCATCAGAGTTTGTGCATGAGAATAAATTTGGTTGCCATCGCATATATTGTTCTATAATTCATTTTTCCTGCAATAGTTTCAAAAATTAAGACAAAGTATACACGTAAATGATAAAAATTGTGCAAAACGCCCCGTAGATGAATATCACAAGCCATTGTGACGAATAAAAAAGTGTTGCATGTACTAGTATACTACTTAAAGAAAAAGCAGATTGAATTTAGAAATCGAGTTGATAAGTACAGGAAAAACGGTCTTTAATATTTTATCAATAGTTTTCCCTGCGACAATAATGTCAACTCATTTTCCAATACTTTATTTTATGAGAGTTGATGCACTCACTTCCGCTAGGAATAATGAAATTAGCTTTATCATAAGTGTTACGCCTCATGAAGTAGTTGGTGGCCATGCAGACATAGGCCTTATCCCCTTGTCTGTCCTGCTCCTGGACATTGGTGATGTACAAACGATCTAAAAGAGAATTCAAGGTGAGACTAGTGTAGATTTATGTCAACTCCTACATATGAAATTTTTAGCATGTGCATCTAATACATTATACTTCGTAACCATTATGACATGAAATTAAAATTACTTTCGATTGATAATATATAAATAGTGCCTGTTTGGGAGGATAACAGTTGAAATTGACACCCCGAGAAAACCATTGTCAACCGACGCGAAGCGTCGGTTGACAATGGTTTTCTCGGGGTGTCAATTTCAACTGTTATCCTCCCAAACAGGCACTATTCATTTTATTATACTGAATGTCTTGATTTTTAAGAAAACTTTACTGCTTTTATATAGAAATACCGTGAATTCTACTGCGAACCGTATGCGCATAATTTACGCGCATGTAACAATTCGTTGTGTTACCCGTTGCCAAGTGTGTTGCTAACGCTGAGGGTAATAGAACGGATTATAAACTGCGTCTAAACCAATCAGATTTGATTATTTAACATGAAAGTATAATAATAAGAATATGACATGGTCTCCCTCTCTAAAAAGTGAATCGAACATACCGGTTAGTGTAACACAGGTATGAAATAGTGTGACAGATTATTATCAGAATATATCATTTCGCATCTAACAGTAAATATTTGCAGCCATGCCTTCACATTGTATTCGTGAAAACTACGTGTTACAAATGAAGAACCTGAAAAATGCACGTTGTTTAAGTCAATAAAATAGTAGTATATTACTTGCGATCTGGTCCTACGTTACTCAGTCGAACTCTACTTTTGCTTTGTTTTGTGTTACCCTTATTCCAATTTTTATTAAAGCACTTTTATCGTTTTATTTGTAAACTATTGAATTTACTTACTTTTTCGGCTTTGTTAATCCATTTTAAGAGGTAAGTAAATCTTTCACAGTTTTTTTAATGTTTAGAAGCATATAAATTGATGCAAGAAATCAAACAAGAGGCCCACAGGCCTTGGCGGTCACCTGAATACCATAGCCCTTAGATTGACCTGTCAGAGGGTGTCATGTTTAAAGCATTGAATCGTGATTTTTTGAAAGATACAGTTTCATAACCGCAGCGGTGTGTGCATACAAATTGAGTAACGCGCGTTAGCCTGAACCCCTGATACAGGATTTAGGTAGAGGAATTCATGGACATCAGAATCATGCCTTTAGTTTTTCTCCATTATATATGGGAGTAAATGAGAAGATTTTCAAAGATTTAATACATTTTCACTATATGAGCATATTGGTCCTGCCCTAGGGCTTGAACCCCTGAAACAGGAGCCATTAATTTCGCAATATAGGTAGACGAATTTATGGACATCAGGATAACACATTTAATTTTTATCAATTATAAATGGGAGCAAAGAAGAAGATTTTCTAAGATTTAATACATTTTCACTATATGAGCATATTGGTCGTCCTAAGGTCTGAACCCCTGAACCAAGAGCCACCAATTTCACAATTTTGGTAGAGGGCTTCATTGATTTTAAAACCATGCAATTAGTTTTTCTCGAATATATATGGGAGTAGAGAAGAAGATTTTCTAAGATTTAATACATTTTAACTATATGGCCCTATTGGCCCCACCCTAGGGTCTGGGTCTGAACCCCTGATCCAGGGGCCATGGATTTCACAATTTTGGTAGAGGGCTTCATGGACATTATTACCATGCATTTAGTTTTTCCCCCATATGTGTGGGAGTAGAGAAGAAGATTTTTAAAAACTTGGCCCTTTTTTGCATATTTGGTCCCTCCCATGACGCCTTGAGGGTGGTAGGGTCATAAATTTCACAATTTACATTCTTCTTATCCTAAAAATGCTTCACACCAAAAATAGTAACAATTGGCCTTGTAGTTTTCAAGAAGTTAAAAATATAAATTTGTTAACGAACGACGCACGTCGCACGACGCACGACGACCAATTGCAATAGGTCACCTGAGTGACTCAAGTGACCTAAAAAGATACCAGGTATGTAAATGTAATTGCCCCGTGTATCCCGTGTACTGACCATCCAAATCCATCAATATTCTATTGTTGTAGTTAACGGGTTCAACATGACCCTCAGGGGCAACGAGAACCCACTGTACTGCTGCAGGAGGGTAACTTGTGGGAGGAATACAATTCAGTACAACGGATTCTCCTAGGCGAGGGGTGTGAGTTACAGGGAAAGCCACCATAAAGTCATCAAGTTTACCCATCCTACGCCATGGAAATAGTGAATTGATGTTACATCTTATCAAGGTGACAAATTAAGTAACAAACAGAGATTTTGCTAGGATTAATTTTACGCAATTCAAAAAAATTCAATGACATGGTTAATTTTACGCAATCCCTAAAAAATCAATGACTGCGTATGATGGATTACATATAGATCTGTAAATATTTGAGAATATCTTAAATAAAATAGAACACCTAAAGTTGATATTAGTTGATATTGATGTTCCATAGTCGTTGTCTGCAATGCATTGGTAAATGCCCTCGTCTTTGGCCTCTGGGGCATTAATGACTAAAGTGCCCTCATTCGGCAGCTGAACGAATCGCCCTTCAATGTTACCGAAATTCAGGTGAATTCCATTTCTCTTCCACCTGTAACTAAAATAGCAAAATTCAGATGCTAAAAGGTGAATTGCAATTTGAAAACTTTTCGTAAATATGATGTCACATTTAGCGCATTTTTTAACTTTTTAAAAATCTTGAATTCAGAAAGGGTTAAGTATTCATTTTAAAAAGAATAAAATGCAATTAAAATTACAAGAAAGAATATTTTTAAGAATTTTTCATAAAAAATTTATCTAAAATTCTCCAAAAAATCCTGGTTAAATTTTAGCATAAATTTTCTAAAGATGTTTTCTGATTTCAGATTTATGAAGATTGTCGATTTAATCTATGGATACTTTCTTCCATGCAGGGACTTACGTTGGTCTTGGAACTCCATCTGCCTTGCAGGGTAATTGAACGGACTCGCCCAGTTTGTAATAAACATCTACTTCTGGCTGCAAGTAAATGCTAGGAGGTCTTCTTGTTGAAACGTTTAAACCTAAAGTAGATGATAAAGATTATCAGAACAAGTATACATACATTGATAAATTAATGTTACAAAAATCGCATTTTCGAACATCGAAGAATAATCTGTTATTTACTTATACTCAAATTCTGACATTTATTGAGTCGATATTTTGGTTTAAACTATTGATTCATAAAATAAGCTTATTGAAAAAAGTGATTGTGGGTGAATCGACAAGAACTTGACAAATATTATATGAATGATTATGCAGATTAATATATCTTAAAGGTTTATGTATATTATTGAGGAAAAATAGTCCATGGGTCAAGTGGATTTTTTAAAATTCAATTTTCACAAAATTATATAGAATATTTTCTCTGGCCAAACATTGAAAATTTTAAAAAACTTTTTTAAATTTGATGTTCTTCCAACCTGAACGGTTTACAAATGTTACTCACAATTCCTTACTCATAATTCATTACAAAAGGAGCTCAATTTTTTATAATAATATTAATGCCTGTCTGCCAAAGTTCTTATAATTATAAGAAAAACTCGGCTCCTTCCAAAAAACCCCCCAAAACCCAACCCAACCCCCCCCCACCCCCAAAAAAAACCAATCCCCAAAAAAACACAAAAAAATTCTTAGTTTTTATATTGAAGATTACAAAGCATAAAAAGTTGCACAAAACATAAAGCCATAGGCAACGCTCAACATAATATTACTTAAATAATAAAGATGTGAAGTGTTGTGACGAGTACAAAATGGAACCCTCCTTCAATAAATGACAAGAACTCAAAGAACAATATTTATAAAAAAAAACAAACAAAACCCCAAAACAAAAAAAATAAAAATAAAAAAAACCCCCAAAAAAACAACAACAACAACAAAAAAAACCAAAAAAACCCCCCCCCCCCCCCCCCCCCCTCCAACTTTACAAACATATCACACAGAGGTATCCTTAGAATTGTAATGACTAGTAAATTATTATGCAACAAAGTTAAATTAGGGCCATTAGAAGGAATACTAGTATGGGCTATATAAGCAGTGATATGAGGTATTTTAATTCACTTGCCTTTACAAATGATATATGTATATCAAAGTACTGAAGGTACTGGAAAGCCGTTAGCAAGCTTATTTGAAATATTTATTTTGGGGTACTAGAGAGTTCCAGTATAAGCTCAGAAAAAAATCAACGTTTTGTGTAAGACAAGCTAATATCCTCCCTTTCCTGGAATACCAATCTCTAGTGTTTATCTCTAGAATGATTTAAAAACATTAATTTTTCTGATGTCTACCCAGTGTTAGGATGTGCATACCTGATATATAAAACAAGTTTTTCAAGCTTGAACTCACATTGTGCCGAGTATAGGACTACATTTCAAATTAATCAAATCATCTTTCAGGTTGGATAACATAATAAATAGGGGGATCCAATCCTCCCATTATCAATAATTTCGTGATTTTTTAATAAAATGAAACTCATTGTTTTAAGTTTAAAATCACATAGGGCCGAGCATAGGACTGCATTTTAAATCAATCAAACTATCTTTCAAGTCAGTTTTACATGAAAGATAGAGGGAATTCGATCATTTCGCCCGCTATCAAAAACTAATCACGATTTTTAATGAAATAAAAAGAAGTTTAGAGTAAAATAATATACACCATTTATAGGTAATTACCTCTATTTGAACGCACACATTTAATAAAAAGGATGGTAACGGTATTGTCAACAACTTGCAAGCACACATTTGTTTAGTTAAGAAATTATGTTTAGGATTTTTACCATTAAAATAATATGTATCATTGGGTATGCATGTTTCTATCACAAAATCACCGACGTTTTCATTACTAACTTAATTTTGATGCATACAGAACCAGTACACAATGTTCTAAAATATTTTTTTTTTTTTTTTTTTTTTTACAAAACAATTTTTCTTTTCAAACTACTGATCCAGTTCATTGTTTTCATTTAATACGTCGTATCTTTACCCAACTCTGAACCAACTCAGTAAATGTTGACCCATTCGTATTTAATCATATTTCTCCCGACAGAGATTACAAGGTCTTGAATCGCCTTCTTGATGAATATAAATGACGATCTCAACCTTAATAAAAGAGGCTAGAACACTCTGTCGGATAATTATGCCAGTGCCAAGGTGACATTTTTGGCACCCATCTAAGGTGCATATTTCTAAAAAATTCAAATATGTCTTATGATAAACCATAGGTTGAAGAAATTATAACCACTTTTGTTATTGATGTATCTCACCTGTTAGATGAGCTATAGACCTTCCTACATTCCTACTGGAAAATAATTTTTCCCATAAGAAAAACAATTTTCCTGAAGTGTCTTTAGAATTTCCTACCACAATTTAAAAAAAACTTCCTATAGGTATTTAAAGTCCGATAGGACAAATCTCCAATAGGATTTCAAAATTCGATAGCAAATTAGGAAAAACTAAATTTCGGTATAAAATACCTTTAATATTCTATAAAAACCATAATTTCTTTAGAATTTTAAGAAATCCTATATGATTTTCAAATTATCCTGTAAAAAAATATTTCTCGTAAAAAAAAAATTGAAAGTTATTTAAAATGAATTATACTTTCATCAAAACTAAACTTGTTACAGTCAATTTGTCATTTTGATATCTTTATTAAGGAGTTACTATAATGTTAGCGAGCTTTCTACTTAAAACCATTATTTAAGGAATAAGGAATCATTCTTTGAGTATTATGCGGTGATAATTTCGGTCGGGGCGTGATCAAATCCAATTAAGCCCGAAGAATGATTCCTTATTACTTATATTTATATAATTTTAAGCCATCGTACTATTAAATATTTAAATATAAATAAGCAAATCCCGCTGGCGCCTCAATTTGGCGTCATTTGAAGTTATGGGTTATATAGTACAAAATCGATACGTAGTGTTATCACAGGCAAAGACACTGGAAAATGTAAATATTTAATATTAGCAACAAATATTTAGTTTGATAGGAATTTATATAAATTCACCACTTTTAGTAAAAAGTTCCAAATATTTTAGGTTAAAGATTTGACTATTTCACTACATCTTGATACAGAATCTTTCTTCTCAAGGAGGTTAAAACTGGCCACGACCGTCCAGCATTCTTTTAAAATAATTAGGTAAAAAAGAGACAATACACGAGGGTATATCTTCAAATCAATAGTAAATGTAAAATCTAAAAATATTTGGCAGCGGTGGGATTCGAACCCACGCCTCCGAAGAGACTGGTGCCTTAAACCAGCGCCTTAGACCGCTCGGCCACGCTACCTATATGATCTACTGACAGGCACCAATCAATGATAATATACGTATCTAAATATATAGACAATTTTAGTCAAATGTGAGTCAGATATGAATGCAACTTTCAGGAATAAAATCACTTAAAAAATACAAAATAATCATTAATTCTTATCAATAAAAAAATCATTTTTCAATAAATCAAAATTCTTTCTCTTTTAATTTGTTTGATTGCTAGTAGTTAGAACAATTTTATACAACAGCATATAGTTATTTTTTCACCACCTTTAGCCGATTCGGATTAAGAATGCTATTTTAGAATTGTCTTCATAGATTAGAGATAAAAATTAGGATAAATATTTGTGTTTTCAAAATTAGCTTTTTATACTATACATTTAATTTTTTTTATGAGAATGAATATTATATCTACGATTCAGGAAGTTTGTCTTCCGTTTACTGAGCATTTCTACTATAGATAAGAAATGAAAAAATAAAAAACCATGGTAGCCTAAGGACATATGTGTCGTCCGGTTCGACATGTAATTTACGCAGAGTTATAAAACGGTATCTGAATGTTATTCATGTATTACATAGAATACAGTTGTTAAAAGTTTATTTGTGTATACAAATTTATAAATTGCGATTTTAAGAAAATAGATAAATATGTGTTAAGGTTTAGAAAACTAATTCAACAGTAATTTAATTCGCAGTCTTGAAGTCAGTGAAAACGTGCGTTGTTAAGTTTTTAGATAACGGTCGGAATCCATACAGTCAAATGCGTTTTTGAAGTAATTACACCAAAACTGTCAAGATAATATGAACTTTCCGAACCAATGATCAACCCAAAGAATTCAACATAAACAAACACAGGTCTCTGCTTATCCTTATATTCTTAATAATAACTAAATCACCCTGGTGTAAGTTGAAAAAAAAACTGCTTTGGCAAAATGTGTAATTCGATAAAAAAAATGTTTTGGCATAATCTCAATGTGTAAACACAAAAAAATATCCTTCGGTACATGTATATTACTTTATTGTTTGGTGAAAGTCGATTGAAAAATTATCCACAAAAGAGGGGTTTTTTTCTTCAAGGAAGTCTTCTCTGTATAAAAAGGCAATAAATTGAAGCTCTGCTTTAAACCTCTTGATCCTAAAGTTATACAACAAGTTTAAACAATAAAAACGCAGGTTTGTTTCCTCTGAATTAATACAACAAATTAATTGATGACAATTTTAAATTCAGCTTTATATCTGTATGATAACTCGTTTTCAATTTTTTTTTGTTTTGGCCAAGTACCATGCAATAGACGACATTATCATTTTAAATTTTTTATAGTTTTTCTGAACGCCTTTTTAGATGAATTTGTCGTGTGTAAATGAGTAACAAATATTTTTAGGCGAGGGAATTATGGTAAGATCGAACGCATGCACATTAATGGGCTTTGTTAAAGGTAGTGTAGGAAATTCTTTTATGTTTTCTCCCGACCAAACATTTTTAAGGCTTAAAAATAAAACGGAGTTTCCTAAATTCATTTTGGAAAACAAATTCAAATTCTTCTCCTTATATGCGTCAAAAAAGGATAAGTAAAGACAATAGACAAATAGAACGAGGTCTAAATCTCAATAAAGTTACAAATATTTTGGATCCTAGACCATTGACAAAGTTTAGTTTGACTCTATACCAGGTGATCAGTGAGCTGTGAGCAAATCTATATAAAGTGATAACGAGAGCAATGAAATATCGGAGAATAGTGTCATAATTTCTCATTTGTAATATTAAACTGTAAGATGTAAAAATTTAAACAAAATACAAAAAAAAAAAAAAAAAAACAACCAAAAAACCCCCCAAAAAACAAAACAGACCAAAAAACCCCCCAAAAATCTAGTTTACAACACTATTTTCTTTTCACTATTCTTCCATTATTTATTAGGACTAATTAAAAGGATGACGTTAATTTACATACCGGTTTTATTTGAATCCTAAGATCAACAAATTAATACAGTAAAGTGATGCTCTATTTCGACTTCTTAAAGAAATTAAACAACAGGATACTTGATATTGCCTATAAATTGGACAAGCATAGACCACAAAGTTATGACATTATGGGATATTGGAAGTACTGGAGTTTTCAAATTACTAGGTTTCCATCTGACTACATTATTTTTTACAAATTTTTATTATTATTTTTTTTGGGGGGGTAAACAAAGATTGCACGAAACATTAATTAAATGATTTTATTACTCTAAAAACTCTCTCACTCACCCTTTCACCCTATTTTTAAAATGATAGACTGTGCAGTAGATACTTGTGATATTTGTAAGAGCGATTACATTGATCAAACAATAGAATTAAAACGTCAATTGACCCCATTTCAATATATTTCAATATGCACGTAATAAGAAACTTTTATTTTTACATCGAACCGCTTACCTTTTGCTGGTAAAAATAGCAGCAACAGCATAAAAATGGTTTGCATGATCGTTATCTACAAATCGCATTCAATGACCCTGTGTCGCACCTTTTATAGCTTTCCCAAGATAACGCGATCCTAAACAACATGCTTGAGGATTACAAATCAAGCCAAATAGGATTACTGTAATTAGGGTCTTTCATTTTCAGTGGAATACCGTTCTGTTTTTCTACTGTTTCTACTTTCTTTCACTTTTTCTTGGAATTTCTTTAATTTCTCGGACATTTCATCATCGGATTTGATGATGGTTTTGAATGATATGATATTTTTCGTTATTGTGACCTTGCATCCTTCTTCATATTATTGAATTTATCTCCCTTTTCATGCATTTGTTAACAGAGTTTTGTCAGGGTTAAAGACTTGAATTTTTAATGCAAGATAGGGCCATCCTCCTAGTTGTACATTTTGGTCTTTGATTTGAACAGAAGACATTTATTTTTACGTCTTTTAAAGGGGATCTTTAGGGGCCCGAATCTTCAAATTTTAAAAACTGTTGATTAAGAAAGCTCTACATGATTGCTTCTCATTGTTTTGGAATCGAAGTTATGTTTTTCTTCTGTTAATTGTTAGTAGAAACCCCCGTCTCCATGAATGGTATAAACAGTGACCGATTTTCTGTGTTGTATCACCGTTAGACTAGGTTTGTCTTCGTAGGTAGTAGCCCCATAGAAGCCGTGCTTGTCTTCAACAATTCAAAAGAAAACAACTAACCTTACGCCAACGATATCTACTTTAAGTGACTTTATATTTTATCACTCCCGACAGTTTCAAACGATACATAAATAAAATAAAAGAAAGAGAAGAAAATGCAACTTAGATAACTATTATAAAAATCAAATGGTCATATATGACAAAAACTATACGCAAGTAAACAGTCGTCCGCTGTCTTTTGTGACACATTGATTTGTGTGTAAACCTAAGCATCTTTATGTTTTCTCTTGCTGCACATTATTTTAAAGTTAACAGACACATATTTACAACTTGAAATTATGTTTACATGTATTTTTAGAGACATATAGTAGACTTCAAGCATAATAGCTTTACCCTAGGAAAACAAATACCTTACACAAGAAGCACTGATGCACAACTCCCGTCGAGAAGTTCGTTGCTCAGGGGGATGTGCGGCCATCTTGTACATTTGAGGATCAAAATGTCAACTATTCTTGAACTGGGTTGTTTCTACACAAAACTGACCAAACTGTTGTTAAAAGAGCAATAAATATGTTGTTTTGTATGCAAATTACGCATCAGATGTTATAGCTATGAATGTTTATTTCTGACTACAGACATCGAATAACTTCAAATTACAATTATTAAAAATCATTTAAGCATTGAATGCTTATCATTGGATATCGTCGGTCCTACAACAAGTTGAACAAATTGAATACCGCGCGTTAGCGCGGTCTGGTTTGTCTTCACGTCCTGGTGTGTTATAGGACCGACGATATCCAAAAATAATGATTCAATGCTTATAGCTATATTTATATTGATGTTTATTTGTATGAAATATTTCTGTATTGTCGCTTTAAAGCCATTATATACGCTCTTTGTCAGGGATGTTAATAATAGATGGAACAGCCATAAAACATGTTATTTAGTTCGCTAAATAGTACGCTGTGATCATGTTTGGCGTATTATAGAAAAATGAACGTAAAATATTTCCAATGCAGACATAAGGGGAAATATACAATAAGTGTTACTAAATATTTTCTCGATGCGTCAATCCCACTGGCACCATTTTTAGACAGCAATTGCAACCACGTGACATTCAAATCAATGTTCAAATCAACCCGGTTTGTTTACATATGTAACTCAGGGTGAGTTTTAAAGACTTGCGACAGGTGATGGCTAAGAATTAGTAAAACCTCTCGTGACAATTTTTTTTATATTTATTCCTATTTATGATGTCATAATCAAAAAGTAAAATGTTTTTTGAGTCACTCTGTCACTGTAATAACATATTTTCTTTATTCTAGTGTAAAAGAATAATCATTGCTAAATGGCATATCATTCTGTTTAGTCATGTATACCCACCGTTTTGAAATTAAAATCGGTCAAATAAAGAAACAAAATATAAAAACCAACAATTGTACTTCTTCCTTACCTTAAAATAGGTAAACAATTGCTCATAGGTAATCTAGAAACGCATCATTTATTACACAATAATACCTTCAAGAAGTTTATTACCTTGTAACCTTGTACTATTATCGACCCTGTCTGCAATACAAATTGGAAAAATGTTAAGATCTATATCAGTTTATTTCACTGTGGTTTTTAATTTTAAATATTGTACTTTAATATTGAAGCTGACACCCCAGGTTTCAGTTAATCGTTTGTATATCATGTTCAATTTCTACCAGGTGTTGTCTTCACTGATATCATGGGTCTAGCTCAAGTTGTAACACACTCCCACTTATCAAATCCTGTTTACATAAATACGCAACATTTTTACTGCACATCAGCAATGTAATATGATGAAACATCAAACATTACCTTCCAGTTGACGTAACTTACTCAAGAGATTTTCTACTGGTATTGCATTTGCATAGTCCAATCAAATAATTCAATACACCGTTCTTTAAGAGAGCATAACATTTTATTTTGAGCGATTTTTCAATATAGATTTATTTTTTTTTTTTTTTGTATTTTCTTTTACTTGCAAAAATTTGAAATTTGAATATGTGAGCTTGTTCAACTTTGTTGTTATATTTTCTATCCATTCATGAATCAAATACTGTGTAAATACGTTGTAATATGGAAAGTAAACCGATGGGAAAACAATGTCGGTAGGGGTAACAAATATGTGTTTAAACAACATTCCTGGGTGGATCGTACAATAATTGGAATAGTTGATATTTCAAATACAGCTTGAATTAATTGTGCTTTAAAGATGATCTATTCGAGTTAGGACTTCACTTTCAAAGTATTCAAACAGGTGAATGGTGGTTACATTAATTGGAAAAAGCATGAAGATAAAGCTGCAAATGTAACGACAGAGAAAAAGTATTCCATTCACTATAACTGCGATTATGCTCATCTTTACGACATATTTTTATTTGGTAGATTAATTAAACGTCAAGTATAAGTCATATTTCACCAAACTAAATCAGCTTGCCCAGCAAAAAGCAATACCGCAGTTACCTTAATATAGTAAAGAAGATACCGCATCCCTTTGTAAACAACATTTGAAATAGTTAAAGTCAACAGAACTTTTGTTAATCAAGATTGATCAATAACTGAAGAAGGGAGATAAAATTTATATAGGAGGGCTGTTCGATATGTAATTGTATTGTAGAACAACGCGATAACGCTTTGCACGATAAAGATGACCAAAAACGGGTAGAGTACAAACCGCTAAGCAATTGCTAAAATGTTTCCCAAGTTCAATCAAAGACAATTTGCAAATATTGTTACTAGTGACGAAACATGGGTTTACTATTTCGAACCAGTAAGAAAAATTGGAAACAACGTAGGCTAACTAAACACGGTAGAAGGCCTGTAGTTGCCAAAAGAACCATAAGCACAAAGAAGGTTCTTTACTGCATATTCTTATCATGTGATGGTATAAGGATACAAATTCCGGTGCCAAAGGGCAAAAATGTTACAGGTCGGTATTACCGAGATGTTATACTAAAAAAAGCTTAAGAAATATTATCATAAACGACGCCCTGTGTCAGGATTTAGTCATGTTCTTCTACTTGATGATAATACTCCATCACATACATCTGAGATTGTGAAGCAATATTTGAAGTCGGAGAAGGTTACCGTCTTGTCACATCCACCATAGCCCCATGCAACTTTTTTCCTTTTTCCAAAACTTGAAAAGTTCATATCTGGTTGTCGTTACAAGTCCCGGCAATCCCTTGGCTTAGTCAGTGCCTCGGAGGTCTACCTAAATCAGCGTACCGTGACGCATTTCAAAATGGATTCAGAGATTGAAATTATGTATTTCAAACCGCGAAGAATACTTTGAAGGGATGTAATGTTCATTTCACTATTTGAGTCGAATCGAGATATCGTATAATACACATTACGTGCACATACATGTATCGAACAACCGTATGACAAAATACATGTAGCTAGCGAATACCGGTACATATATTTTGTGCATAGTAACAATCTTTCTTCATTTATTATTACGAAATGTTAAGGATGAAGGGGGTTGTGGATAGAAGTAGAACCTTTGTTGCCTGTCGACTGCACTTTATAATTTTATAATTTAGGGTGGTTATGCGTCTCTGATCTTTATCTATCTCCTAAACTCTCACGGCCTAACGCCACATCCTGGTAAACCGCTTCAGTCGGCGAGCAAAACCACGTGAGGGAGTGATGTTAACACGGCATCATTGGGCGCACGAACTTCCACTATATCACTGGCCAGAGCAGAAGGGCTCACGTATTCGTGATCAAAGCGTGCCACTTGGGAAACGTAGAACGCGGTTTAATTGTGGTCAGGAAACTCGGAGTGAAGCCCCGTGGGCGGTTTCTTGTACACAGCTGGCATGACTCCGGCAACTTATGCATCTGGATTCATCTCTAGTCGTCTTGAAAACGTCTTGCCACTATGGTAAGGTGAATTAAGACGAGAGAGTGAGATTGTTGGTGGGCAACCCCCCTTCACTTAAATCAAAGTTTCAGTGCAAGTCATATCTCATCCCGCATCACCTCAAAGTCCTGTGGCGATTGGCAAATGACGAAAACAGAAGGTGTGGATAAACTGGAAGCTGCAGTTGTGACCCTACACACAAGACACTGGTCGTCAACTCTTTGAGCGAGACAGCAAAGGCTCCCGACAACATCTTGAGTGCCTGAGCAGCCCTCTTAAGGAATGCACTGCTTACCCCTTAGCCTTGGGAAGGGGTTAGAAAATGTGCCGTAAACATTGCCTGTCTCAATCCATCCCTTTACTGGCAGGGATCCCCATCATGCGGTCGAAATGCAAGAAACATAAAAAAGAACAAACATACACCCATTACTATGAAACACAAGTTACACATTACACATAGAAGGCTAAATTGCACAAAATCAAAATAACTCCATTTAAATGTAAGTTTCGAAATCATCAAATACGGTAGCTGTACCTAAATGTTTTCTGCCTTGAGTCATTGATTAGTATGATTTATATTGTTTTCTTAAGATAATGGATTAAAATTAACTTTTACATATTAAGTTATCATTCTGTGCACAGTGGTAACAGTGTTGTGAATTTAATTTTGAATCTTAGAATATGATATCTTTATTTTCTTATTCACATAATTAGCATACCTTTTTTGTCGAATTGGTTCATAGCTCACACACTCTATTTTCTGTGTTTGTTGTTGTTGTTGTTTTTTAAATAAAATACAAAGTATAGAAATACTTTATGTTTGGTTGAGTAAAACGATGAAGAACAAAAGAAATACTGTACTATATACATGTGAGTTATGAGATTCTTTTCTACGTGCATGTGAGTTATGAGATACTGTACTACAAGCATTTGAGTTATGAAATACTGTACTACAAGCATTTGAGTTATGAAATACTGTACTATAAGCATGTGAGTTATGAGATAATGTACTACAAGCATATAAGCTATAAGAAACTGTACTGCACGCATGTTAGTTATGAGTACTGTACTGTACGCATTATAGTAATGAGATACTGTACTGCATGCACGTGAATTATGAGATACAGTACAACATGCAGGTAAGTTATAAGATATTGTACTACCTAAATTCATGTGAGTTATGAGATACTGTTCTGCATGGATGTGATTTATGAGATACTGTACTACAGGTATTCTAGCTATAAGATACTGTACTACAGGTATTCGAGCTATAAGATACTGTACTACAGGTATTCGAGCTATAAGATACTGTACTACAGGTATTCGAGCTATAAGATACTGTACTACATGCATGTGGGTAATGAGATACTGAACAACATGCATGTGAACTAAAGGATACTGTACTACGTGCACGTGACTTATGAGAAACTGTACTGCATGCACGTGAGTTGTGAGATACTGTACTACATACATGTGAGTTATGACATACAGTACTAGATGCACGTGAGTTATGAGATTCTGTACTACATGCATGTGCGTAAAAAGATACTGTAATACATACACGTGTATTATGAAATACTGTAATAAAAGCATACGAGTTATGAGATACTATACTACATGCATTTGTGTTATGGGATACTGTACTTCATGCATGTTAGTTATGAGAATCTGTATTACTCGCATGTGAGTTATGAGATACTATACTACATGCACTTGGGTAATGGGATACTGTACTTCATGCATGTGAGTTATAATAATCTGTACTACTCGCATGTGAGTAATGAGATACTGTACTACATGGATGTAAGTACTGAGATACTGTACTTCATGCACGTGAGTTAAGAGATATTGTACTACATACATGTGAGCTATACTGTACTGCATATGCTTGAGTAATGAGATACTGTACTACATACACGTTAGTTATGAGATACTGTACTACATGCATTTGAGTTATGAGATACTGTACAACATGCATGTGAGTTATGAGATACTGTACTCAATGCATGTGAGCTATGAAATATTGTACTACATGCATGTGAGTTATGCGATACTGTACTGCATTATGTAAGTTATGAGATACTGTACTGACTGAATGCATGTGAGTTATGAGATACTGTACTACATGCATTTGGGTTATGGGATACTGTACTACATGAATGTGAGTTATGAGAATCTGTACTACTTGCATGTGAGTAATGAGATA
>WFKH01010211.1:5897986-5934675 GCA_016163765.1 Magallana hongkongensis | reverse complement strand
TTTTGTTACATGGTCCCAAAAAAGTGGGCGGCCAACTCCATGATAATTAACTTTTTTAAATGTAAATGTAAGAAAAAAGTCTGGTGCAACAAAAAGTGGGGATCCTACTTGCCTCAATAATAGCTATATATCTTTAGTTTGATTGCTTACTTCAAAACCGAAACAAAGAAGGTGATGATGCGATGAAAGATATTTTATTTAATTAAATTGATTTAGCAATTAGCCTGGCTTTGTTAGCGATATATTACATTTAAAGATACAAAAACTCATGTGCGTTATCCCGATAAGATTGTGTGCAAACTGCAAAGTCTGGATTGGAGGGCCATTAATGCAGCATGTTTCATGTCAACTTGCAGTAAATTATCTCTGTCAGAGTTGGCAATATTGACCTGTCTTTTATTTTTTTATTTGTTTCTAGGTAACTAGCTTAAAGCGACTTGTTGGTGGATCAACACTGGCATAACCGAAAGGTCTGCTCTACGTTATCAGAGGCGCGCACAGAGGTAATTTGAAAATATCTTTTTCAACTTATTAGGCCTACACGTACTATTAATTAACCCCTAAAATAGTCATGAGTTGCATACATATGCCATTTCATGCAGGTTTCTATACCTAAATTTTAAAGCAAACTGTTAATGTTAAACATGAGAAGGTGAAATTTTTAAGCCCATGGATGTAACAGACAAGGAATTTTTGTGACCTTACATTTTATACCATAAGCAGCTGATAATTAAGATGGTTTGTTGTCAGAACTGTAACCCTGCAATTGTAGTTGTATTGAAAAATGCATTTTATTCATTGATGAATGAAGGACTCTTTACTAGATTTAAAGATTACATTTATGCTGAGTTTATATTGCAAAATTTTAAATATGTTTGGAAATCTTTTCCAGTTACAGAAAATATGGCAGGGAGTGAGACTCCAATGTCAGAATTGCTTGGTATGATTACAACTTTAAAAACAACTTATCAATGTAGATAGATCAATTTATGTGGTTGTACATACATGGATGACAGGGTTATGCATTTTAAAGCTGTTAAAATGGTGTCGTTTACAATTTTTAAAAAGAACATTAATTAACATTTTATGATGTAGCTTGGATTAAGCACTTTGGTTTCTTGTTTCGAATTAATTGTTTAGACAATGTGCATAATCTCTTTCATGGCATTTATTGAGAAAAGTAGGGAGTTTAGCAGCATATATATATGTAATTTGTTGGACCCTGATCCGACAAAAAATTTTTGCTTTTGTTCCCTGTAAGCCAAAAAAATGTGTCCTTGGGTCCAACAAATATCTCTATTGATCTGTCAAAATCAGAACTGATATATGAGTTATTGCCCCTGGGAATTAAAAAAAAATCAATATAATGTGGAACTTGTAAGGTATATCACAACGATTTTCCAAAATGCATAAAAGATATTCTCAAAATTTTAAATGCCTACTTTCATTGGTATGAGCAGAATATTAATTTGTAACATACCAGTTCTCCTTTTCAGCTGATGTTGGAAGAGAAAATGATGATACTGCTGAAGTGATACTTTCAAAGACAGAAATGCAGAAGAAGCAAACTCTGAAGGGGATCAAGTTTTCAGATTATCAGGAAACCATAGAGAAGATAAATGAAGCAGAGTACATATGCTCATTATAATTGTGTGATGTAATATTAGAAGGGGGGGGGGTTATTTACAAAAAAGAAATGTGAGATAATTCAGAGTCTTACAGGTATTGTATATAAAAGTTAACCTTGTTTGTGATTTCAGATATCTAGGCATCAGAATAACTATTAAGGAGGCGATATACGGCTATGACATTCCAATTCCAGAGGGAGCAAAAATTAAACCAGAGCAAACAAAAGTTAAAGTAAGTACACATGCAGTACTAAAAGAGATAAGGCAGATAAACAGTTTCCTTAGAGAACTGTTACACTGAATGCCTGTATAATATTTTCTTATGATCACATAATCAATGAAATAATCTTTATTTCCAGGCAGAGAAAGACACAATCAGAGTGCAAATCTCTAAAGAAACTAAATTCAACCTGAAGTCTTACATGATGCATTAGGACTAAACAGTCAGGAAGACTTAAACCTGGTCCCAACTCAGTTCTGTTGTTTTGAAATTTTTGTCAGTGAAATACTACATGTATCTTTATTTTTTAACCATGAATATGTAGTTTACAACTTTATTTATAATCTTCAAAACATAATCAAAATACCGGTACATGTATTAGACCTCTCCATGTAGATCTTATTACACCATGTTATATACCGGTATATGCACATGTAAGAACAATTTAGGTATTGACAGATGATAACATTTATTACTGTAACAGGTAATCCTCCTTTGAAAGGATTAAATTGTTATGATTTAATTTGTCCTAATTCCTGTGTAAGGTGGAATATTGTGCATTTTGGTTGGCATTCCTTTTCAAATGCATTTTATTAAATCCAACTGAATTTTGATGACTTAATCTAGTCACTGGCAAAAATTGAAATCATTTTGTACCTTGTTTTTTCCCATTTTTTAAAATGTAGACAAAGTTTTTTGTTTGTGTATATGTGTATTATTTAATTTTTTTCAACACCATTTTTTTAGTTACATGTAGCCTTAATGCAATAATTTGATTGTGAATATGTTTTAAAAAAATAAAGAATAAAAATAAAATTTCTTAAATTTTTTCCTTAAAAAAATAGGCTACACTGTAGCTCTAATTTATTTATTATTAATAGAGTTCCAATGAACATATTGTTTAATAAGAATCTTTTTGCAAGGATGAGAGTCCTGGACCATACTCTTACTTCCATAAGTGATGGAAACCTTAGAGTCCTGGACCATACTCTTACTTCCATTGGTAATGGAAACCTTACTTTATTGGATGTAGAAGTGTTGCATCTTTATTTTTTTATACATCGGGCCCCTTTTTAGCTCACCGAGACAAAGTCGGGGGGACCTTGTGCTATACACCCGGCGTCGGCTTCGGCGTCCGGACCTGCTTTAAGTTTTTGGAGCAGGTCCTGTATCTAAGTTATTACTTGTCCTACCTTCACCAAACTTGCATGGATGGTACATCTGGACCTACTTAGGGACTTAAAAGACTTGGATGCTGAATCTGAGCCATAGGTTTCGGATGCTGGAGGAGGTAAAGATTTTTGGAGCAGATGACATGATTAGGTAAATAATGGTCCTTACTTGTTCAAACTTGCATAGTTGATTTAACTATGTAAATGAATCACAGAGGTAGCTTCAGATGCAGAGAGTGATCCTGATAACCTAGATGCTGAGGCAGGTTTAAGATTTTAGAACAACTCAAATTGTGTTAGGGTCTTGGAGCTGGTTACAAAGTGAAGTAAATTCTGTTCATACCTAGTCAGACTTAAACAGTTAATATAACTATGGATGTGTAAAAAGAGGTAGCTTCAGATACAGAACTTAATCTTGATTATCTTAATTGAGCAATTTGAGTAGTTAAATGCAGGTTTGAATGTTGGAAAAAATGCTGTCCTGACCAACTTTCATGGTTCATGTAACTTTAAGGTGGCTCACTACACCTTGAAATATTTTCTCAAATCACCAGAAAATTACTTGATTATGATAGATATCATAATGGATAAGAAGTATTAAGTCAAATAGGCAAAAAAATGTGCAATTTTGGATGAAAAATGACATTTTTGAAAATTTATTTCAGTAAACATAAACAAAAGCTCCAGTCGGATTCGAACTCATGATCTGCGGTTCAGAAGCCCATTACTTTAACCACTGAGCCACGACGATATACAACCCAATCGAACGATATAAACAGTTTAACAAAACATTTAAATTGCCATCTTGTGACATAGTGTCTTAAAAAGTATAAGTCTGGGTGTAGTGAGGTACCTTAATTTTGATTTGAAACATAAGGCTAGCTTTAGATACAGAGCGTGATCTCCGTTATCAAGATGCTTAGAAAACCTTGCCCTACCCCACTCAAACTTGCTTGATAGATGTGTTTGTTGATATATGATATATCTTGATTCCTATTCCTATAATATTGAATCACATGATTAATATTTAATAATTTTATATGATGTTGTATTATATGATACAGTATTGTATAATTTTATATGATATTGTACATATGATATAATATTGTAAAATAATATGTGATATGATATTGTATCATATTACAGTGTATAATTTCACATGATATGACATACTGTATCATGTGCTATGATATTGTATGATATGGTATTGTATGTATGATATTGTATAATGATATGATGCAATTTTGTATGATATACTATTGCACTATATGACGCAATATCATATACAATATATATGATACAATACATGTGATACAATATCATATACATATGATACATATACACATAATACAATATTGTATCATATTAAATAGTACAATATTATATCATATGATACATTATCGTATCATATACATGTAATACAATATCATATTATATGATACAACATCATATGATTCAATATTGTATAATATGATACAATATCATATATTATGATACAATATGGTATCACATGATACAATATCTTAATGTATCATGATATTATATAGCTGTAGGTCTGTAGCTTTCAGTCTGAAAAATTCGGATGGTCGACCTGAGAGCTACAGTTCCATACGCCTTAAATAGTTGCAATTAATAGTGCACAAAAAATTGCGCTAGTTTTGGACTGATTAATCTTATTTTTTCCACACAAATTCTGTGGAAAAAATTTGAACCATTAAACTCTTCAGGCAATTTACTACTGATATCGTCACTTTACTATCCTCAGACTTTCTCATAAACACGCTAACTGACCTCTGAAATGGAGAATGTTAAATTCACGTGCAGATCGAGAGTCACTATTTTTACATGTAAACAAGCTGCACCACTTCACTTTACGGGGCTGGTGATGGTATTAAAAAGAATATCAGCGGCATGTAAAGTGACGATATCTGTAGTAAAATGTTCTAGGAATTTTTTGGAATCAAATATTTTTACAGAATGTGTTTGGAATTGAGATTAATCAGTCCAAAACTAGCGCAATTTTTGATGCGCCATAAACTGCAACTATTTAACACGTAAACTGTAGCTCCCATGTCGTCCATCCCAATTTTTTCAGATCGGGAGCTACAGACCTGCAGCTAGATATTATACAATATTATATTGTATCATATGATATTATATCATGACACAATATTAAATTGTATCATATTATATTGCATAATATGATATGATGCAATGTTGTATGATATAATATTGTATCATATGATACAATATCATATAATACAATATACAACATGGTACAATGATACAATATGATATTACATTATATGACACAACATTAAATTGTATCATATGATACAATATTGTATTATATAGTAGGGTATTGATAGATATTGTATCATATACAATAATGATAATAATAATGTTAATGATACAGTTTGAAATTATATCGATACAATATTGTAACATACGATCTACAATATTGTGTCAAACCATACAATATGTGAATAAAGATCAATAACTATGATTTTCATATAATAATATGATAAAGGTGGTCTCATAAAGGTGGTGCCTCATCTGAAAGAGCTCTGTAATCTTTGATTACCTATGTTTATGTATGTAAAATTTTTTTTGTCATTAATTGTAGGGAACTTGTGCCTAATGTACAATATCTCTGTTAAAAGAAATTGCTCAAACTAAACTAGCCAATCACACCATTTTATGCTGCAAAAAAACCAATGCTGATACAATCAGGCCAGACAAAATAATTTTCAGTCTTTATTGAAAGTAAATTTAAAGACATTCATAACATTTCTGTAGCTATTTACTACTGACAACTTAATGAACACAAAATAAAACTGGAACCGGTTTAAAATACAGGTGTTGCTAAAACATGGTAAAGAAAATGTAATGAAAACAAAAAGAAATGATCGGTTGGTCAGTATTCCATAGAATTTCGTTTGGAAAATAAAAAGTAAAAACGAACTCTATTTTCTGTTCCATATTGTAGCAACACCCTTTACAGAATGTCTGTGAAAAACTTCATACTCACATCAAAAACATACAAAACAGTCACAATATGAACCCATTTTGATAAATGTGAGACATTTTTAAGGGGGTGTGGGACACCTCCATATGGTTACATAATTTCTTTATTCTGAAATAAAAAAAAATATTTATGGTATATAACTACTAATTTTGTTCTTTCAGTAGTAACCAACAGCTACTGTAGTGCAATGGATTCAAATTACAGTATCAGTCATTGATCTTCAAGTCATTAGTTGAAACCTGCTTTTACATTTTCCACCTTTTAAAAAATTACATATATAAGAATTTTATATATTAGCCTTTTATTGTCAAATATTGCACAATTTAAATATATGATGTACTCTCATTGACATTGACATCTCAAGGTGTCCCATACCACATTAAATGAGATTCATATTACAAAAAAAAACACAACATACAGGTTCTTGATTAGACAAATGATATCTTCAACATGAATAAAAATAAAATGCAACAGTACAAAAGCCATTGTTTTGTATTTACAACAATATTATGCAAATTGATAATGCACCATTTTTCAAAAGAATCATTAATGCCTTTAAAAAAGCATTAGCACTGCAAAACAATGTGTAAATTGACATTTACTGTAAACTTAAACTTGCTTCTTTGCATGAATTCACAACACAAAAAAACTAACATGAAATGCTATGGCATTATTTCTTTGGTAATTCTTTAATATTCACTGCTAGATGCAACAATTAAAGAACAAGAAACCCATGCACTACAATAAGAAAAATTTGTTCAACTGTGAGTCATTATTTTAATGAATAAAGAATAATATATAGGATTTCTCAATCTTGGCCAAAGAACACTAACTGATCAAGAGTTGGTACCGGGTAATCCGTAATTAAAAAAAAAAAAAAAAGATTAAAATGACCCTGACAACCCTAACACTAAACCCCAATCCTGTCTTTGGGGGTAATATAAAGTTCATGATTTTGGTAGAGGCAAACATGTTCCCCATAATGACATACCTTGTTTAATTGTCTTCTAGACTCAAAGGAATACAGAAGAAGCTAAAAAATGTGTTTTCATTTTGCATTTTTACTATTTGACTGATCAATATAGCACCAGCCACCGTAGCAGGAGAAACCTAGACCAAGGGGCAATACTTTTTTTGATTTTAGTAGTATCTAATAAAGCTCTTGGGTATTAAGGAAGCTGGGATAATGAATTTCACATCTGCAAGACACACAACAAAAAAAAAGGTGGGATGTGTAGCAATACGTAAACATAGGATGGATCATTTCGACGATGTAAAAACTTCACTAGGCTATGCAATCAAGCTGAAGTTTGGGTACTTATTACTGGTACTTAAATATACATGTAATAATAAACCATTACAGCAAAATAACTATACATAACACAAAAATATCCAAGAAAATCAACCTTGAACCTAATCACCACCAGAACTTCATCTTTAAGAATGATAATATTTGCACCTTCAGTACTAATCATTATTACTGAACAATCTCATTTGTCAAAAGATAATTGTAACAGAGTTGTGTTAGCTGGAGTATCTGGCTTTGATTGTTACAGCTAAAATTCAGAAAATGGAATTCATTAATTACTGATAATTGTTATAGAAATTAACAGGATACAGACCATCTGATTCACCATCTGAATGGGTCCAAGATACCTGTATGTACCTTTGTATGTAAATTGTTCTCAAATCAAAGGTTTTCAGCTCTGCACTCAAGAACTTATATTAAGGTATCCGATCCATATTAGGACCTAATTTTTCCAACCTTAAATATCCATCATGTATTTGATACTTTGATATTAATTTAAAGCATTTTAGAGTAGAAAAATATTTACCGAGAGAAATTTTCAAAAATATCATTAACTAAGCAGTAATTAATTAATGAAGATTGCATTATGGTCTATGGGGACAAGCACATTTTTTTAAATAAAAAAGTAAATACTAGGAATATCAATAAATGCTTTGGTGGAAAGATGTACTTTATCATTAGGAATACACAAACTATTGAAAATAAATTTTATACCGTATAGATTTTTTAGAATTAATTTTTATAGAATTAAAGCAAAGGGGGGGGCAACTCTTCAAGAAAAGGAAAAGGTCATTAATTAGGACACATTCCACTCTGACATATTGATACTTAAATATGAAAATCATGTCCAAGTATACTGAGTATTAAGCCCATACATATCTTTTATGCACCCAGAATCATTGAATCTGGGGCTGTTATGGATCGGATACCTTAAGAATCTTTCATCTACTGTACCCTAAATGACATTTTCTATAATACCCTACCTACAAGACTAAACTTTGTTGCTAGCTCCAGAGTTATTTATAAGCTCCTTTCTTTTTCAAGAAAACTTTTGACTTTCCTCATTGACTGTAAATGAATCATTGAGGCATATTAAGATCTGAATTCTTTTAAGTAAGTTATGAGATTCATCACAACATATCACTACATATCAGGTAATACTGACAGGTCTTTACAGAAGCATATGAAGATCCCCGTTTTCTACTTCTGAAGATGATATGGGCGTGTAAGAAAACATCATCCGACTTCGCGCTTCTGCCTCTCTCCTCTTCTTGACCTGCCACACTGTGACAACCGTCCCTATGACAACAAGAACCAGCACTCCTGCTGCAATTAGTCCTCCCACAAACAGCCAGTCTGTGTGGGCAGAGTTTGTTATGATGAGGTGGTGTCGAGTGACGGTGATGTCTGTATTATTACTGTACGTGTCATTGTTGTCTTTGATGTGAATGACCGTTACATTAGCTGGGACAGGTATACACAGATCACCACGACAACAGCAAGTTTCTAACACTCCTCCTTTTTCCAAAGATATCTGAATTTGGAAATCAAATATATCAATTTCTGCAGGTATTGCCATTATGATACGCACATGCACTGTTTGTTCTAGTTCAATGTTTATTCTATTTGACATCATTATATTTCTTTCCATTAAGATTTGAGCATATATGTAGAGATTTTATGGTAAGAACATTACTGCACCCCCTGAGAACTTACATTTTTACAAACTGGAATGTGAGTTATCTCCTGACTTCCCTTCACACACACTTCTGAACAACGCAGATCCTGGGACACAAGCTTCCCCTCCTGGTATTTTGTGTGGCTGAGGCAAAAATCCCCTGGCCTTGGGCATGTCTCCTTATTACCTATTGCAAAAAATGATCAACTATTTGTATAATTCAAAGGAATGAACAATTTTGTAATCAATTATGGAATTTTTGACAAACCTTTATATACATATGTTAATGCAAGAGCATTATGGCAATCCGTGTCTTGTTGAATTGAAAGTACTGGTACACGTATTTTAGACCAAATGTTCTGTATGATGTATAATTTACTCATCTAATATCTTTTTGTACATTTACGTCATTAGGGTATATCCAGGCAAATCTGGACACCGGGAAATTCCAGACAGGTCCAAAGTTCATGTTTCTGTTGTCAGTGGCGTATTTGTCAGATGAATATACTGAATATTATTCTAATCTACCTTTGTTTTTTCTTTGTTTTTTTTTGTTTTATCATTGCCTTATGAAACAATAAAATATTTACGTCAAATGTGTAACTTTTGACATTGGGTTTTTGCATGTCTATGGTGCAGGAAAAATTGAAGGCGCAATGATCTTATGGGGAAAACTGAAATCGATTATGAACTTTCATTTAATATATCTTTAATTTTACAAAAGATCAAATGAATGTAGCGAAAATGATTTTAAACAAAATTTGATGATGACCAATGATAACAATTCTTAATTAATAGATAAATCCAGTAGGAAATACTATCTGGAATTACCCCACTGTTTTTTTGGATAGTTGGGTAACTCCAGACAGTTTGGAAGACCACTCAGAGCAGAATTGGATAGAAGTATAAAACAGACTAGAATGGACATATATGGTTAATTCTACATGCATAAAAAAAAGTCCCAAGGATTCCATGTTACTTATGGTTTATAATATATATTTTACACCGCCCTAAATCAACACCAACCACCCCACCTGAACCCATATATTCTAAATGTGATCAAGTACGTGGACATTTATGAAAAATGTAAGGTTCTATGAGTTAGGTTGTATTTATATTAAACTTCATTTTTAAAGTTACATTTTATCAGTTGTAGGAGGTCTAATTTATAAAAGACTAAATTGAGTTCATGCATTATAAAAATTAATTAAATTACATTGTATCCATCTTAAGTAATGAGAACATATTTATAAAAAAAAGAAAAGGGAAATTAAATACATGCATTTTAAAACATCAAATTTTTTCTCTTGCACTTATTTACAGTACTTACTAAGTTTAGAAATAATTGACTGATCTTGCAGTTACCATAGAATATAGCATTTCTCTCTCTCTCTCTCTCTCTCTCTCTCTCTCTCTCTCTCTCTCTCTCAAACTAAAATTTATTACGTAAAATATTCATTTCATGCATGCATAACATTCTAATCAAAACAAAACAAAACAAAACAAAAAAAACTAGGAAATTTTGCCTCGCTTTGTATACTGTACATTAGTCTTTTTGCATTTAAAAAACTGTCCGGAATTATCCGCTCTGTGTCTGGAATTAGCCTACTCTACTGGAATCTTTTGTTTTGTCAGTAAATAAAAAAATTCTTGAGGAAAGTAATCTGTAACACTGATTTTAAAAGGAATAACATATGTTATTTGACATATGCTCGGAATAAAGAATAATAACTAGTCAATTTTTTGTGAAAAATCTTTGTAAATAGCCTTGACCTAATAACTGTCCAGAATTACCAAGATTTCCCCTATGTTAACTTATGTCTTGTTGAAGATGAGGTACAAACTTAATGCACTGTTTTTTTATACATAGTAATTATACCAGCTAGTAGTTTGCATTACAATATTGATACCTTGATGTTAAGCACAGGTTAGGTGATTTATAGACCAATTGCCTTTCTGTATTGCAGACATTTGAGTATCTTGATATATTGGATGAATGAAATACCGATACTGTGGAATCATTTAAATTTGTAGGAGCCAATTTTCGAGGGTTGTCATTTGTTTTGAGTTTAAGGGGACAAAAAAAGAATTCTTTTTTATATATGAATAATGAACAAAGTTCAGAAGTTGTTAAGGATGTAAATTAATTGGCTAAAAATACCCACAAGTTCCACAAAAAATGAGCAATCATGAAATCTAATGATTATACAGTACTCTCTAGTTGTCTTTAAGACTATTATATCATACCTATGGCCACTGTCTCATTGAGCTTCATTTTGTTACAGACAGGCAGCATGGCAGAGTCTCTTTGCATGTTACAGTTATCTTCATCACAACAGAAGAGAGTCACTTCCACGTTGTTCACTGTTGTCTACAATAGAAAACAATGGGAGTACATGTAATAACAGCGTATAATGGGTCAAAGGTTAAGGTCAGACAAAGACATTGGAGGTCAAATTTGCTTCCATTTTGAAACTTTCATTAATATTGATATAATATTGTCCATAGCAGCATAAACGCAATTGGAAGAAATAGGAGAGAAAATATTCAATGAATGTTCCGGTAAATAATATCTCGGTAAACACAACAGTGTAAGTGCAAATATGCCGGGCGAGCAAAACTTTTGCTTAAATGTGTGACAGCACAGGTGCGAAAATAAGAGGCTAAATATATATATTTTAGGTCTACAGTATTTAATTAGCAACACTACTCACAATCAATAAAAAGTGTGCAATGTGAGAATTTCAGCATACTGTTGGTATTGTTATGCTGACAAAAAGTGTCACTACTTGTTCAATGATATACTACTAGCTATTTGTCAAGAAAATTGAGAAATCCTAATTACATGTAACATGATTAATAGACTTCAAACCTGTACTGGTTTCCAGACAATGCTACTGTTACAGAGTCCCTGAACATCACAGGAGGCGTTGATGTGGCTCAGGCGAGCTGAAATAGGGTTCTTCTCAAACGACAAGGTAGAACTATTACTGTTGACATTTTGGTACATCAGATAATAGCAGAAAGTCTTTGTCTCATTTGATGAACTCTCTCCAGCTGTCTGTCCCGTGGGTGTCTGTCCCGTGGGTGCTGGGGAGGTGGCTGAGCAAGACTCGTTTGACATAGCTGTATCATGGCCAGTCCAGCACATCAACTCTTTTCCACTTAATGAACAAAAATATTGTCAACATAAAGGTATGAAAAAATGAATATGTTCTGGCATTAGACCAATCATTGTATAGTACCAGCTAGTTCTTGCAACACAATTGAACTGTTTACATATAAAATTAGATGTAGGTGATGGCGAGGATCGAGAATAGGTACTTGGCAAGAATTGGTCTTATGCCAGTATTGTTCTCCAGCATATATTATTTCTGTTTCTGCTTAAGATAAAATTCCTGCCAATGCACGAGTTTTACTTGGGTTATGATTACTTTTTCATTTCCTTCTCTTCTTCATGCATGGACAATACATGACCAAATGAAGTACAGTATATTGGGATGTATTCATGTAAAAAGGTTTGGTTAAATGGAATAAGAGAGTAAATTATTGGTATGATAAATTAAATTTCATTTAGCTGGTTTTCAACTGAAGCTGCATGAATGGTCACATTTATGGGTAGCTGCAGGTCTGTAGTTCCCGGTCTGAAAAAATTCAGATGGATGACCTGGGAGCTACAGTGCCTCCCATAGTAAAAAACTGCAATTTACGGCACACAAAAAATTGCACTAGTTTTGGACTAATTAACCTTATTTACACACAAATTCTGTGGGAAAATTTAGTACCATTAAATTCTACATGCAATTTACTACTGATACTGTCTCTTTACTTGCCTCTGACTTTCTCTGAAACATGCTAACCAACCTCGGAAAATAAAAGTATGTTAAATTCACGACGAGATAGAGAGTCACCATTTTTAAATGTAAACAAACTGCATGCATGCACCACTTCACTTTACGGGACTGATGATGATGTTTAAAAGAATATCAGAGGCAAGTAAAGTGACGATATCTGTAGTAAAATGTCCGAGAAGTTTTTTGAATCAAATACTTGTACAAAATGTATTCGGAAATAGGATTAATCAGACCAAAACTAGCGCAATTTTTTGTGCGCCGAAAATTGCAGTTTTTTTTACTATGGGAGGCACTGTAGCTCCCAGGTCGTCCATCCGAATTTTTTCAGACCAGGAGCTACAGACCTGCAGCTAATTTTTGGGTTGATTACTTCAGAGCTGTTATTGTCAATAATTTATTTGTTATCTCATAATGATATTCCTGTTAACTGGTTAACAGCTCTGCTCCGTTCCACTTACCGTTCCTTTTGGCGTTTTATGGTAAAACCCTAAATAGCTATAAACAACAGAAACACTTTCATCATTGATCTCGCTATCACTGCTGTAATCTCAGCGAAATTCGTCGAGACTAAAAAATTTTGACTGACGTCAGTCAAAATTTTTCAGTCTTGACGAATCTCGCTTAGCTGCAGGTCTGTAGCTCCCGGTCTGAAAAAAATCGGATGGACGACCTGGGAGCTACAGGGCCACCCATTGAAAAAGTTGTATATTTATTGCGCAGAAAAACGTGCGCTAGTTTAAGACTGATTTACCGTATTTATACGCAAATTCTGTGAAAACAATTAGTACCATTAAATTCTTCATGCAATTTACTACTGATATCGCATCTTTATTTGCCTCAGACTTTCTCCGAAACACGCTACCGACCTCGAAAAATCAAGTATGTTGAATTTACATCGAGATCGAGAGTCGCCAATTTTACATGTAAACAAAGTGCACCACATGAATTTATGAGACTGGTGATGGTGTTTAGATGATATCAGTAGTAAATTGCATGAAGAATTTAATGGTACTAATTGTTTTCACAGCATATGCGTATAAATAAGGTAAATTAGTCGAAAACTAGCGCACGTTTTTCTGCGCAATAAATATACAATTTTCTCAATGGGTGGCCCTGTAGCTCCCAGGTCGTCCATCCGATTTTTTTTTCAGACCGGGAGCTACAGACCTGCAGCTAAATCTCGCTGAGATTATCACTGCTGATATTCGTCACAATGCTGACATTTCATTCATCCTTTAAATAAACATATAACTCTACAAATCATTTACCTCGTTAAATAAATCCCACAAGCTGTTAGGAGAACAAATGCGCACTTTGAAAATATCGTAATAATCATTTTTACTGAAGATCAGTTCTAAAATGAAAGTAGATTCTCCCTCTAAACGCCAGAATAATCCCGGGTTCAATGTTCCGGAATAGACGTATTCGCGGTTTTAGGAAGAGCTCACAGTTTGTGAATGACACTGTTTAAAAAGGGGTTCATTAAGGTATTCAGTGATTCCACGAGAGTTTTAGGATTTTAAACAGTACTATAGCTGAAAAGGGACCTTTTTGTCATATTTTATTTTGTGTGTGCATCTTTTGGAAGCAGCAATTACAAGTGATGTACACTGTGCAAATACAAGGTGGTCAGAAGCAGAGTCATTCAACACACTGTCAGACACATGTTGTTTGCCAAAAGTACTATAGGGTGAACTTTAATTTAACAGAAACTGCCTTGGTAATCTAAAAGTTATACACAAGTCTCCATGGCGATGTTGAAATACCACCTATATATAGCCAGTATGTCACTGCAGGGGATGCAAGGACCAGGGGATCTCGCCGTCTAAGGGCCATACCATCACCCAATGATGTATTTAAATACTCATTCTTCCCAAGGACTGTGAGGCAGTGGAACAATCTCCCAACAGAAACAGCCACAGCAACATCCGTGGAGAAATTTAAGCTAGGTCTTGCTAGGCAGGCTACCAGCAGACCACAAAGCCCTAGCCTAACTCCAGATGACTAACCCAGCTTTTAAACTTTTATGCAGCTTTGTTTTTAAATTGTAAATAAATTGTTCTTAACTGCCCTGCCATGCGCCTGAGCATTAATGCTCTTTGAAGAGCCCCGCTCAGTATTTTGAAGAAGAAGAAGAAGTCAATATGTCATCAAGCTTAAAATATTGCAGTGATGATCTATTTTTTACCATAATTAACTTTCACAATTAATTTATGATTGCAGAAAACATTTGTGTTGAAATTATAAACAATAACTTGGGCAAATATTTAACAAAATTACAGATTTGCATCATTTTTTGCAAAATTTGAAACTGGATATCACAATAAGGTGATTTTGAATTAAATTTCAACATTCAAGATGATGATGTACTTTTCATGCCTAAAAATATTCAGTTAATAGGAAAAACGTTTGATGAAAACTTTGATAAACATCATGATATATTGAACCTAGTCAGCAGGTTTTAAGGTTGCTAGTTCTGCTGGTCTGGTTAGCAATTTAGTCCATGGGCCTTATGTTTAAATGTCTCTCAGTATGTTGATCGTATTGTGGGGAAAATTTATCACTTACAGATCAAACTACTCAATTGTTGCCAGCAAGAAATGTGGAAGCGTCTGATCTTTTCAATTGTAAATAACTGTCATTTGGGATATGCATGTACGTGTATAATGAAATGAAATAATCTTTTAAAGTCTGAAAAATCGAATAAAAGTTATGTGTAATGCGACCATTATAGTGATAAAGTTGTCAACATTTAAGTGTTATGAATCGTGCTGCATTTAACTTGTAATGAAAAAGCATCAGTTTGTTGAAGGAAAACAATCAATAGTACGCCACCTGAAACAGGTTTTTAAAATTAATAAATTCTGTAAAACAGCAATAAAGTTTAGGTATGATATCCCACAGGAAGCATCATTATCAGAATTTAAAATGTCGAGCTTTCTGCATGGTTATTCATAAAAAAAAAAATTACAACTTAATTCTGAAATGTTATGAAACAGAAGAAAGATAGTCACTGTATATTTTATGATAGACTTACTCTATAATAGAATTTTGAAGTGTGAATAAAACATAAACAAATTACTATCACCTGGCTCGTTAGATATGATTTGAATTTATCTGATCAGTGTTTTAACAAAGTTAACGTTAAATTTTTTTGTAGATAATTCTATTAAAAAAATCTGACAGGGTGCGTTAGTTTAGTTACATGTCATTTTTATTCAATGAACCTGGCACACCTACGTAAAACGTTCCCACTGAAAATTAAAAAGCACATAATTAATTAGTAATGTGCTGGAATGTTATGACTGTGCTTAGGGATTACAGATTTTCTTTGAATTTTTACACTTGCTCAATTAGGTAGAGTACTTTGTTTATTCAAGGTTCTTTGGCCTTTTAAAAATGAATCTTCTTGAATCGATAACTTGTTGTAAATGTAAATAATTTTCTGTAGCAGTTACAACTTGCTTTTAACTCTAGAGCCTAGCTTATTATCAATACTTATGCGACACTTCTGTACCAAGTTAACCATTTAAAAATCTGGGAAATGGAATGCAGGATTTAATTTGCACCCCAGGCACCATGGGTTAAGTGACCAATTTATGTTTTGTCAATATTTTTCCCCAGGATTTACAGAGATAGGTTTATGTGATAATATTGTGCATGAAAAATTGAAGAAAATTTTGAGAACTGTTTTGGATTGAAATATTTCCCTATTAATTTTGAAATGGATTTATATTAATTTTCGAGGTAAGCCACTAAATTTATCTATTAATTTGACTTATTCAAAATAATTTTTGAGTACTTATTTCTATTTAAGAAAAAAATTCTCGTTAATGTCATAAATAGTTTGAAAGCAGTATTTTGGAAGTATCACAAATAATCTTTCTGTAAATCAGTTCATAATTTATTATGGCCATACATGTATTTAAAAAAGAAGTTAAGTATGATTTTTAAAATTAATTTTTTATGTTTTTTTCTTTTCCCTTTTTTGACAAAATTAAGGTGGTATGGGACATCTGTCGATATTAATGTGGATTAAAGTACATTATAATTAAAATACTTTCACCGGTTTAGAATTTTCAAATTTCACATTATTTAACCAAAAAAATACGTTTTAAAAATTTTTGAAAAGGTAAAAATTTTAAAACCACCAGCGAGATTCGAACTCATGACTTACATGTCCGTAGTGATCCCTCTAACCCACTGCGCTACGCTGTTAGATGGCAATTTTGGGAAAGAAACAATTTATAAAATTATACTTGATTTTATTGTTTATTTCGATAAATAATACGTCACAACATGGAGGTGTCCCATACCACCTTAATAAAAAAGTCATATTTACTTGATAAATTTCCTTTTTTGTTTTATGTTTTATTTAGAATTGCTACATTTTACATCCTTCTTTAATTATATTCTATGAAATTTCTGATCAATTTACCACATACATTGAACATTGTGTTTTTCTTTTTGAATCTAAAAATGGTTAATGATAATGAAACATTGGAAAGAAAGAACATTGATTCTATAAAAAGATTTATGGAAATTTTCCATGATCACATATTGAACCCCCAACAGAACCAAGAGGATTCACATTGAAACAAGTGGACTTTGATATGGTCAAGGTTGAAAGGTAATTTTACTGATTATAGGTAAAAAAAACAAACCTATTGATATGGAATTGATTCTATTTCACTGCAGAGTTCAAGTTCCCATGCCTATCAAAAATCAAATTTGATTCCATCCTTTGAGATACATGCAAGGGGAATAAACATGATTGCCACAAAGTTGATAAAAATAAATTAATCAAGACAACAGAGACTAGATTCTAAGCATTCCCTACATTTTATTTTTAAGAATGTTCATATTTATTGAAAGGAACCTAGCTGGTGCCATTAGTACAGTTATCTTAAAATAGATAAAAGTATTATTATTCATAATGATATATATCATTCAATTAAACTTGAAATTAGTTGTAAATGACAAATTATTTAATAGGAAGGCAATTTTAGTAACATCTGAAAGTTTATGTTTTCAGTGATAAAACTCTCAGACTCATACTGATGTCTAAATAACTTCCAAGGCCCTGTGGCCTGCAAATAGTGAGCTTGAAATTAAAGCATTTACAGTTACCAAAGAATTTTCACACCAGAACAAATTGAAATGGAACATTTCTGTGTAGTTAACTCAGGTCCCCTACTTGTCTTTTGGCCACAGCCATTTTAATTTAGGTATACACCTTTGTAATTTGTTTAGATTCTGTCTTCAGAAGATCAATGGAAGCAATGCTTCCCTAATTTAAAATAAAGATTTATCATGGTAATAAACCAATAACAGATTTTCAGTTTCTTTAAATCCAGGACACACTTTGTTGGGGTGATCATTTAAAGGTCCATCACTGGATCACCAAGGGAAATAATTAGGGCCCATCTCTGTGGATGCCCTGTAGTAATCTAAATCAGTCTGTGTGTCTATCTATCTGCCCATTTGATATACTGTAGATTCATAATTTATAAATGTGAGGAATTAATACCTGTGTAAAATTGCTATTTTAAAAATCTCCTTTTTACTTTTCTGACAATCATGAACTATCAATTTTATATTCTTGCCATTTGACACAAAATGGTGGATGGCGAAATTAATTAGTACTCATTTAAAATAAGGAATCTACAGTAACTCGATCGTCCAGAATACATTTTCTTTTTCTTGATATATATCAAACTTCACCCATAGAATATGCATTTGGATAAAGGGTGTGTAGTGACCTACCGGGTAATTATAAATGAACCAATTTTTTAGATCAAAAGTCAGACTAAAAATACAATTAAAAAAAAAAGTTTATCTTCTCCAGACCATATTCTCTATCCCCCTTGCCACAATTTGACTCGTACTTCATCCAGAGAGTGTCAATTGGTAAGGATGCTAAGTTACTTTGAACCAAGTTTTTACAGTAAAATTCGGTTATAACGACATCCCAGGGACAAGTACATTTACTTTGCTATATCCATATAACGAATCATATATGATAGGTATAGCGAATTTGCTATACACATGGTTTCTTGTACAATTTATGCTGATTGAGGCATAGATAATAAAAATACATAGTCATATCACACATTTTATTTGACACTAGCACTCTTTAATTAGTTTTTAAGTAAAATAGCTATAGATTACAGCCCTTGGAATGCTTCTTTCTATCCTAAAGTCCTTTACTGAAAGTGAAACCTTTTGTGATATGGTCCCAATGTAAATGTTATCTATTTTGAAATTCTTTATATTAATAATTTTGTATGTAAATAGATATCATATGATTATGAAATTGACATAATTTAGATGCTTTTATCTGAGAAAAAAAAATGCATGAAAAAGAACCATCTGATGTTGTTAGATTAAGCCTTAAATCTGTAATATATTTTAAACATGTTAAGTATTTAATTACTGTCATATATATAGTCCTTAATTGGCCCCCCCTGCATGGCCAGTCTTTGGTATGCTTCTGCACTCTAGGATCATGATGTCTACTGATTTTTTCTTGATCTCATGAATGTCATTTATCAATCCCGATCCACCGATGAGAATTAAATGAAACTCTTTAGTTTTTAGAGGTTTGAAAACCTTAAAGATCATGATATGAAATCATGCAGTTGTTAATTGGTTAGATTTCCTTTACAAAAGTGTAAAGGAGCCAATCAAAATAGGGCACAAATTATTCATGAGAATGAAAAATATTCAGCTTAATTGAAGCTATCAATTTTGAAGTACTGCACAGTATGTATTTACTGCATTAATCACTTAATCTCAACTGAAAATATTCAAATGCAAACCCGCAATATATTGTTCAAATAATATCATTAACTGTATATTAAAATAAGATTTGTTAATTCGGATATTGCAAAAATAAAATTCACAAAAATAAGTGTAACTAATCTAAGAAAAAAAAAATGCCAAAATTTGCCCAGCACTCAGAAATAAAATTTGGTAGTTAATTGTTCCATGATAATATTTCTGTAAAAGGGATACAAATGATACAGAATTAAAACTTAATTAAATGCCAGGGAGACAAAAAATTGAAATAGCTATAACTTTTAACAATATTCAAATCCAATTTCGTGTATATTAATTATCATTTAGTACTGGTATAAATCTATTGAATTTTTGTTTATGAAATGACAGAAAACTGCAAGAAGAAAGGATGTAAAACCCCTTTTACAAAACTGTTTTTTGGCAGGCATATACTTGACATTGAAACTGATTAGAAAACTTCTATACTTATAGAGGGGTTTACAGTATAAGTTGACACCTGATATCTTTTTGAAAGATAGCTGACCTTTGATTATTATCGTTTTTTTTTTTCAACCAGTTAACAGATTTTATTGGCAATTGATGTGGAAGTTGATGTCTAAAACTTAAATTACAGATATATATTTAGTATAATTATTTTGTACCTTTAAATTGATTGTAGCAGGGGGACTTTTGCAGTTAAACTTTAAAAAAAAAGATCGAAATCAAATACAAAAAAACAACTTTGAATTTGACACGAATCTCTAAAAGCGGCACCTTAAAATTAAGGCATTAATTTGATTTCCCAAAGCAAATTTAAGCAA
Organism: Magallana hongkongensis; assembly: GCA_016163765.1. NCBI lineage: Eukaryota > Metazoa > Mollusca > Bivalvia > Ostreida > Ostreidae > Magallana > Magallana hongkongensis. Next base: position 5,914,185 of record WFKH01010211.1, on the reverse strand, counting down.
TTAAAAAATGAATTCTGTTGACGGTTAAATCTGAACTTAATGGGGTAACTGAGAAGGAGAAATTTCACTGCATAGCTAATCAGCCATAGAGGGAATCAGAGTTTAATTCATAAAATTTGGGATATTGGAAAGCAGTGTGTGATATTACACCTTAATGTTTACCCCCTAGTCTGTGCAGAATTCTTTTTTTTAAACATGGCAGTTTTGCAATTCTATCTGGTTCAGGTATAATTGTGTAAATATAAAAAAGCTAGGTTTTTGACCTTGCATGCTTCACAATATCATTAAGTACAAGAGTTTTTGGGTCTCTAAAGATAACAACAGACATTGCTATTGGACAATAGGACAAGGATGTTTAAAAGGTTTCAGTCCTTGCCATGTAACTTAGCACAAAGTGGTACATGAATTTTTTAAAGGAACAGAAATAATCCACTGAGATATTTTATAGTCACTTGGGGAGAAAAAAAAAATCATTTTTAAGAGAAACTTACATTACGTCTGATCTACTACATTGGATTTTAAATACCTTTAAATTTTCAAATTCTGTGCAGCAGTATTAAAGTATTTTTCTCTTCCTTCTTTGGTTATTAAATGTACTAATCGTATATAAAGGTCTTGAATATTCTTCCCTTATGTGCAAGTTCTCGCGGTATCTAATTTCTCCAAAATCTCTGGTGTAATAATTGCAATTTATACTTGGAATACCAAACAAAAATATTTACATGACACATTATTCTTAAGTGTGAAAATAAATAAATGCGGAGGTATTTTTAGTCTTCAATCACCTTTAAGGGGATCAATTTAGATCAAGTGGAAGCAGACCGAGAAAGGACCTTTATGAACTAAATGTGTAGAAATCTGATGTATAAGACGAAATTCTAGCATTATATAGATTCAAATTTAAGACTTTATCTTAAAAATATAAATGAAATTAATATGCATATAATTTTAGCAAAATGTAATTTGATTTAATAATTCTATTTCTTTTACCTCAGATCTATTCTGTTGTATACTATATTTTATTGTGATATCATCACTGTCAATACATGTAATACATGTATAATGACAAAATTAAATTCATTGAGAATCTGTCTTCATCTATTCATTATTTACTGCACTCACTGCAAGTGAGAATCAGGATAATGTTATACATTGAAGGTTTTGATTTTCCACTCAATTAATCTTTGATATTTGAGGAATTTTATTAGTGTATAAGAACCTAATTAGTTGACCTGTTATGGCTGTTAAACTGATTAATTATTTTAGCCTTGTAATGTTTATGTTAATCGGTAAACCTTTTCCATGTACCATGAGATTTGGTGCCAAAAGAAGCAATATACCAAAGGGAATGGTGAGGAAAAATTCAGCATCATATTTGCTAAATGTTTCACATGAGCAATTACTCTCTCTATGTTTTTGTCCATTTTTGCACAACTCTGTTGTATTGTTTATATTTAGATAAAGATTATATCATTAAATTCTAGGAAAGCAATTTCCTCCACAGCTTTTGAATCCTGGTAAGGTGATTGTAAAATGATATCCCCTCTAGCAAGTTTACTTGTATTCAACAAAGTAAGTAGAATTCAATACCAATTTAGAACTATGTTATTTTTAGAGTTGCATGGCTGTTTTCAAGTTGACTGTCTTTTGATTAAATTGATAAGCAAATGTTATATCCAATTGTCCCAACAAATGTCAAGGACAGAATGTGAGAGTATGACAATTTTTAGCTCACCGAGACGAAGTCTGGGGGAGCTTATGCTATACCCTCGGCGTCGGAGTCGGGGTCGGCGTCGGCGTCCGGACCTGGTTAAAGTTTTTGTTGCAGGTCCTGTATCTAAGTTATTACTTGTCCTGTCCTCACCAAACTTGCATGGATAATGCATCTGGACCTTCTTACGGACTTGAAAGACTTAGATGCTGAATCTGGGCTATGAATTTCAGATGCTGGAGGAGGTCAAGGTTTTTGATGCAGGTTAAAGTTTTTGGTGCAGGTGCCCTTTGATAGCAATTTCTAAGTTACTACTGGTCCTAACATTACCAAACTTGCATGGATGGTGCATCTTATGATACTGATGCACCAGACAGGCTTGAATGCTGAATCTGAGCCATAAGTTTCGGATGCTGGAGGAGGTTAAGGTTTTTAGAGCTGGTTAAAGTTATGGAGCAGGTGCCCTCTGATGATTATATCTTAGATATTACTGGTCCTAACTTCACCAAACTTGCATGGATGGTGAGTCTTATGATACTGATGCACCTAACAGGCATGAATGCTGAATCTTAGCCATAGGTTTCGGATGCTGGAGGAGGTTTAGTTTTTTGGAACAGGTCACATGTTTAATAGATAATAGTATTATTTCAAACTTTCATAGTGTATTTAACTATAATATATGTATAAATGGCAGAGGTAGCTTCAGATGCAGAGCCTGATCTCCATTATCAAGGATGCTAAAAAATATATCTTAGTTATTACTGGTCCTAACTTCACCAAACTTGCATGGATGGTGTGTCTTATGATACTGATTCACCTGGCTTGAATGCTGAATCTGAGCCATAGGTTTCGGATGCTGGAGGAGGTTTAGTTTTCTTTTAGAACAGGTAAAATGTTTAATAGATAATAGCTTGCATAGTTGATTTAACAATAGTATAAATGAATCACAGAGGTAGTTTCAGATGCAGAGCCTGATCTCCATTATCAAGGATGCTAAAAAAAATCTACCTTATTCAAACCTGCTTGATAGATGTGTTTGTTGTTAAATGAAATAACATGATTCCTATGATATAGTATTGTATGATATGATGCACTTTTGTTTTATATGATACAATATTATATCATATTATATTGTAAAAAGTTATATGATACGATATGATATTGTATCAAATCCTTGATATTATGATATTGTATCATGATATTGTTATGCATAGTATTGTATATTATGATACAATATTGTATAATATGATTTTGTAATAAATATTATTTTATCACATTATATTGTTTCATATGATATTGCAATTTATAATATTGTATCGTATGATACGATATTTTATAATATAGAATATTGTATCATGATACAATATTGTTAAATATGATATTAATTTATATATTATTATATAACATGAAATTGTATTATAATTATGATGTTGTAATATATAATGTTGTATCATATGATACGATATTGTATACTATGATATTGTATTAAATAATATATTACTATATCACATGATATTGTATCATATGATATGATATAATGTTGTATTAAATTATATTGTATCATATGATAAAAATATCATATTATGTATCAAATATGATACAGTATCATGCAATACAATATCATACTATATTTATACAATATTATATCATATGTTACAATATTGTGATGTATTATGTGATATGATATTGTAGCATATAATACTTTATTGTATCCTATGTATATAATATATTATGATATTGTATTATATGATCAAATACAATAATGTATAACATGATAAAATGTCATATCATATGTTACAATATCATATTGCATCATTATTTATTACAGTATTATATGATATATATTGCAAGTATCATAGGATGCAATATCATATTTTATATTATTGTATTGATAAACATTGTATCTTAGTTATAATACTGTATGAAATGAACATATGATTATCATAGAAATTTTTAACATATGATATACAATATTGTGTCAAAACAGTATGTATGTAGAATCCATTAATATCCAAGATCATTCACTATGATTTTCTATAATATGATAAAGGTGGTCTCATAAAGGTGATGCCTCATAAAAGTAATGCCTCGTCTCGGTGAGCTTTGTAATCTGTGATTACCTATGTTTGTATCTATTAATTGTGAAGAATTCGTAGAAAATTAATGGGTTTCAGGTTTGTCTGTCTGAAGGTCCATTTGTCTTTTAGTGGTTCAGATAATTGGGTCTATTATCAAAGTGAACATCATTTTCTCTGTTTGTAAAAAATTAAAGGCAGTAATTGTATGAAACAGTTTATGTAATTTTTTGTTTTCAAGTTTTCAGGTTTGGCCATATTTGGTTTTAAAATATCATAATTCATTAGCATTTTTTTTACCAAGTAGAAATTTTTGGATTGAATGTTTTTCACTTATGATTCATGAATATCTGTTTGTTTGCACACTGTTATTCATTTAAGGGCCAAGCTCTATGGGCACCTAAAGTGATCAATCTGTCCATCTGTTGGTCTGTCTGATATCACTTGTCTGTGGCATATTTTCTCTCCCTTTGGCCCAATCTGTCTTATGTTTCACCCACAGAGAGCCTTTGGGTAAAGGGTGTGCATTGACCTTGAACAAATTCTCTTCCCTGAAAGTGACCCAGTCTCGCACATGCTTCACCCACATAGATTTAGCCTGTGGGTAAAATAGATCATGTAAGTCGCAGTAATAAAAAAAAACTTTGTTTGGACTATATATTTTCTCCCCATAAGTCCATCTTAGTCACTCTTCACAAGAAGAGTGCTTGTTGGCAAAGGGGAGTGCCATGACCTTGAACCATATTTCTAGGTCAAATGTGAAGATTTCAATTCCAGATTTATACTACAATTTTTCTCAATTTTGTCATTTCTTGCTCATATTTTACCAAAACATTGTCTGAAGGTAAGAAGTCTAACTGACCTTGAGAAACTTTTAAGTCAATGTCAAGGTTATAGCTTGTGTAAAATCCTTATCAGGACCCTACTTTCACTTCTTTGCCATATCTGCCTTATATGTCACTCATAAAGAGCTTTTAAGATAAAGGTTGCATGTACAATGATCTTGGACTAAATTTCTAAGTCAGACGTGAAGGTCGCAGCAAAGTTCTCTGTAATGCTTTCCATCCTATTTTCCTTTAGGGCTCTTTGAGATGTAGTTCAAATAGACATCAATGTTGTTACATTCTTTGGTCAATTATCAATCATTGTCAATTATGACCAAAATGATTGTTATAAGATACAATATGCATTGGTAACTTAGCCATAAAGATTGGACTTGGTGTGTACCAATTCAGTCATTTGATATCAGAAAAAATCCATTGTTTGAGGTGGGAAACGTTTTAAATGTTATTGTATTTGAGGTGTATAAAAGAATATGATAAATATCTTTAATTTGACACTCTTGAATGCAGGCAGACTTGAACAGTAATGTTTAAAATTTGATCAAAGTACTATTTAGCAGTATGTTCATTGCCAAAATTAACAATCGTCTATAGTTGACAGCCTACCATAATCAAGCTTTTTAAAAGATGATCAGAGCTAGGTTCTCTTTGGATGTTATAAAATCTAACATTTAAGGCTTCTATACGTTTGTGTTTCAAATGTGAGCAAAATGTAAGAAAGCTTGAACACTCAGACAAATTAAAAACTGTACGTTTCTTGAGAACTTACCATAATATATTTGATTTGCTAAAACAAGCAAACAAATTTCATTTCTGTTAAATGTGTACATTTTATTTGAACTTTAAAAGGATCGGCTAATAGATGTATACAAATTAACATATAAAGATGAACACAAATTATTAATCTTGTAAGAAAATAATTGACAGTGACGATTGTGTGTTTTTAAAAACCACAATATAATTTCAGTTGTAGCACCAATCAACATCTTAGTGCAGAAATATACAGTATAATCTCAGAGACTTATCATTGAGTTTTTGTTTCAGTTCCTGGTAATCTCGACAGATGGCTGTTGGGCAGACGATGGTGTCCCTGGGGTACCTGACCCTCCTTCTACTGCAGGTCAGGGTGGAGGGCACTTGGTCAGGACCCACTTACTGGAACAGTAGATACAGCACCCTCGGGATCAACTATGCCAGTAAGTGAACAGGAGAGGCTAGCTGGGGGCTATAAGCTTTCATGAGGCATAAGAGATGGGAAATTGTTTCTTTATGAAATTGTATGTAATAAAGAATTATTATGATGAAAATTCTGAAAGTTCCCATCTCATGTAGATATCTTCATCTTGGTACGTCATGTTACATTAGGTTTAGATATTCTTGTTGTTTTTTTTTAATGCGTTGTATTTTTTTCCAGTCAAGTATGATATATGAATTTAAATACTTATGTATATTTCATCAGATTTCATCAATATTTATGGACATTAAATGTTGTAGATTTTCTGATTTAAAATGAAAAATATACAGCTTGAAGGGCAATTACCAGATATTTATATAATTTATAAATATTAGTTGTACTAAAACTACTTGTGTAACATGTTTTCTTACTTCGATGAACAGTGAAATCTGCCCAAAAAATAAATAAATGGGGATTTAACAATAAAATATTAACCATTAAACCCGTGTAGAAGCAATATTTCATTTTATACAAAATGTAGTCAAAGGGGATTTTTATGTAAATCAAAATAGCAATGAGATAATGTATTTCTGTTTTAGTGTGTTTTTTGAATGCCAGAAAGAACAGTGTATCTAAAATTATCAATCGGTCTTCTTAGCATAATGCATTACTTGTCTTTTTAAATAGTGTTGTTTTTGTAATTGTTTTGTCTGACGTGTATTTAGACTATACACAAACGGCTCTAATGTGTCAGTAATACATACTATTTGTGTGTAGAGGATCTACTAAGATGTGTTTGTTTTTGCTTCATTCAAGTATGATTACTGCTTTTGTGAGCTTATGTTCTTAACAATCAAGAAATTCAAAAGCTGGGTGAATACCTGAATTTCATCAATGGGAAAGTTTTCTTTTTAGATACAGTCTGATAGCATTTAATAATTGATTCTGTCTGAGACCTTTGTATTGGGAAATCTTGCAGATAGACGTGAGAAAGTTGATTGTAATCGTATCCAAATTTCTGATTTATTGGGGTAATTGGAATCTGACATAAAATACCATGCATCAAATATTCAGGAACACTTATTGATTTTGTCACCTCGTTCTTGCAAACATTAATAAATGATTTGCCATGACAATTTTGACGTACCTGGGTTGATAATTGTTATGTTGTTTATTTTGGGCTACCTGATAGTGATCAGACAGAGGAAAGGAAGACCTTTAAATCTAAATAAGATGTTCTTTTAAGCACGAGACTTTAGTCTTCCTATGGATGCATGAATTCGTTTTCTCTACATGTATATAATTATATTGAGAAGTTTCTTAATACACCTGTCAGATTGTTCTCAAACAGGATATGGCCATAAAATTGTTATTATTCAAACAAGGCTTTTTGAGAGTTTTAATAATTTTAGCTCACCTGGGCCATGATCGGCTAGCTTAATAAATTGCTGTTCTAGAGACCATACTCTTTCATCTCTTAAATGTTTGGATAAAGTTGTTACTATAGTTTTTGTAAGTAAGCCCCCCCCCCCCTTCCTCTTATTATCAGCATCATTTTGCTGATAATTTAATTAATACATGTATAGTAACTGTAGACAGTACTGATAAACACAGTTATTGTCAATATGTTCAGGATTTATTTCTTTAGACCAACACTGATAGGTTTTCATGCTCAGAATCATTGGATAATTAACTTTTGGCCTCAAAATACATGTACGGTATACAAATAAAACCATGGTTTAATTGGGGTTAGAAACATTTGATGTGGTTAAATGAATGGTCAAACTATGAATGTGGCATGGGGTCATTGCATTGAACATCTCAGCAAGGAAGATTTTTAAATGTCAGCAAAGCCTTTGCAAAAACTTTAAATAAATTGAAGTGAATGGTAGAAAAATGGTTCATGTCAATCACAATTGAGTCTATTAAATAGAAATATGGACCATGCAGAGTTATTTGTAAAGAAATCTTTTTTTCCCTCAACAACAGCCAGTTAAAACAAATTAAATCTACTGCATTTTTGGCCACCTGTCAGTCATAGAACTGACCTCTTGTTGTATCACAGGTTGTTAAGTGAACAGTTCTGCATGCAAAGTCTATTTTAATTTTACAGTTATAAATAATAATTTGAACAATCATGTATTTACTGTCAAATTATGTAGCTTCATGTATATAAGGAGCTCCTTCCTATTGGAAAGTCTTCACATTTGTATTTGTTATTGGTAATTGATGTAAACATGCATGAATCCTGGGGGGGGGGGGGGGTCATGACTCATGAGAGTCTATACCCCCCCTGTTGGAAAATTGGAAAATTCAGATTTATTAAAGTCACATATTAAAGTTGTTTAAATAAGTGAAAGAATCCTTAACCAACCTACCTGCCCTGGCAAATAGCATCCCCCCCCCCCACACATTCATTATGCTGTCCACCTGAGTCTGTCATTCTGACACTGTTTGTTAAGTTATGGCCCTTTGCCTGACTTTTATTATCTCTCTAAGATTTGCAGACTGATTTGTTTAGACATTGGATGAACATGATGAATGTCTTGAGAATCCTATACCATGGTACCTCTTGGCCATGATGTCCATGGAGTCGCTCCTTAATGATATCTCAATGTGACCATGACCTTGACTTTGGTTTTCTGATGATTATCAAGGCCAAATAACTTTATTTTATCACTCATGTATTGAGTCCCTTTTATTTTATAAAAAAGCATGAGAGGATCATTTGACTCTTGCAGAATGAGGTCCATATTCTGCAAATATGTCATTATTCCTGAGGTCTTATTAACACTGATATGTTTCAGCTACGGGTGCCTTTGAAGGACTGTGGAGTGATAGTCCTGGGATCATTGACCACTACTTCCTGTCCACGGGGTCTGACATTGGACGACAGTGTAGTGGGGGGTGTAACTGTGATGAGACGAAAAGAATTGTCACTGGGTGTAGTGGACCAACAGTGTAAGTAACAGCAGATGTACCTCATCAACAATGACACTGAGTGGTTCCATTATACTGGCAACATCAGATTTGCTGGTGTTGCCTTCATTGCTGATCACTAAAAAATTGCTGCCTGGTGATTGCGGTCACACATTTTATCATTGCCAGGGATTAGGAAACAATATACAAAATATCAATTTTTCATATTGTACAAAACAAGGATTCTTTGTTTAGATTTGTCCCACTACATTGAACTAAATCATAAAAACTTAGAACTTTAATTGTTGTGAATGCTGGTGACATTCAATTTTCAAGAAAAGTATCTCTTTAATAAAGTTGCAATTGTCTATGTCAGTTCATTGTGATTTGTCAACTGTTTAATTAATTTTACCCCATTGTTTTTTTTAACGACGTCATGAGATATGCAACATTAATGCAAAGCGCCTGTTGTCTTTGTAAAGTAGAGTTCTGAGATTAACTGTAGATATGTGTCATATAAAGATATCTATGTTATCTTGTAGTTGTCTCAGACAGCTGTAATTTTGGTAAATCTGCACACATTAAAGATGATAATTTACATGAGAAAACTTAAAGAAAGATTTTATGTGATCATCATGATATCAAGATAAAGATTTTTCAGTTGGTAAATTAAGATGTTGATTTGACATGCTAATGGTATATTTCTGGTTTTCTTTTCCAGTGTGATAAAAGGATACACATTTGACAACCTCACTGTGAACTCTTTTTCTTCCTCCGTCACAAAAATGTAAGTTAATTCTTATTGGGTGTAATCGATAATACACTTTAAAGGATATAACGTAATAAGTTGTTTTAGGATTTTTGAAAATACTAGCATGTATTACAGTCATAACAAGAATTTTATTTTGTTCCTACATGATGTTACATATATAATGAGCTGGAAATTATTGTGTCATTTCAGTACCATCATCAATGCCCAGTCTTTTAAGTATTTTGACAATGCTACTTTTGATCATTTGACAAATTTGGAAGAATTGTAAGTTTATCAGTAACTATAACAGTGCAAAATCAAATGTTATATTAAATAGATAAATGCATAATCAGTAAGTATTACAAATAAAAGTGATGAGAAATGAAATATATTTTGTGTAAAGAAAAAAGATTAAAGCTTTTTTTGTTTAAGAACTATCCTGAATGCTACAATGTACAAAGTTGTTCAAATTTCTTTTGTTAAGTTAGATTTTAAAAAATTATTTTCAGGACTATTTACAAAACCAAACTTGTACAGTTCCCTGATATTTCAAGGACCAGCATGAAGAGGATGTAAGTATTTTGTAGACACTTGTATTTACATTTTCCAGCGTCTTTGTCTGAGATAACACTACGAATCAATTTTGTAATGTATAGTCCAATACATTTCATCAATGATTATTTTGATATTTAATCGTGTGTTGAGTTGAACATATTTTATTGACTAATAATGTCAAAAGGATTGGACACAAGTTCCAAAAACTTAGAGAGTCCTCTCCTTGTTGTACATAATATATTACAGTGCCATACAATGCCAGTTAACATTTATAATAGGTATAGTACACTTAATGAAATAGAAATAAATCACTAGTTTTGAATGCTGTAATACTGTGCAAATCTAAAATTAGAATTAGGATGGATAAGAAAGTTATGCAATTACATTTAAAACTTAGGTAAATCTTCCACACATTATTGTCTGTGTAATGCATAGGTGGTATTTCAGTTGTAGATTTGGTGTGAAAAACATCCTTCATTAACTTCCAATAAAGCTTTTGATTGTTTTTACTTGCATCCCTCAAATAGAAATCAATGTTATCATAATAATTTGAAATGGCATATTTTTTCATGTTGTTGACCTTATTTCTAAATTTCCGATACAAATACCAATCTGAATCTTTGTAGGATTTCTGAGCTTTTTTCCTCAACCTATTTCGGATACGTATAGTTTTGCGTAAGAGTGAATCCATCCAGGGTTTATCATTTGGCCTAATAATAACAGTTTTTTCTGGTAAACATTTGCGTATGATAGACATATATTGATTTGTAAAATTTGTTGTAGCAGTATTTATGTTATCTGTATTATTAATGATTTTACTCCAATCACATTCTTTAATAAGATTGTTAAGTAGTACAAAGTTTGCATTTTTGTAGTCCCAAATTTTTCTTTTGTATGAAGTATTTACATTTGAATTTTGATGTATGTATATATAAGTTGCTTTGTGATCACTGAGTGTATGACTAATAGTGCCTGAATCGTGGATTTGGATGTTTTTGCTTGCAAGAATAGGATCTATTAAAGTGCATGTATGCTCGGTGATCCTAATTGTAGGTGTATTATTGTATTTATTAAGTTGTTCGAGTTCATAATTGTGAGGATCTCATGTGTGGAAATAAGGTTGAGAAAATTGACATTCAGATCACCAAGAACTATGATGTTAGAAGAGATATGATTATCATTAGCTCTTTCAATGGACCATGAAAATTTTTTTGCCAAAAAGTGCTACTAGAATTTGGTGGGCGGTATGCACAGCATAAAAGAAGATTCTCAATAGCATATGGTATTTCAATCCATAAGATTTCTGTACCGTTGGGTTCTAAATCATACCTTCAAGAGGCAACTATAGAGTCAGAAATATATATCATTACACCTCCCCCATAGGAGTTGCGATCCTTCCTAAAGCTAGTTTTATATCCCTCTATGTTTAGACTGTCATTGCTAATATTTACATCCAAATGGGTCTCAGTAAAACATAATACATCAAAATCTTGAACTAGATACAATAAAGAGTCTATCTTATTTCTTATGCTTCTTATATTGATATGCATAATATCAAGAGAGTTCTCAGCAGAAGGACCTGGATTAGTTTCTATATCACCAGATAACAAGAGAAAACAAAACATAAAAAATTGTGCACAAAAATTGAAAATAATAGACCAATCTGTAAGAGATTTAATTAGTTGTTTTGATTTAAATAACAATGATTGGATTGCATATAGTAAATAAGCAAGTTTGAAAATGGTAAAGTGAGATTTCTTAAAGATGTTGTGGTATCTCATATAGAAAGACCTTATGGCGGCTCGATATTGTTCTATTGAGTTACCCATTGTCTAAAACATTAAATGAACAGGTCATAATGCATATGGTAGGCTGCTATTTGGTTTGGGTATTAATGATTAGAAAATCACATGTATGGCAATATTTTGTATATATCAACACAAAAAGAACAAAAAATAAACACAAAGAAAAACTGGGTAATATATACATGAACTTGAAACAAAAAATTGTATTAAAATAAAAAGTCACTATCAGAAATATAGGATTGATATAAAAAATACTTTGAGACTTTCCCAAACAACGTGGGTATTTACATATGTATGCATGCTTGGTCAGTGTGGGAAAATGACCTGTAAATAACATGCATTGCAGGAAAAGAAAAAAAGAAGAGTGCATGTGAGAATACATACATACATTTGAACATCAACTGCAAAGGTTGGGGTTCCGATAATATAGAACTGGATTGTAAAGTGAAAGTTAAACGTTTCATAGACGTTGATTATTGACTACACAAGAATTAAGCGCCCTTGTGAGAGCGACGAATCACGCACGTGGATATGTTTATAAACAACATTCGGTGGCTAAATTCATGGACAGTTACTTATTGCTGGTAATTGGAGTTGACGCCAGGAATTCCTGTTGTTTGTTGTCGTCGTGTTTGTCGTCTTCATCGTCATGGAAGCGCTCGAGGTCCTCGGCCGAGGATATGGTAATCTTTTTTCCATTGACACCATTGAGTTTACAGAATATACGGCCGTCATAAGTCCAGCAGCTGTTTATTTTCCGTAGTTTTACAAGTTCCCTTGTTTTACGAAAGAGCTCTGATCTGGTCCGTGTAAGGGCCTCATTGATGTAGATAGGGTCTGTCTTTTTAGTTGGGTTGTTGTTGTAGGCCTTAAGGTTTCGTTTGTTTCCATAAATACGAGCCCGATCCCTATAGCTCACAAACTTTACAATTATGTCTCTCGGTCTGCTATGGGAGTGGGAGTTAAATTTGCCTACTCAATGTGATCGGGATATAATCTTTAATCGTGATCTTTTCTCCATTTTCTTTTAGAACTAAATTGTTCACGACATTTAAGACCAGCTGGTCTGTATTATCTTTTGAATTTTCTGGAATACCCGAAATTTTTAGACAATTTCGACGTGTATATTGCTCCATGTCATCGATTCTTAATTTCAGGTCATTAACCTCTGTGCGAAGGGATGTAACCTCTGGGACAAGAACTTCTGTCAAAGCGTTTTTGAAAACATCTTTCTTTAGAATAAGCGAAATAGCTTGGTGTAGCGCAGATTCGTCATTGGAGATTGAATCTAAAAGTTCATTAAATTTACTTAAGTCACCAACTGAACTGTCATTTCTGGCTCTCTTATTGGGGTTGTCTTTTACAGAAGACTGTCTTGACATTTTGGTGAGTAAGTATTCACTATGGCGGGTACACACAAAGGAAGATCACATAGGAAATCCCAAAATGTTTGATTTAGATCTAACAAACCACTACGATGAGTTTTTTGAGGATGAAAGTTCGAATAATCAACTTACATTATCGATTGAATCTGTTTGTACCCAGTTTACTCCATGAAAAACACTCAAAATACAAAATTTCAGCGGTGCCCTGTAAGTCCGTGTAGTCTACATAATGACGTCACACTGTTAATCGTACAATTGTTGAAACTAATATAAATATAAGTAATAAGGAATCATTCTTTGAATATTATTTGGGGATAAAATACAGTCGGGCATGATCAAATCTATCATAAAGCCATTAGGGCTTTATTGGATTTGATCATAAATTCCCAACTGTATTTGATCACCTCGATCATAATACTCAAAGAATGATTCCTTATTTCTTAAATAAAGTCAAGTCTGTTAAACTTGGGGAAAGGGGGGGGGGGCTGAATTTTAGAAACATGTCTGTCTGTCAATCTGTCAGTCTACATACCAAAATACCAAATGGATAATCAAATCACTTTGTTCTTACAGGATGCTGGGTGACAACATGATTAAGTTTTATCCACACAACCACACCAATCCAACATGGCCGACCACCCTTACCATGTTGTAAGATGTTTGAAAATTTGTGTCTAATAGTATATTCATTAGCAAGCCATTAATCATATTTTTTTTTGATATTCATTTTGTACTCCCATAAAATATGTTCTCCCTCATTATATAAATCTACATAAAGATGTCGATGACTTATCAAAAATTCTATTTTTTTTTAAACCTGGCATGTATTTACGATTATTAAAATTTGACCATTTTGCTCTATGATCAACCTTTAGAAGAATTTTATTATGATTGATAAACTGGTATGCTCTAGGTGCATGTTTAGCACCTTCATTTTACTTGCTTTTGAAGTACATTGTACATACTGATGTATCTTGATACAAAAAGGAAACAACTATCATTGATGTTTTATAGATCACTGATGAAAAATGACATAGAATGGGTGCCAGACAACCTGTTCTCCGGGAGTCGCCTGGAGTATGTGTAAGTTCAACCTTACACATTAATGAGGTCACCGTGATTATACGGACTGCTTTCTGCATGGACAAAAGTTTTCATAGATTATTTCTGTTGTAGTTTTTTGGTAAATAATATGCAAGGTTTGTTTTATTTTGAATTTTGCAGTGGACTCAGCATAAACAACATTAGATATTTTCCTGGAAAAGCTTTTGAAAATGCCAACAACATCCAGTTTGTGTAAGTGTCGATCGACTTGTATGATGTCTTCCATATATAAAGCATAGGGAATCTTTAATAATGAAGTTGTCATTTGCTTGTGAATTAATTAAGCTCTAAAAAATAGTCTAAATAAAATAAGTCCCATGGATTGTGATCATGGCTGCTGGAGGGGACATAGGATGTCCTAGCTTCTTGTTGCAGTAGTACTTTTCATTAAGGACTATTTATGTAATCACATTGCAACTCTTCCCTCCTACAGGAGTGTGGATCAAAATCAGATTCAGACTGTATCCAAAGCCCACCTGGCATATCTGGTCAACTCGGACTTAAAACACTTGTAAGTTCTTTTACAAGAATCTCCTTTATATTGTTGATTGCAATGAAGATCCTGCAAACTAGTTTATTACTTGTGTTTTCTTTTGTATTTTTTGACTTGTTGTAACAAAGTATACTTGTAACTATGTAATTTATTTCAGAAACCTGAGCAACAACTTAATCTCCTACATACAGCCTGGGGCTTTCTCCCAGCTACAGAAGCTGCTTATTCTGTATGTCATTACCTTAATATCCATTTAAAAAAAAAACTCATCATTTCTTCATCTATCATATTCCTCTTTTGAATAAAATTAGCAAATAATTTTTGTTTTCATGTAAACTATGTATTTGATTTTAAAATTAAGAAATGAAATGTTGATGCTTATGAACTTATTTTTTTTCTCAAGAGAGTTGCATGACAATGAGTTGTCCACCATTGCTGAGGGTGTATTTGGAAATATCCCTAATATCCTGCACTTGTAAGTATATGTATCATATTTTAATGTCATTAGTGAAGGAAAAAAGCACAGAAGTAGATTTTTACAAGTAAAAATTGTACTGATTGGTATAGTGTAAAAAGAATGAATGATTTGCAAGTTTCATCCATGTTTTTGGAATAAAACGTGAATGAATTGATAAGAAATTGAACTATTTCAATTTGGGAGCCAATTTTGAAATGTAAAAATATGATAATGATATTTCATATAAATATATTTTGACAGGGATTTGGTGAGGAACAACCTACAGATTCTGAAGAGTAAATACTTCAGCAACCTGCCAGCCCTACGAACCCTGCGACTCCACTCCCAGAAAATCAAAATGACCAACATCTACTTTGATGCATTTGAGAACATCAATGAAAACCTGACAAATCTGTATGTACTTCTTACGATGACTTTTAATGTAAAAGATTTCTGTAACTTTCATTTATTTTACGAAAAAAGTTAACTTTATGTTGGTTGTACATGTGTGTTGGTTGTACATGTGTTGGTTGTACATGTGTGTTGGTTGTACATATGTTTTGGTTGTACATGTGTGTTGCTTGTATATGCATGTTGGTTGTACAGGTATGTTTGTTGTACATGTGTGTTGGTTGTACATATGTGCTGGTTGTACATGAGTGTTGGTTGTACATGTGTTAGTTGTACATGTGTATGTTGGTTGTACATGTGTGTTGGTTGTACATGTGTGTTAGTTGTACATGCATGTTAGTTGTACATGTGTATGTTGGTTGTACATGTGTGTTGGTTGTTTATTTGTGTTGGTTGTACATGAGTGTTGGTTGTACATATGTGCTGGTTGTACATGTGTGTTGGTTGTACATGTGTTGATTGTACATGCATGTTGGTTGTACATGTGTGTTGGTTTTTCATTTGTGTTGGTTGTACA
>WFKH01010211.1:5885993-5897976 GCA_016163765.1 Magallana hongkongensis | reverse complement strand
TCCATTTGTGTTGGTTGTATTGTGTTGGTTGTACATGTGTGTTGGTTTTACATGTGTGCTAGTTGTACATGTATATTGGTTGTACATGTGTGTTGTTTGTACATTTATATTGCTTGTACATGTGTGTTGTTTGTACATGTATATTGCGTGTACATGTGTGTTGTTTGTACGTGTGTAGGTTGTACATACATGTATATGCCTTGTCTGATTTTAGGTGGGTTAGTGACAACGCTCTGACAAGTTTTCCCCACCAGGTCCTGTCTGAGCAGACCTACTTATCTCTGAAGGAAGTGTAAGTATCAACTAATTTTTATAAGGCTCACCAAATTTACTCAATTTTTAATGAAACATAATGATGTACTTCCTATTTTTGTTTGGCATAGACAAATATCCAGACCCATAAATATTCTATCATCTAGATTTGCATGTTTGATTTAAGGACCCCACTTTGCCAGTGCCCAATAGCTATCAGTTGACTACCTGTGTCTTTCTGTTCATTTTTATATCTGTTCAATCTTCCTAAATCAAAACTCAAGGTTAAAAAACCCATTTTGTGTATCTCCTTGTCAGATGCATATTTTCTTGTCTAATACTTCACATACTGAGTATTGTATGTCAAGAGTTACATAATGTTGGAACAAGTTTCTAGGTCAAATGTCAAGGTCATAGCAGATATTTGTGTGAAATCCTAGCAGAAGAATTTTCTATTCCACCCCTTTCTTTCCCAATTGTCCAATCTAAGAGTGTTTACAAAAGAATAGGTTTCGGCATAGTGTGAATATTTAACAAAATTTGAGAAATGTGCTAGATATGCCATTAAAAAGTTTTAGCAAAGTGTTTATATTAACATTTATAAGAAATGTCCTAGATAAGTATCAAAAAAGTGTGTATGTTAACATTTTTGAGAAATCTCCTAGATATGCGGATACAAACCAGATCAGTAACCCCGTGGAGTACACTCTGGACGCCTTTAGCCTCAGCATGACCTCGACCTACAATGCAAAGTCTGGGACCTTCAAAGTGTGGACAAAGTCACCCAACATCGAGAAGTTGTAAGTACCTGTCTACAACTGCACAGTATGCAAATGACTGTTGTACAATAGTTAGTCAAAAAAAAGATTGTTGTGCAAGTTAATCAAGATAAAATATGTTCTACAACAGTTAGTCAAAATAAAAGACAACTGTCAGTCAAGAAGAAATATTTGTTGTACAAAAGCAAATCAGAGAAAAGATAGTTGCAGTCAGCAAAGAAACACTTGGAAAGTGTCCACCACAGTTAATCGAAATGAAAGATTGTTGTACAGCAGAAAATAAGAATTAAAGAGTGTTGATTAAGAATTAATCAAATAACAGATTGTTGTCCAGCAAATATAATCGGAATAAAGATTTGTGTTTCATTTCACAGTTAATTAGTACAAACAATAAAATTTTTAACACCCCCCCCCCCCCGACAATTTCCTCACAACACATCACTTATTGTTAAGAAATTATTATGTACAACATTAATAAAGATTTTCTGAATCAGATTTATTTCATTCTGTATAGATCTTTGATTTTTTTTAAAAGGGTTTTATCAGCCAATAGGATTGCTGAAGTGAAGTCTGACTATTTCTGTGTCCTGACAAATCTAAAGTACCTATACCTCGATCAGAATTCGTTGACAGATGAGAAGTTTCCTAATGACGCCTTGGACTGCATGGCCAAATTGTTTTATTTGTAAGTACACAGTCTCATTTAATTCATCCATGTAGAGGAATTTGTTTTTACAACCGGGAATTAAAGTGTGTTATTACAATTGAGAATTAAAGTGTGTTAATTTTCCAGGTATGCATTTGAAAAAATAATTTTCATACTATGTGGTTGTCCTCTCATGTATATAATATATGTAGCAAAACCCAACGATTGTCCTGGAGAAAATCATGTAGAAGTTTATTATGAACAGCATTATTACATGGAGCTATTCTCAAAGGGAAATGGTTTGTTGCAGGGAGCTCACAGTCCTCGAACGTTTTAGTGTATAATTCTCCAGGCCTTAATACCAATGACTTTTGGATGGTTTATTGCAAGTTGCTGTCTTTCAGTACTTTTAGTTGATAATTCTGTGGGCTTTACCAATGACTATTACATGTTTTTTTTTTACAAAGACTCTGAGTTGTCCTGCAATAGTTGTAGTCTATGATTTTGCAGGCTTTAACAATGACTATCTGATGTTTTCTTTCAGGGAGCTGTCATCCAACAGTTTTAAGTATGTGCCCCAGACTGTGAGGTCATCGGTCAATATGACCAGCCTCACACAGCTGTTCCTCGGCTCCAATCGCCTCACCTTCCTGGAGGCAGACACCTTTACTAACGCTTCCCTCACTGTTCTGTAAGCATACATGCATGCACTTCTGTCAGGGGGAATAAGTCTTAGAAATGAAATTTTATTTTTCAGATTCATGAGGTTATAAAATATGATCCTTCACATTGTCAATTTTCATGAAGCACATTAGCACGATCACTAAAAATGATATGCCTGTGTGATAAGGTTGTTGTTTTTGCAAAAATGAAAATCATTTCTTATATTTACTTTTGAGAAAGTCAGATCATTTAAAATTATGAACGTAACCATGGTTTTAATATAACTTATAACAAATCAGTCAATTACTAGCTTGTGCGAAGATTATTGTGATGTCATTGTGATGATGTTGACATCTTGACCCATTGAAAAGTTCATGCAAAGATAAAATACTTTACTTTTTAATATGTTCATATCAAAAGAGATATTTGCAAAAGAATTACCAGTACATGTATATAAATAATACCAAATATTTGTACTAAGTTGTATAATTTTCCCTCCAATCGATATGCTTTGAATTATTATTTTATCACTTTAATAAGTGCTGAAATACTTTGTTTCATAATAATGTATGTTGACTTTTTAGGGGACTACAAAACAATAATATTCTGGCAGTAGAAAACAATACTTTCTGTTCTACTCTCACACAAATGTAAGTACATGTATCAGTATGTACTGTCATAAAAGTATATGTATTATGGCATTTTTTTTAAGCTGCTTGGTCTGATTTTATATCATATTTTGTTATCTTATATTATATATAATATATTGCTAGAGCAAGTGGGATAGAATAATTACAAGATTTTGAAATGTAGACTCGCATGTATATTTGCTTATTTTTCTTGCGCTAATGTGCAGTGGAGTTGAAAATGTCAATATCTATGGCAGCAAGCATTTATTGGACTTCACACTCTGTGTAAAGTTTTGTTTAGATATAGTTTAGTTTAGTCCAGAAAGGTCATATGTTTATCTTCAATATTTAAAAACTAGTTTTTCTTAAATCTCTAAAATGACCAAGCTGAACTCTTCTAATCCATAATTTGCTTATAACTACATTTTTTTTTCCTGATATTTCATTGATACTTATTTTTATCTTTTGTTTATATTTCAGATATCTACAAGGCAATGACTTTCGGTTTACTCACCGGAACCCGTTTACAAACATGGCATCTCTGACTCGTCTGGAATTAAGCAACAATCAAATTGATGACATTCCAGACGATGCATTTGATGGATGTACATCGCTATCTTACTTGTGAGCTCTGTCATTTAATGCAAAACGTTTAATCTCTGGGGTTTTTTTGTATTAAGATCATTTATATTTTCTCTAATTTAAGTAAGTCAGAATGCTTACCAAACATAATTAGGACCTTTCATTTTATTTTTATGACCTCTTTTTTGGAAAAAAAAATATAAGCTTCATATACATATTTGGTACTAAGAAAGTTTATACTGTCAGGTAGAATTAATAACAGTAAAAGTGAAATTTTATTATTATAATTAAATGAATTAAATGAATGTAAAGATTGAAATGGTTGCTTGTTTGAAATTTTTGTAAAACATACCATTTAATAGAATGTAGAATTTTAAAAAAATATATATATTAAATATATTACTTTTAAACCTTTATTAATTTCACAAAAATCTACTTTTATTTGAACACATTGTTTCTTCATCTTTAGAACCCTCAGCAACAATAAGCTTGGCTGGTTGAAGACTACCATGTTTGAGGATACCGTACTGAACACTTTCTATGCATCCAACAACGAGATAGCCTATATTGAGGAAGGCACATTCAAGAACTTTACCTCCATGTCCATATTGTAAGCACCTGAGAATTACGCCAGATTGTATAAAACACAAGCTAAAGTCACCAACAATATTATTGTTTGAAAGTTGGAACTATTTTTAAATTTACCTTGATTTATGTTCTTTTAAACAGTAGTAGTTTTTATGGCACTATTTACATGTATGTCATAGTGACATACTTTGAAATCCTTTGGCTGTCCATAGTCAAATTGTGTATATAGTGAATTCTATTATGCAAATTTAAATATCCATGCTTGTACATGTAGGGTATCATGTAACAGGAGTTATATGATACACTATACTCCAAACATTATTTCTTTGGGAAATTCGTTGTTTTCAAATTCATAGAAATTCAGAAATTGCATAGGAAAATCTAGTAGCTATCAACGACTGATGACTTAATTACCCCTTACAAACACAATTAATGACCTTACACTTGATCAGTGTATGGCTATATAAGAAAATAAATATTCTACCAGTATGTACCTTACTTTGACTACAGGTACTTGGATAACAATGCTCTGACCAGATTACCCAGTGGTGGAGACTTCTCTGATAAAACCATTACATATCTCCAGCTACAGGGAAACCGCATCACAGAGATCAACACAGGGGTCTTCAACAACCTGAATGTGGCTCACCTGTACGTATGACTTATTCCTGTTACTCAGGTGTACAGTAGCTTACCTATTAAATGTCGGTAGAATCCACACACGATATACATCGATGTATCCTTTTTTAGCTAAGTGATGTATTTAAAAAAAAATTACAGAGTTATTCCATTTTAGCAAAATCTGCAACAAGCAGAAAAAACTCTTTTTCTGATCTCTTTAAAGTAAGTACCTTTGAATTCTAAAAGTTATTTTTACATGCCCATATATTGACAGAGAAAATGGGCAATGGGTAGATGTATAATTTGAAACTTCCCACAATCTAGCTACTAATTTCCAATGTAAAGAGAGGCTGATCGAATGAAATGTGCTACACGTTTTGATCTTATGATGTCTCTTGTGACCATAGGTACCTACAAAACAATGAGATATCAGTCATTGGGTCTGAGGGCTTCAAAGGGGTGCAGATTTCACAGAAACTGTATCTGACCGGAAACACATTGAAGAAACTGGAGTCCCGGGCCTTTGTGGATGTAAACATTGCTCAACTGTAAGTCCACAGTTCTAAAATTAATACATGTATATTTATTTCGAAGAATAAATAATGTCTAGTTTGTGGACTTACATGTATATTTTAAAAATGTTCTGGTTTTCTTTAACCAATCAGGAGTCTAAACGACATGCAGTTGACCTACTTACTGAGAGATTCATTTGTTAATGTTCAAGCCACAGACATATTTCTCCAGAACAACAAGATTGCTTACATAGAGGAAGGAGCCTTTGACACTGTTTCTATCGGGGATGACTTGTAAGTTACTGAAATAATGTATATCAAATGAAACTGTCTTTTGATTGGTTCTTATTTTTCAGTTACCTTAGAGTTAATCTAAGGACTAGTTGGGTTCTTTTCCACGTCAAATTTTTGCCCCTTACTGTTGACCATTGCGCTGACTTTGAATAAATGAAAGGTGAAAGAATCATGCAGCCCATTTCATGGCATACTGTGGTTTTATCAACATTGGACACCAATATTTATGGACTCGTTGTTTAGACGACCAATTAATTTTCAAATATTCATCAGAGCCTTGTATTTTACAATAGATTTTTAATAAAACAATTGTCCATGAAGTTATGTATTGATGATACTGAATGTTGCTATATGTAAAACTTGAAAGTTGATGTTGTGAATATTTATAAAACTACAGCACCTGATTTTCAGAAAACCAATGCCATTGTGTTCTAACTGTTATCATTTTCGGTTTAAAGAAGTTTTATCTTTAAGTAAATGGAATTTTCTGTAACCTGCTATTTTGTGGAGTTTTGTCAGTGTTTGGGGACAATAGCCCCAGTCCATACATGTAGATACCAGTTTTATCTTGATGTTAAGGTGATAAATAGTTAATGTACCATCAAGAGTGTCGGTCTTCGTCTTTACTTGAAGTAAAGTCCATAGAAACTAAAAGATACCAACTTAACAATCTCCTGTGACAAAGGAATTAATTTTTACTTTCTTTATTTTGCAGACATTTGAATGGGAATGGGATGACATCACTGCAAGGAAACATCTTTGCCAATAGCTCAGTCATCTCAGACTCTTTGTATCTGCACAACAACAATCTCTCCTCCATTCCAATCAATGCATTCGATAATCTCTCAGTCAGGAGAGTGTAAGTATTCAAGAGGCACCAAAATTATAGAATTATCTGCAATGGCTTATGCTCTACCTTCCTACCCTCTTCATACCTTGTGAGACATACATATAGGTATTAGTTAAAGGCCCCGAATGATGTTTACTTGTATGGACTTGCTTGATGATTTCAAGTAAGGAAAGTTGTTTTTCTGTGATTGCAGGTACCTCCAGGACAATTCAATCAGGGACTACCCCACAGACACATTGTCCAACAAGGCCACACTGACTACTGTGTAAAATCACACAACCCTGTTCAAAAGCAATTAGCGTAATAGTTTCATTTGAATTTATATTGTATACAGTATATGCATATTGTACAGCAAGGACATTTGTATCTGTGCTTACAGAGATCTGACCAACAACAAGATCACCTCTGTGACCGCCTCCACCTTCCTGAATCAGGTGTCCTTGACTGACCTTGACCTAGATAACAACCTTTTGACCACAATTTCCAAGGATGTCTTTACTCCATTGATTAATTTGAGGAATTTGTAAGTGCAAGTATTTGGATATCTTACCATATAGTAGTATTTCAAAATGTAAGTTATTAGTATATGCAAAGAAAGGTTTCTTTTTTAAAATTGCTGCTATCACTTCAGATGAATTACATGTATGACTCCTTTTAATTCATGTAAGGTTTTATAAATGAAATAACTAAATTTGGCCCCTCTTAACAATATACAGATTGCTATATCATAATTAATAATGATTGCTCTAAAATAGAAAAAAAGTTTCATACATGCCTTGATATACAATATCGGATTAAAAACTTTCAGGAAACATTTCTTTTTTTTCTTGCATTATAAAATTGCGTAACATTTTCACTGAGTAAAATTGTTTATCACATGGATGTTTTTACTATCACTAGAGACTTGAGTGGGAACTCCATTGGTTATGTTGAGCCCCTGTTCTTTAGCTCACTGACCAGCCTACAGACTCTGGATATCTCCTCCAATCAGCTCATCTTCTTCCCCAAACTCCCGAACATGACCAGCCTCAAGTCTGTGGACATCTCTCACAACAAGCTGCAGTCCATTGAGTACCAGGCTTTCGATGATTTTGAAAACAGCAAAGTCTTCAAAACACTGTATGTTTATTACAGGATTGTGTTCCTGCTTTTTAGATATGAATTTTATGATTGTGATATTAATATGAAAATTTTAAAATGTTCTCATTTCATATGTGTTTGACATATATACCATTGCTTAAATACAGAACATTTACAATGCTGGTGTTTATACCTCAGTTTGTTAATACATTTCTGAGTACATTGCTGATGTCAATACAGTACATTTCTGAGTACAATGCCGAGTTTGTACCCCCTACAGGAAGCTGGATGAGAACTTGGCCCTGGGCTGTGACTGTTACCTGTATGAGACTCTCTTAGTGGTCCAGAAAACCATCAGCGGCGGTCAGTGTGGGACCCCTGCCTCTGTCCTAGGAGTCCTGTTTGGATACGTCAACAAAACGTCACCAATGTACTTTGAAAACCAACAGCTCACCAAGTTCTTGTGCTGTGAGTGATTTTATTATTATCAATACATGTAAATGTTTTGCATGTTTTCTATTACATTTACTGTTTAATGTTTATCATGGATCATTTGTATTAGGGATGAGAGGGGTATAAAAGTAGATAGAATGTACTGTATATAGACATGTACATGTGACTGTTACAATACAGGTGTAATGACCTGTGGATTTTTACAAAGTCTATGAACAAGCAGGGAACTAATTTTGAAGTTGCTGCATACCAGTATTTTTTTTAATGAAATGAACATAAATATTTTGTGTGATTTTCATTTTGAATAATTTTTTTCAAGTATATTGTTAGCAAATTGATAATTACTTTTTACATCCCAGTTATTCATTATTGTAACAAAGTAAAATTTGTTTTTAAGCACTCATCAATACATGTACCATACTGTACAAACGTCTCTAACAATAGTATTGACGTCATTTACATGTATATTATCATGCTGTTAACTGTTATAGCGCCTGTCAATCTGGTGGCCTCCTCTCCCTCAGCGACCCAGTTAACAGTCAGCTGGACCCGCCCTAACAACACCGTGTCCTCCAGTACCTACATACCTGATGCCACCGCCAGCAGCTGGTTAGATATTAGAGTTCTAGCTTATAAAATAACAGTGCATAGCCTCCCCCCCAAAAAAATATTAAATTTCTCAGGCCAAGTTTTAAAAAAATCAAGTTAAAAATTTAGTACTGGTAATTTTCACAATTTACAGGGTAAAATTAAAAATCAGTTATTCCCCTTTTCAATATGGCAATAAATGCGGTGGCGCCTGAGAAACTAACCATGATTTTTTGTGGCAATATTTGTTTATAAATGAGTTGATGATAGAAATATAAAATTTGTTATGCTCCTACTGTTTGCTCTTTAGTTTTGAGCTTGGGTACAAATGTAGCTTGTAATGTTGCTGTAGGCAGTACAGAGTGACCTGTACCAGTAGCCCGGGGGCTGTGGTGTCCCAGGCTACCGTCAGTGGAACCACCCACACCTTCACATCCCCCGAAGGAATCACTGCCAGCACCACCTATGTGTGTACGGCTGCCCTGGTGACCGCCAATCATACCAGCGCCGAGAGTCAGCCCGTGGTGCTCACCACTCAGGCCATTACTGGTAACATTGATCAAGAAACAGTTTGTCACATTAAATAATCTATGAAAGGCAATAATTTACTGTAACTTTAAAGGTTAATTGGCCACACACTATACTTGGCACAGTTATTCACAGATGTGGGTATTCATCTTAGAAAATATACAGTATTGTACAAAAACCCTTTTCAATCTGTCTTAAGTTTTTTTTGTAATTCATGACTTTTTCCACACTTTCCATTGCTATGTTTGCAAAAATTGTGCTGAATGTTAGTGGCTTTATATTTAGGACATACAGATTGATTCTGATTGATGCTTAAATCTTAAATTAGCAATTATGAACTTTGAAAATGTCTTATTGATGAATTAAAGAAAATGTTTACGTCTGCAATCTGCATGGATAGGTTTGAGCCAAGTGTTTGCCATCTGGACCAGTACTGCACTAGGAAAGTCAAGACAAACTAGTAATTTTTTCTCCAGTTATAATAATAAACTATTTTCTTTTTATGTTGCAGCAACTGGGTCAAACGCTACTGTAGGAGCCACAGATTGGATATTGCCAATCGTTTATTATGATTATAGGTTTGTCTTAGGAAGGATATATAGACATGGTAGAAAAAGTTGAATTACTTTGTTCTCTAGATTTGCAATGATAAAGTATCACTTTGTAACTCGATTATTTACTACTTTGCAGGTGTTAGGAGATTTTGGAAAGATGAGTAATTGGGAACATATTGTTTTTCAGTGTGACCAATTCGGATTTCAATGGATTTTCTGATGGCATCATATCAAAGCCTACCTATGTCCCCAGCCCCTACGGCTCCTGGCTGCTGCGATCAGCCAATCCTAATGCAGACTCATATTCTGGGTGGTTTGTGGATCAGTCAGGGACGTCTGTCAACTATGTGTACAAGGAAAACATCACACTAAAGCTGGTTTCCTCCTCCCCCGTCACACACAGGTAAATTTACGAGGTCACACACAGGTCAACTTACCAGGTTACAAACAGGTAAATTTACCAGGTCACACTGACACACAGGTAAACTTACCAGATCACACACAGATAAACTACCCAAAACAAACATGTCAGGTAAACAGGTAACCTTACCAAAAATAAATGTCAGGTATATCTTCCCATTCACACACAGGGGTAAACTTACCAAAAATAAACAGATAAATCTCCCTGACACACACAGGTAAATAACCTTACCAACCATTGGTTAAAAACATTCTACTTTAGTTTAATTATCAAGACCTTACATTGCGATGCAGGTGTTTTACAGAAATTATATACATGTACATGTGCTCTCTTTGCATGCATTTGCTTGCCATATAAGTTTTTCAGAAGTTACTGAAAAGATTCCATTGAAATTTACCTGTCAAAGGCTGATGGATAACAGATTTGCAAAGATATTCTACAGATGACCAGAAATTGATTCATTGTGAAAATATGAACATTTGAGATTTATTTCTATCCTGACTGAATCTACAAGCTGTGTCTGTCTGTAGGTTCTCTGCCCTGAACAGCTACTTCCCTGTAGATAACAAGGGCTTTGGAAACCAGGACAAAGATTGCTATGGAGTGGAACACAACTTTGGGTAAGGTTCTCTGTCCAACTTCAAATTCATTGCCCGCCATAATTAACAGATGAGTACATAAAGCTGCATACTTTTAGTTATGTATTTATGATGATTTTTAAATAGACAATACCTCTCCACACAGGTTTACATCAGCCATACGGTCTGGGTTTGTCTTCCAAGGCACAGAATCGGTGACCATTGGGGGTGGGGATGACCTGTGGCTCTATCTCAATGGGAAGTTTGTGATGGAGATCAGTTCTAGGAACATGGGGACCAATGTCCCCTGTAGGAAGATCAGTCTGAGCGCTGCCAGCAATCCAGGTACTGTACACCAACACTGACATGAATGGAGCAGAATTTTCTATTGTTTTATACACAGGGATTAATGTTAGATTCTCATTATCAGGTGGTAGCTACATCACCCCGCAGTATGGGTTTGTGTCCCTCACCACAGGGCTCTGTGTCATTACCAGTACTCTGCCTGCTGAACAAATCCTTGTGGAGTTAGAGGTAAAAATAAATTGTACAGGTATCATTGATAGAAGCTGCATTCTCTCAGGTTTCTTAGACAACTTATCGTATAGACAATGAAATATCCACTATCATCCCAAAGGTTAAACCGTTTACATTGTCTCAGTTATATTAGAATCATTATTTTTATTTTTTATTTGGTTCACCAACATAGGTAGGAGAGAGGTATCACTTCTCCATTTTCCATGTGGAGCGGCTGCACTGTGCCTCTAGTCTGTACATCCAGACGGAGAACTTCCAGTTCATTGTGGATCCTGCTGAGGAGCCACCCAGGGACTACATTGTCACGGCAACAGAGGACCTCCACCAGAACGGCATAGTGGCCGAGGTGGTCCTGGCTGATATCTTCTCTGTGGGGCCACCCTTCACTGTCACCATACTCAGGGGTAAGTTCATTGTACTGAGGGGTAAGCTCACAATTCTCAGGGGTAGGCTCTCAATACTTTAAAAAAGAGTAAGCTCACAATACTTAGGAGTATGCTCACAATACTTAAGGGTAAGCTCACAATACTTAGGGGTAAGCTAACAATACTCATGGGTAAGCTTACAATACTTAATGGAAACCTCACAATGGCAGGCTGTTAATAGGTAGGCTCACAAGCTCACAATTCTAAGGGGTAAGATACCTCTATAGTTACTGTTAGGTATGCTCACAATACTTAGTGGAAAGCTCATAATACTAGTATGTAGGGGTAAGCTCATGATACTTAGTGGTAAGCTCATTATATGTAGGGGTAAGCTCATGATACTTAGTGGTAAGCTTATTATATGTAGTGGTATGCTCATGATACTTAGTGGTAAGCTCATTAT
>WFKH01010211.1:5868270-5879116 GCA_016163765.1 Magallana hongkongensis | reverse complement strand
GGGGGGGGGAACCATTTTGAATATATCTTATCTGTATGGATATAAAGTTCTCTCTCTCTCTCTCTCTCTCTGTCTCTCTGTCTCTCTCTCTGACTTTCAACTCTTCAGAAAAAAAGTCTCCTTGGGATATAATTTATTGGTAAAGAACTGTCATAAGAATTTTAAATTAGTACAGTCATTCCAAGTCTCAATCTACCAAGCCTGAACCTTTCAATTTGACTTTCAGTTAGAGATAGAGGCTTAGAAAGACCATATTGTTTTGTTGTGAATATACTATGTTTTGTATTGTGTTATTGTAGGGGAGCTACAGCTGTGGTTTATGTAAGGACGGCTATGTGGGTAACACAGTGACGGGCTGTGAGCTGGCCGACTACTGCCTCTCAGGTAAACACACCTGTCACGCCAATGCTACCTGTTACTATACTGGACCCCAGGAGTACAAGTGTGTGGTAAGGATGACTTCTAAGTGTTAGCCATTTAGGAATTGACATAGCAATCTCTGAAAGTCCACTGACTGTCATACATAAACAGTACAAAGTTAACTTAAGTTCTTTAATCTCTAAAAGTAGCTCTCCAAAAGTATGAGAGATCTGAATGAATACTGGAATAAGTCTTGGTTGTACAGTATTGTATATATTGTTGCAGTGTAACAATGGGTGGGCAGGAAATGGTTACCTGTGTGGGGATGACCCAGATCAGGATGGTGTCCCCACCCTGGGGCTTCCTTGTTCTGAGGAGGAGTGTAAATCGGTAATGTATCAAACTACAGTAAAATACAGATAAATTGTACATGATTATAATGAATTCACACTCACACTGGAGTCAGTTTTATTTCCCATATCTTAAAATTGTGTTATAAACTGATCAGTTATGATACAATGCATTTAAATTGTAATAAATTGTAAGGTGAAAGAAAAGAAAGATGTGCTTTTTGACACGTGACATGCTTAGATAAGTGAAGAAATTTGGAGTAAAGCAAATTTTCATTTTATTGTAAATGTAGGACAACTGCCCCCTGCACCCTAACAGTGGACAGGAGGATGCAGATACTGATGGAATGGGGAACGCTTGTGATGCTGACGATGACAACGATGTGGTATACGATGCGCAGGTAAATGCAGTTATCGAGGCAGAACTGATAGTGAAAATAAACAAAGTTTTAAGAGAGAGAGGGAATAAAATCTGGTAAAATGATACTTTTTTGAGAATTTTCTGGATTTCTATGAACCAGGCCTCTCAGTTGTGGATTCTTAATTTATTGGAAGTTTTCATAAGGACATGGGGTTTATGATTTATTTACATGCACCTGACCTTCCTTTCCTTTATCTGATAGGATAATTGTCCCTACAAGGCTAACAATGACCAGGCGGACGTTGATTACGATGGTGTAGGAGACATCTGTGATAACTGTCCTAATGTAACCAATGCTGACCAATCAGATGTTAACAATGATGGAGTTGGGGACCTCTGTCACACAGACAATGATAAGGACGGGGATGGGTTCCTAGACAGCGTGGATCTCTGCCCTCTAGTGGCCACTAATGGTATTATATAGAAAAATGTCATAACAAGTTGATACATAGTGTAATCATCTTTTGTTCACATGAAAGAAAATTTAGACAGATTCGCTAGAATCTTGTGGTCATGAATATTTCTAGCTGCTAACCAATCCTTTGATTTTGATTTTTTCCTTAAAATTATTTATACAGCCTGATCACAAAATTAGTTGCTGCAAACCAGTTTATTATTGGTTGTTTATCCTGAAAAAAAAGGGGATTTTGAATATAAGTTGGATAACAGTAGATTGCATTTACCGATTTCACTGTGATATCAGCATATAATTATTTGAAGTCACTCTTTTAGCATAAGGTGGATAGTTTTTCTGTTTTTTTCTAAATGCTTGGTTTACTACTTGTTTTGATGGAAAGGAGGAAATGATTTTTATATATATTCAATGTTTTTCAGCTCAGACTGACTCTGACGGGGATGGAGTGGGGGATGAGTGTGACAATTGTCCACAGACTAGTAACGCTGCACAGACAGACTCCAACTACAGCGGGGTGGGGGACAGCTGTGACGGTCAGGATAAGTAAGTCTGTGACTCAGAGGGTGTGGTACCAGATAGAATGTGATCTAGATAGGAACTAGATAGACTAGACAGAAAGTAATCGAAACTGAAAAAAAATTTTTTCTAGAGTCAAAAAGTTGCAGAATATATGTTACATTAGAGATAGTTAATATGTATACACTAGATCAGTTATGGTCTAAATCAGAATATTAATTAAATATAGATTTTCTTGATGAGTATGCATTTGAATTTCATGCCATGTACATTGTAAGTTACATGTTTAGTTGTGTACAACATATTTGAAATGGAATTTATTTAATTCCAGGGATGGAGATGGCATACCAGATTTCAAAGACAATTGTCCGGCAGTTCCAAACGCCCAGCAGACCGACACAGACTCGGATAGTACGGGGGATTTTTGTGACCCGGACATTGACAATGACGGAGTTCTCAATGCTGCAGACAACTGTGTATATGTAGCCAATGCTGACCAGGCAGATGCCAATGGTAACACAAACAATGATATCCCGGTAACCTTCTGTGCTTTCATATACATGTAGGAAATAGTTTACTGTAAACAGTGTTCAGACTATGACAGTATGGTATTCAATAAGTCAGCAGAGGATTTGCAGTTCATTATGCCATGTTCACTAATATGAGATCTTTATTGCTGAATTAAGCTTAAGGTGCTCTCATTCATCTTTACATTCACAGGAAATAGAGTGGGAGACGTGTGTGAGAGTGACCGTGACCTGGATAGTGTGGTGAATAACCTTGATGTGTGTCCCAACAACAAGGACATCAGCTCCATCAACTTCACGGACTACACCGCCATTGACCTTAACCCGACCTTGATCTCAGAAAAGGCAGCGGTGTGGCACATCATGGACAAGGGGAGAGAAGTCAGACAAACAGAGACTACACTGAAACCTGCAGCATACATAGGTGGTTATTAATAATATAGTCAAAGGAGGTCACCTTTTTCTATAAAATTTCCTTGATTTTGTTATCTATAGAGAAGGTAAAAAGCAATAGGATGTCAATTTTAAGTTTACAAACAGTTGAAACAAAACAGAGTTTTAAGAACTCATTAAAGGACAGGTGACACAAAATCACTTTCTTCTAAAAACATTTTCTTTGATAAATATAAATCAGTTTATAACAACTTTCCCATTTGACTAGCATCAGATAAGAACACACAGCTCAATTAAGTGTGCTGAAAATCCTAGCTGCAGCAGATCTCCGAGTTTTGCCGATCTTTAATGAGATAAGAAACCCCTGTGTGTTATTCGTCAAAGATGACATAGTCAGCAATCGGCTACATAGTAAACAGAGCAATGGACGAGGATTTATTTACACAGGATAGTGTAATTGTGTTGCAAAAGATGATTTTGAAATAAAGCACTATCAGATTAATTAAAGTGAATTTATTAAAAGCATATTTTATTGAATAGCTTAGTGTATGAACCCTCTCCTGAAAACAAAGTAGTGAGATTATAGAATGTACAAGATTACATGTTGTATTATTGGTTAATAGAGTTTTTGAGAAATTTTGTGTACATAAGAAACCGGTAATAGAAAATTTAAAAAAGCAACAACTTGTTTAAATTCTCAATATTCAGTAAAGTTTGAAATATATTGTTTGAAAATGCATATTGATCCAATCTTGCAGATCTAAAACATTGATTTGAATTAGGTTGATATTAATCTAAATATTTTTTCTTTAAAATAACTCAACCTTTAGCACGATGAGTTAGATTTTTATTATATCACATATAAGTCATTTTTGTGTACTATTTGTAACAATAGGTGTTGCTGTAAAAAAATCATTCATTGTCCACCTGAATCTAATGTCAGTATATAAGAAGTCATCAGTGTGCATAACAGCTCGTTTTGGGGGGTTTTTAAGGTTTGATCAATTTAGAATAAATTATACACAACTCAGAAGTACTACCAAAAATGATCTTCATAAACTATCAAAAAAAGATCCAAAATCCATTTGGATAAAATTCAAGGAGTCTGAGATTATTACATTTTTAAAACCTGAATACTTTTTTAAAAAACTACTGTTTCAGTCTTAACTGATTATGAAAATTGGTAGTTCTTTTAACTAAATTTCAATAAACAAACATGATCAAATAACATACTCAAAAATGAAATTAAAAGATGTTTGAGTTATTAGTATTAAGATTAAGGTAGACCCCTGATTTTGATGAACTCAAGAAATTTACAAACATATTTGCTTACATGTAGCAGGATCTGGTAATACTTCTTAAATCAAAAATCCTTTATTAAGTCCAGTTAACTTAATTAGGGCTTAATTAGGGTTTAAGATCTGGTGATATTCCTGGTTACGAAAGGTCTTTATACATTATCACTTACTATGTGTTGACAAAACAAAATCCTTTCTTTAGCAACAATGATTCCATATTTTTGATGACTTTTATCTTTTGAAAATCCAACATCTGACACATTTTTTTCCACCGTGAAACACATAGGTCAATAAAAAGTTAATTTAACAGCTCACAATTTTTACTCCTATTCATAATTGCTGAGGAAACAGAAATGGAGTTTCTAAGCTTAAAATAATTCATGTTTATGTACAGGGTTCTCAAACTTTTAATAGCAATTAGCAAAATCTATTGACTTCAGATTTTAGATAAGAGCAAGTTAGAAATTCCTATGGTTGAAAGATACAGCGAATGGGTAGTGTGTGTCGGCTATTACGTCCCACCGAAGGTTTCCGATCTCGGAGGCTTCAGATATGCATATTGAGGTCACGAGTCTTATCAGCTCAGTAATTCAGCAATAGCTGTGAAACAGATGGGAGTAGCAGGGGAAATTTTGCAGAAATTGTATCACACTCACAATCCAACTTGTTGGTCAATGTTTTTGTGATTGTGTCACCTGTCCTTTAAGGCAGGAATTTAGTATTTTGTGTTTCTTATGAATCATTTGCATCTCTTTAAAGTTGATTTTCACATTACACAGGGAACCACTACTTCGATCACATGGAGTTCTCTGGCACTACTTATGCCCAGAGTGATGAGTGCTATGGTTACATCGGCTTCATTTTTGGATTCCACTCCACACAAAAGTACTACATAGCTCTCTGGAGACACGTCCACCTCAACTATAACATCTACGGTGGAATCAAAGGGGTGCAACTCAGGGTAGGACTTCATACTCTTGAATAACTGTATTTAGAATAAGACATTTAATTCGTTATTGGGGTGTTAATTTTACTCTTTTCAAGTCAATTTTCATCAACATGCAGAAAAGCAATGATAATGAATTAAAAAAGTTATTGATTCGTATGCATTATCAGATATTGAAGTCAAGCAAAAATATTTTAATATAAAGTTTTTTTTGGTTTGATGAAATAAAGGTGATAGAGACTACAAACAATGTAGGACAGAACTATGCCAATGCTCTGTACCAGAGCTATGATGTCACTTCCTACTCCAGACTCCTGTGGCAGGATCCCACCCTGACCGGCTGGAAATGTCGGACCAGTTACCGCTGGACTATACAGCACACCCCCTCCCAGGGAATCCTCAGGTCAGTGTTACCTCCATGTAGTGCCCTCTAATGAACTGAAAATATGACTGTCTGTTTCTTGATTCCATCTACACTAAGGGAAAATTCAGTCCAGTTCTTGGCAAACAGACATCAGTTTTGTTTTTATATGAGGAATGTTAGGAAATGTATTCAAATGTGGACGTTTTAAGGAATTTCAATTCAAATCTGCTGTTGTTTGTTAATATTTTGCTTGTCTCTGACAGATTTAGTAGATTTACCTCCACTTTCCACCAGTTTCTAT
This sequence comes from Magallana hongkongensis, assembly GCA_016163765.1. Lineage (NCBI taxonomy): Eukaryota > Metazoa > Mollusca > Bivalvia > Ostreida > Ostreidae > Magallana > Magallana hongkongensis. Next base: position 5,873,225 of record WFKH01010211.1, on the reverse strand, counting down.
ACAAATTATCAATTTTGCTAAAATCTTTGTTTTCTTTTAAACAGCTCGAATTTGATTTTAAAGACTCTGTAAAACAATGATTTTGTATGTATGAACATGTATTTAATACATTCTCCAGTATCTTTCTCTTTACTAAAACTACAAATCAAACTGTGTTGTATGTTTAATATATCAATAATTGGTATGTTGCAACAGCAACATGTGATTGCTTGTCACCTTGTGGTAACACAAAGTCTGCACTACATGAAAAACATTATTTGTCAAATGATGCATACTGTTGGGGCACTAACAGGGTTTGCATAATTATATACAATGAATATATTACGTAAAGCAGCAAACAGATCTAGAGGTCAATATGCAAATTAAGCTGGAATTAAAAATCCTAACTTCTAATAAGTGTTCACAAAATCATTTGGAAATTTTCATGACTTATTGAGATATGAATCAATTAAGGTTGATTACCAGTATATGAAAGGAAAAAATTCAGTTCAAAATCTGATTCATTATTTAACTACTAATGAAATTTTTATTAACATTGTTTCCTTGTCCCATCTTCGTCATTAAAATGAAAGTTTGGAATTTAACTTAAGGAAGGAATTAGTTACTCTAACACTGAACAAGTAACAATTTGCAACCAGTACTAATGTCAAATATTATTTTTTTTTAGTTAGGGAGGGGTTTGTTTTGGAAAATGATTACCGGTACATTTTTTTAGCATGAAATCCATTCTGCAGATCTACAAAAAGTATCTGTCTAAATTTGATACCAATTAAGCTCTACAGTAATGATGTTGATGAATCACTCAGGTTGTTTGTGAAGGAGGGAGACACTATGGTGGCTGACTCCGGTACTCTGTATGATGTATCCATTCCTGGGGGGAGGATCGGGGTGTTTGCTTACAACCAGACGGGGGTCATCTGGTCAGACATGAGATTTGAATGCAAGGACAGGTGGGTGGTATTTTCATTTCTTTGTAATTATTGAAATGTTCAAAGTTCTTGTTAAAAGCATAAAAGCTAAAATGTCTTATTGCTTAAAAACCTCCAAAGATGATTGAACTGTTATGCACAATCATTCATTTTTGATTTAAAGTTATCTCTGTATGTGTTTTTTTTTTTTTTTTTTGGCCTAGAACTAACAAGGCTCTCTCATTAGATGGTTCCACATATGGTACAATAGGCAATATGACAGGACTGAGAATAGAAAAAAGGTAACAGTATCATCTATCAATTTAGAGTTTGTGCCCAGCTTAATGTACATGTGAATCAAGTTAGAATGTGTAATTTATGAGTTTTTATTTTCAGTTTTACACTGGAGGCTTGGGTAAACCTGCCAACTGGCTTTCCCTCTACAACTATACCCATCCTGTGTACCAATGGAAGTGACCTCTGTCTCTATGTGGAGGGAGGGGTTTTCAAGAGCAATGTGTCAACTTACAGTGTTACAGGAACCACCCCTGTGACTGCTGACAAGTATAACCATGTCCTGATGCGGTACAATGCACAAGGTATATTAGATATGAAATCTTGTTACTCATAACATAAGCCATAAATAATTCAGTCTATTTTCTCACATAAAAGAAATCTTTAACCCTGATATTTTTCCCTTCATGTTTTATACAGCTGCTACATTGTCACTTTTTATCAACGGCACCAAAGAGGCAGAAGCTACAGGCCTGGTTGAAATTTCCTGGGTAAGATAATTTTTACATCCTTTTTGAAAGACACTGGAAAAGCAAGCCCAAGGCAGGACATGGTGGAGGGATGTTGTCAGGGGTCTATACTATGGAATCCGGATAGGGCCATTCAGTTCACTATCGCACCATCGAGGTCAGGGTCGATAGTGCGATGATGCGATAATGCGATGACGATGGCACGATGATGATGAAGCGATGGTGCGATAGCGCGATGACGATGATGCGATGGCCAGCAATGCAATGATGATGGTGCGATATCATTATGAAGCGATAGCGCGATGACGCGATGGTATGATAGCAATAACACGATAATGCGATAGCAATGGTGCGATAGCAATGACGCGATGCTCTATCATGTCATCGTTAGTTCTCTATCGCGCTATCGTCATTGTATCATCGCACCATCGCTCTTTCGACTGTACATAAAAGGATTTCATTCCCAGCAGCCATTATTTTTTTGATGACGAAAAGATGCTAGAATGTTTTTTAATGTATACAATAATAACCAATTAATAAAATTAGTTATTCAAGCTAAGATTTGATCGCCTAATTTAAAAAAATAAAAATGCCTCATTGTCATTAAATCTAAGTATTTGCAGGCATGTTGTACCAGGAAGATGGGATAGAGTAAAATTTTGTTTTGTAATTGTAACAGGTTTTACTTTAGTATAATAAACAACCATTCTAGGAATATTGCATAAGCAATACATGTCCCTTCCGGTGTTATATAGTGCCACCACCCCCCCCCCCCCCCCCCCTTTGGATAAAGAACAAGATACGGTATTGGCAGTATTTGGCCGCAAAATTTACGATATTTTCAACGTCTTTGTCTGGGTTATAGATGTTGTGCCTTGTACTAAGTATGATATTAGTTAAATCCTACAGGCACTAAAATGACGTCATTTTTCATTATGTCGTCACTAATGTGCGCTAAACATGGAATGCTCGTTCAAATGCGTTACTATATGATGTTTTATCAGTAGTTTTCGTTAGAATTATGCACTTTCACATGCGACAACCACTTTTATATTTTACTTGCAGGCTCATAATTTCATCATTTATTCATACAATTAAAATGGTGTTGGTTGTAACATGTGAACAATATGAATTTTTTTAAAAATGAATACGGAAAATGATATTTTACCGACGTCAATTACGCTTCTATCTATTGGTATCGACGTCAACAATGCTATCTACGCTGAGTGAGAAGTTGATTAGCAGAATGTATTAATTGATAAGTTATTACTCTGTTAGCACTTAATATTGTTCCACTGATTCCTAAATCGTACTTACAGTACAGCTCACAAGTATCTCAACAAAAACACCGGCCACCGTGTTTAAAAGTCCACGCTGAGGGAGGAAGTGTCAGTGCCTTTGATCTATTGTTTTCTGTTACGGTCTCGAAACAAGATAATAAAAAACCACGGTGCGACACGGCTCAACAACGTGTAACACCCGGTATATATATGTGAAAAATAGAGGGTTCAAGAATAATACTTTTTTGTTTTTTATTAAGTTATTTTAAACAAAATTAAATATTTATTTATTCACGTAAGAGAAACAAAAAGAAAAGAATCAGAAAACAACAACAAATTACAAGACACGCAACTGTTAGACCTATGTGTTTGTTCCGATGGATTTCTGTTGAGATAAAGACCGAAAATAATCGCCGACATATTGAAAGGCTTGATCAAAACACTATTAATTTTTTGTTTTGTTTAAATCATGTTTAAGACGATTTGTAACGTAATATGTTATCGTAGGCGTAGTAGTTTGATCAATTTAAATGGCGCGTAGAATCATAAGGGTAGAACATATTGTCTTCTGTAATCTTTTCTCACTAACTCTATTCAACGAAATAAAATCTAAAGAGCTGATGAAAACAATTGTACTTTCTCAAAAAGAATAGTATATAGTTTTATATTTTGTGTAATTTTAAATTTGATTTTTTTCTACAATACATGTTTGCGATGTACATGTACATGTCACGGTGTAGAACGGAAGTGTACAGTTTTGAGTGGCGATGTTTGTCGAAGCGAGAGAACAAGTAGCGCTGCGTACAGTATTTTGATCGTTGATGGAAAATACGTACATGTAAATAACTTACACGGTAGTAAACTAGAATAAGTTTATACTCGTCATATGAATCTGAAAATCTTAAAATTTCTCTTTGGAAAATATTTTTATTGGATCAAAACAGTGCAAATATTCAATAAGAAAATATATGAAAATATCTAGAGAAGTGTTTCTCATTTTTTTGACAAAAAAAAATATTGTTTCTTGTTGAAAAATATTTCCCCAATAAAATATCTTTCAGACAAAAACGCTACATATATGAAAGAAGCAATGCATTCTTTAAATTTGAAGTTTTTTTAACCATGCCTCGATATTGTTTACTGTACGAGTAGCTCTAAGTATGTACGAACATCTGTATGCGTAGCTCCGAACATTACAATGTGCTAAGATATTTCTGTTTACGGAAATTACGTTTTTAAGATTCGTTTTTAAAACAAAATAGGTTAAGAAAACCAATTAAGAAAAAAATCGGACACAAATAAACGTGTACGAAAAACAAAAAACCATTAATTTGTAAAGTTTTATTTCCCTCATAATTTTTAGCTCACCGAGATGAAGTCGGGGGGAGCTTATGCTATACCCCCAGCGTCGGCGTCGGCGTCCGGACCTGGTTAAAGTTTTTGTTGCAGGTTCTGTATCTAAGTTATTACTAGTCCTATCTTCACCAAACTTGCATGGATGATGCATCTGGACCTACTTATGGACTTGAAAGACTTGGATACTGAATCTGGGTCATGAGTTTCAGATGCTGGAGGAGGTTAAGGTTTTTGGAGCAGGTTAAAGTTTTAGGTGCAGGTGCCCTTTGATAGCAATTTCTCAGTTATTACTGGTCCTAACTTCACCAAACTTGCATGGATGGTGCATCTTATGATACTGATGCACATGACAGGCTTGAATGCTGAATCTGAGCCATAGGTTTCGGATGCTGGAGGAGGTTAAGGTTTTTAGAGCTGGTTAAAGTTTTTGGAGCAGGTGCCCTTTCATGATTATATCTTAGTTTTTACTGGTCCTAACTTCACCAAACTTGCATGGATGGTGCGTCTTATGATACTGATGTACCTGAAAGGCATTGATGCTGAATCTGAGCCATAGGTTTCGGATGCTGGAGGAGGTTAATGTTTTTTAGAGCTGGTTAAAGTTTTTGGAGCAGGTGCCCTTTGATGATTATATCTTAGTTATTACT
>WFKH01010211.1:5834023-5855524 GCA_016163765.1 Magallana hongkongensis | reverse complement strand
TCGCTCACCATTGACGGAATGCCACAGATTGGTTGTGGATTAGTTTGATCCACATATTGTTCCACAGACTGTTCGCGGTATGTCTCTCTTGTCTTAATTATGACATCAGATGGTAGAACGAACTGCTCTTGAGTGTACATTATGTTTATGATTTGTTCACAGCCCTCAGAGGTCAGTTGTGTCTGGATGGCAAGAGTTGTTTGGTTTTTCTCTGGTGTGGATTCGTAATCCAGGATATCATTGCTGTTGTTAACCCTCTCTTCTTGGATGTTTAAACACTTCTTTAATGTGGTGGTTGTTTGATCAGCAGTTGGATTTTCTCCCGAGTTGAACTCCACCATTCTCAAATCACTCATAGATTCCAGCTCAAGTTCTTCAAAGCTCTCTCGTATGATGCTTTCGCTTATCTTACGGAAAACCTGGAAACTCTCATCGGTAAAATCTTCCTCAAACTTGGTCGTCCATGCAGAAACCGTATGCTTGGTGTTTGTCTCTAAGTTCTCTTCAATCTTTATTTCCAGCTGAGTTTCAGTGGACACGTTTACTTTGTTTGAAACTTCGTTTTCTTTCCTCAATGTGGAGACTTTGCTTTTATCTTCTTGTGCCTTGAATTTATTCTCATACGCCTCGACCAAATTTCTAACACTGTGGTTTTCAACTGGATCGTCTGTTTCCTCGCTCAGAGGCTTAAAGATTTGGCACCAAGAAGGTAAGAAGTCCTCGCGCTTCTTTGTATGGACATCTTCATCTAGTAAGAACTCTATATCCAGATCATGCATGTCCAGCAGACGGTATCTCGTGAAGCTTTTGTCGTTCTGTTCATTCACCATAGACTGTATATCTAGAAGATCTACGGACGAAGAGGACTCCATTGACTCGATTTCTGATGCATATGCCATTTTGTCGGTCGGCTTCTTTTCGGCTTTTGTGGTAATGGAAATCATGGGATCTTTATTTCCATGAGAAACTGAGATATTTAAGCACATGTTCAAATCTTTAAACTCTGCATCAAAATGGCGCCTTTCAACTTGATTTTCATCGTCGGATTCAGAATCAAAACAACTGAAGTAATCCGTCAATGACGAGGAAGATGACAACTGTTCATCCGAATTATTTCTGCCTGGCACTGGCAATTTTTCTTGGAATGGTGTCCAGGTCATTGTTTGCAGTGACAATGAATTTTGATCTTGATATAAATCCTGAACAATGATTTCATTCTGCCCAATATCTCCCATAGGAAAGTCTGGGGTAGTGGTGGGGCGGATTTGGCCAATATCGGCCCAGTAGAGATCATCTATGTTGCCACTGTGGCAAATGATGTCATAACTTTCATCTGCATAGCAATCCCATTCCAATGATACCTCTTCCATTGGTTCCTCTGAAAAGTGGTCTGAAATGTATAGATATCAATATACTGATAAATATAGCCCGAGACTAGTATATTTGACAAGTAGATATTTTTTGGGTAGTCGTTACATGTTTGGGGGATCATTCTCTTGGCAGCTGAACTTTTCCTTGCAATTTTGATTTGTAAAATTAGTTTTAGTACATATGATCGTTGAATTTTTCAGAAAAAATTCTAATATCCTAAGTAAGCTAATATAACCTATATTTAATATCAATATCATTACATACGGAAGTGAAATATCATTCGATTTCTATCGTACTAAAGACATACTCCATGTCAACCACACAGCCCCCACCCAAACACGTACTAAATTAACTGTGATGTTTAATGGTGTTGCATAGATTAAAAACTACAAGTTGACTCACCCCCTACGACATCCATATCGGACTCTTGGAAGGGACACTAGAAAAAAGAAATTTTTAATGGTTATACTGAAAACCAACAGAAAAACCAACAAGAGTTTTCCATTTTAACTCCTTACCTGATCGGAGGAAAAATGCTTTCTTGGCGACTAACCAGCGTATCTTTACGTATTTGCTTTATTGCGTCAGTCTATTGTGACGTCATTGAATCGTTACTCGTCATGATCATCCACCCAGAGTTATCGTTCCCGCTATGCTCTCTGCTGAGAGATTGTTTTACATAAAGCTTTACGAAATTCAATCCACTTCATTTGATTTTCTGTATGTCTCCCATACTTTTGAAAAAATCTTTACTCATAATAAATGCACTGATTCATATTGAATACGTCAAACAGTAAAATTAATTTCGGTTACTTGTATCGTCACTTTATGTATGAGATCTTCCATAAATAATATATTTTATGTGAGTTAAATGAAATTCTCGATATTCGTCCCTTAAAAACACTACAGGTGTATAGGGTGGTCTTCAAGTCGATGACGACTCAAATTGCAATGACTGTAAAACTTATATTTCAAAGCAACTTGAATTATACATATATTTTCAAGAATTAGCATTTTCATGTAAAACAGCTAAATATCTATGAGAATTCTTTTATATCTTAAATAATTTAAAATCCAATTACAAATATTAGCAGAAGGAAGATTTCTGTTAAAATGGCTCTAGATTAATAATTCAGAAATCAGTTTTGCACAAGACGATATCTTGATAAAAATTTTCTTCAATCAGGGTATCCGAGTACTTAAAGGTTTTCCTATACAAATACGAATCACATAAAATCCAGCAAACCTTTATTTTTCTGTCATTGATATAGATAGTAAATTACTAAGACTAATAATTACAATTTTTCCTCTCAAAAAATTGCATTTCACTTGAGGACAAAGCACGCATAATATGAGCAATAATAAAAAAAAATACCGGTACCCATTCTTAAAGTATCACCAATGAGGGCGTTCATTAATTTGTGGAATTCATAAAATTTGAAAAATTTTAAAAACCAATTAATCGTTCGATGACTTAACTGACTCCACATATATAACTCTATTCTGTGGACATGTAATAGATATACCATTACCAAGATAACATGGATCATACGGTACGTTGGTGTGCGTCTTAATCTGATAACTCTTAATTGATGATTTGAATATAGGTTATTCGTTATAAATTCATTACTACGTGGTATAATAGGGGCCGGACGAGTTTTGTATCATCCTCTGGTCTGGGACAGGCCGTCACATAACGTACTCGACCATCCAATGTACCACGTACAGACCGTGCTTGGGGACAGGATTGACCCCCCTCCCCATCCCTTAAGTACAGACCTCCGGATCTTGTCTTTACTCCTTTTTTCATAAATCACGTGCACCCTTTTATGACATATTTCTGATCTATACATTTATGCCCCCATGCCAAAAAATGACCTAAAACAAAAATGTAATAAAAATCATAGATGGGTTACATGATTTTTATAAAAAAAAATGTTTTGTTTAGATAATTTTTCGGACTAAGGGTGTTAAATTAGAAATATCATAAGTGAGAAACAGAAAATTCGCCTTCTCTCTCTCTCTCTCTCTCTCTCTCTCTCTCTCTCTCCCACGGATTAGGATTTTCATTTCATGATTTGCTAATTTGTCCTTTTTGTCTTTTTTGGCTTGTCACGAATTTTTGGATGAGTCTCCCCCCCCCCCTACTTTTAAAAACGATGCTACGTGCCAGTTATTTACCATGAAATATGCATTCATTTATAATGATTGTAATGCACAGTATTAATCACTACAGTTCGTCGTGACATATACATGCATACTATCATTATATCCGTGATGCGGATTTTTCTAAAAAATCATCGTTATTTATAATTACATTGACCTTTGAATGCTATTCAACAGAAATGAACTTATCTGTAAAATGAAAATTCCATTATAGAATATATATACCCGGGGACATTTGACCAATTTTGAACACCTGTCAACCAATGATTTTTTTTTTCATCATATTGAAAAATTGTAGTTATCGTTCCTTGAAATCTATAAATAGATGAATAGTTTCTTTTAGACGCCATTTTGACAACAAACGACTCATAAACAGAGCGGACAAAAATGACGATTTACAAAGTAAACAATCAAGAAAAGAATGAAAAGAAGGATATTTTAGAACAGAAACTTCTTGCAGCCGTTGTGGTATGTATCTTTATGTGATTTTTTAAAGCCTTTGATAATTCTATCTGGTTTTGTACGAGTTGACTTCGGTTTCTTGCCGTCGGCCGACATGGTTTAAGATTTTAATTGATTAGCAGCAGCACCGCTTTCAAATTTTTATTTTTTCTCTTACAAGTATTAAGATATATGCTTTATATTCAAGTTGCGTCTGATTTTAATAATGATGTGATTTCTATCATTGTGATGGTAGCCTCTGAACTTAAATTACGCAACAAATCAGTTTTCTGACCGCAGTCTCTTTGTTGTGGTCACTGGTGTATTTTCTATATATATAACATCTATCAACCTATTGATCAGTGTCATTATACATATAACGTTATATATCTCCACATTATACAAGTTGGGAACAGTCACCCAAATTTGTTATAATCTATAGTCATGTTTGGGGGTATATTGTGAGGATCCAATGGAATATTAATTTACAGTGCAATAAATGTTTTTTTTTATTTAATTTTGCAAATATGATATGTAATCTGTGTTAAAATAGATAAAATGAAACAATTTTGATAAACTATTTTTTTTCTGTAACCCTACTGTTTGAAAGAAATGTATTTATTGACTAACCAATTCGAAAACTTTTATTTTATTTCACTTTAAATTATTCAGTTTTTAATATTTTGTCTCAAACTGAATAACCAATTTTGAAAAATTGGTTTCAGCCTTTCATAGACCTAGAAGGAGGGTAAGTGAAATGTCGCCAAGTTCAGTCCCTTCCATTGTTCTTTTGTATTTGTACACAGGCTGATTCAGAAGTTCCTGACACCCATGTAGAGGTTGATGTTGCCCCACCCCCCAGGCGCCACTCCCGGGCCTGGCTCAACCTGTTCCTGATATTGGTGGCCATTCTGGTGCTGGCGGCCGGGATAACGGGCGGAGTACTTCTGTATAAACGACTCTCACACAAGGTGCGTACAGAGGCCTTTCCATTGTTGCGACAAATAACATTATTGGATGTTGTTCAGATGGCAGAATGCCTATCCCTTATACCTATCAAAATTGGTCACTGTCTAGCAGGCAAAACCACAAGACATTAAGTTAAGTTCAAAGTGAGAGAAAATTAACTAATCAAGCTTTCTTAACATTTGCGCATGTATTGTTCAAACTGAACACTGCAAGTAAACTATACAATATGGCTACATCATGCTTGTACATGTACTTATCTCATATCAGAACTTAAAAAAAAAAGATCTAGAGGGATACATTTCTTTGAAATAACAAGTGGTTAAAATCTTCCTATTGTTCATATGACCAACACAAGGATGAGATGAGAATAAGTCAGTTTATAAGTTTTGCATAGTTTATTTATCTAACAGATAAAGTACATTGTATACAGTGTTTAGATCTGTTAAATGTTATCTTCATCCCCTGGACTAAAAATTAAGGAGAAATCAGTAACCTGCTATATTAATTGCCCATTTAAAGTGTGTCCAAAGAGGTAAAATTAAATGAGAGATAAAAAAAGTAAATAACCTCAAAGACAAATTAATAACATATTCAATACATGAAGTATTAAGTCCCCATCCTCCCCCCCCCCCCCCCCCCAAAAAAACCCCAAAATTTAAACCCCCCCCCCCCCCCTATCTACCCAATATTCCACAAGAAAGATTTGTTGTTGTAGGAGTTCATAAATGCACGTGTATCTCAGTTGTTTTGACAGGCTTTTAATGCTTAACTTTTAATGCTTAAACATGTTAAAATAAAAAAAAACTATTTGTATATTTTGTAGACACATGAAGGAGTAAGTACAATATAAGTTATGAATATGAAATTAAACATGGAGTCCCTTTCACAATATGAGTTGCTTATTTAGAAAATCAACAATGCTTGCTCCAGAGCTTCACACCTTCTCTTGGCTGTTTACTTTTTAATAGATTAATTAATAGGAAAATGCAATTTAGTACACATTTATGAGAAATTGATGTTTGCATTTATTATTTTAACAGTTATCGTGCTTAGAACTTGCATTGCTAAATGATTATCTATATTCATGTTTATGTGAATACAGACATAAATTGCATCAGATGTAGAACAGCTGTTTTCCTGCACAGTGAACATTGATAAAGGCTATTTTAAGAATTTGCTAAGCTTTATCTTCTTCCAAGTAAAATGTTCCTATTTATACAGAAAAATGCATGAGCTTCAGGAAATCTAATACCGGTACTTAAAAAGATATTTCATTTTTATTAAAATTACATGCATGGTCTGGCAAACAAAAGGAGTCATGCATAATGTAAATTGCAGTTCATTGCATGAATGTTATGTGTAAAACTGTAATTGAATCCTTAAGTGAACAACACATATTGTGCTATCTAAATTTAGTCCACTAAAATGAGGAAGTGCTTTTTTGTGTAGAATTTCAATTTCATTAAAATTTTAAGTTAAATTGAGAGATTTAATTTTTTTAATGAAACCACATGATGGAAATGACTTCAACATTTTAATAATAAAATGTACTTAATAAGCATACACAGCAAGTGATTTGCCTTGTCAGTATACATGTATGTTATCATATTTTTTCTGACTGTAAAGAAAAAATAATAAGACATTGTCCTTTCATGTAAAAAAAAGAGAAGATTTTAAAATGTAATAGAGGAGATGCGATCAACATCCTGTTATTTTACGCCACTGAGACAGCAAGACTAGTCATCTTCCTGCTTGTATATTCTTTATCATTTGCTGCACTTATAAAGAGGAAAACTAATTGATACAGCGTAGCTCTAATGCTTAGGTTTTTACATTGTGTTGGTTTGTCAGTAGAAGAGTGTCAGCCCCAGACTAATTATACGTAGGCGAGACTGATGCTGCTCTTAGGAAGCGCATATTAGTTATAGGAGAATTAGCAAGGATGTGTTTATAAGGGGGGAAATTAATTATAAAATATCATGTGTGAATGACTCGCTGTTTGAATGAACTAAAAATATAACACTGATCATTACCTGCTTAACAGGAAACTTAGTACATGTACGTACATGTACTTGTATATGTTGCTTTGATTTGTAATGGTTTTGGGAAAATCTTGTGTGTAGAATAACCATGTACAAATTTTCAAATTCATTAATCACTTTCACAATTTAAATAACACTTGTTTACACAGGAAGTTTATTTTAAAATACCCACCCCCCCCCTTTTTAATATTTATTAAAGCTACTGTGATTGATTTAAAAATTTTCAATTTTTTAATTGTGATTGCTCATTCCAATTATATTGATTCATATTTTGACAAATGAAATTGCAAATAAGTAAGCATGTTTGGCAAAATGTGACTCACTACAAACATTCTGAATATAGAAAAGTTTAGTACAATTTTGTACCTATTTGAAAGTTTTGAAGAGTGAGGCACAATCATCAGTATAGGGTAGAACCATCTCAATCAGTCACTAGTGTCATCAGTATTTGAATTGTTAATATAAAGCCTGTAAAGTACTAGAATATCTCAATGCTTGGAAATAATAGTAGTTCAGCTCTGTCTATTAATCAACAAAATAAGTATTTGTGATCATCTAGCTGCTATTATCTTTATATTAATTTTAAATATGATAAGAAAAATCATCAATTAAAATAATGATGCAGTTACTATGTGAATAAACAACAAAACAGGCATAGTTGACTCAAGCTATACAGCATCATTTGTTCACTGCACCAAGCTTTGGTTTAAAAATAATTTGTGTATGTTCGTATTCAAAGTAAGTAACGATTTCTCCTCTCTCAGACTAAGTGTCTAAAGTACAGGTAAGCGTCAATTCCTCCTCTCTCAGAGTATCATGTGTAAGTAACGATTTCTCCTCTCTTAGACTAAGTGTCTAAAGTACAGGTAAGCGTCAATTCCTCCTCTCTCAGAGTATCCTGTGTAAGTAACGATTTCTCCTCTCTCAGACTAAGTGTCTAAAGTATAGGTAAGCGTCAATTCCTCCTCTCTCAGAGTATCCTGTGTAAGTAACGATTTCTCCTCTCTCAGATAATCCGCGGACAGTGTGGATTCCGGGCTGACCTCCAGTCCACCATGATGGACAATGACATCAGACCTGATGTTCCAAAGGACCCTTACTTCCTCTCCAATCAGCAGGTAGACCAGCAGTGGAGCAAGGATAAGACGGAGGAACCAGTGCTGAACAAGCCCCACAAGCACCACCGCCACCACCGGCCCCAAATGATGCACTATGACCTCTCGGAAGACGTGCAGGTTATTGACGACCAGTTGGAGAGGATCCACATGCCAAGTTTCAAGGACTTCCGTGACACCATGATTCTCCACGACTTTCAGAAGGTATTATTTTCGGAGAATAGAAGCATTTTGACAAATTTTGAAATAAATGAAAAATGCTTTGAAATGCGGTTGTTTTTAGGTCATTAAGAATTGTTGAAGTTTGGGTTTTTCATTTGCAGAATTACACAGCTATTGTGGATTATGACAAAAGGTCTTGCTACATCATGAAGTTGGATAGAGTGAAAGTGACCCCTCCCAAGGATTGGATTGATCTCATCCAGAAGTTTGCTGTAAGTTCACTATCCCAAGCTCCCTTACCCCCATTCCAGTTTTAAACTAAAAATGCCATATTTATAATGCCACATCATTACTTTGAAATTTGCAAAAAAGTAACCAAAGATTATGAATTAAAATGTAACAGGCAATAAGGATTTTCTTATTTACAAGTGCTGCATGCCAACACAAACTTCCAAATGCCTATGAAATTTTTAACCCATTTAAACCAGATAACTAAATTTACTCAATTGTTACTGTCTGTGTGAATTGGGGAACTGATCTCTTTTAGACTGGTTACTACATGCCCAGGGCTGACGTTCTCAGGAAACAGTACCGCGTGACCTTGCCAGCTCTGAAGGACATTTCATTCCTGGGTCGCTACATTGAGAAGGAGTGCCTGTACTTCCAGACCTACACAATGGAGAAAATGGTTGGAGACCACTGTATGTACACATGCTGTTCTTATTAAACACTGTAAACCAACTTTTTTATTTCATGACAACTTTATTTCATGATTTACTAGTTGTTAACTTATTTCCACAATAAAGCCTATAACTGTGTAAACCAACTGAAACAAATGCAAAAGACACTAAAGTAAACAGTGATAACATTTGTGATGAGGAGGCTAAATTATCTTGCATGCATAAAGTTGGTTTACAATAATTCACAGTTTTGTGATGATAATTTACAAAGCATCATGAAAAGAACTTTGAGGTTAAATTCTAGAAAAATGATAATGATGAAAATCATTTTCTTGATGAAGACTTGACATTGCACTTAATACATCCCTATGTTTTTTTACAGTCATTGCCAAGCGGGATGTTAGTGGGTTGAGCAATGCTCAATACAGTTACTACGAGCCCCGCATCAATAGCTACATTCAGATGCAGCTGTTTAAATCTCAGTAATAGAGAACAGGGCCGAGGTATGAGAGCAGATTGTTGTTGAACTTTTGTTGCCAGAAAGAAAGAGGATTTTAGATCTCTTGATGGACGTTGTACTTTTTCAGGGGATTTTTTTAAGTCCCACCTGGTTTCTACAAAGAAACTTTTCTGTTTTTGTACATAATAATACATGGAACTTAATAGATTATCAAGGAAAGCTCATGTGTCTATTAGTTGAAATTTCCGTCTCCAACTAAATCTAATGGTTGGTCAATCTTGTAAGCCACCTTTCAACCAATTTGCTAAATCAAAAGCACAAGTACTCACATTATTTTAAGTTATTTCATTGTTAAAGAAATTAATTTTGACTCAAGAGCCTTCCTTAGATATGTTTAGATTGATTTTATTCTGTTTGTTATACAAGTTGTTAAGCGTATAAAATATGCTTTGATCTGTAACATTTAGTTTCCCATAGCCTTGTCATGCGTATGTTGTATAAATTGTTATGTGTATTGTAATGATCCAGCATCAAAATGCCTGTTGATAAGACAGCCTACACTTCCCCACATGTTTCTATGTGATCGGGCAACAGGGCTGCATATGCTTGTTTCATCTCTAACAGGATTGTAAAGTTTGCTTAACAATAATAGTTTGAGGGTGTATATTAACACTGCAACTTTCTGATGTACCAGTAGTACATGTACATATATTAATTGTTATTTTTATAGAAAATAAATAAATGTATGTTAAGAAATGAAAAACTTATAAATGGCAGATTTTAACACGTCAGTTTATTGTTAATTTTGAACTCATCGCGGGCAGGATTTTTGTCTTTGCATTTTTCCACTCATTTTTAATATAAAAACGTTATTAAATCAGATGGTCATTCTGAAAAAAAAAAATCAAATGTTTTAATTTCACTATTAAAGTATTGTATAGTAGTAGTGCTTATTATCTTCATATAATTGAGGTTTCGTGATGAAAGCATTATTTTTAGCATGAATAGAATTTCATTTTGAAAGTAATTGTTAATAACATGCTATCTGGTCAAGAAATTGTGTAAATTTCTGTGCTCGATTGTGATTTAACTGTCGTCTTCTGTTGGAAGAAATTGACCCTTAATTTTCAAGTCAAGACTACCGGGCAATTCCTAATAAAACAAACTCAAGCAATTTTATGAAAATTATTTTATTAGCATACAGTTACAAAATTCATTTTCTGTTAGTTTTAACTTCTTATTTTTTTTCTCTTATAAACAAGAATAATACATGTATATTGATTAAACGATTTCAATTTGATTCATTTTTATATACCGTTTCATTTTATATTGTCTACTTTAATTTCAGTACATTTGAAAATGTAATTAAAATGTAAATCGAATCATTAAAATCAGTATAAAAATTGTTGTGTTTGTTGAATTTTCTATGTTAAGGAAATGAAATAATAATAATTTTATAAATATTAAAATGTAAGAGAGGAAACTGGATTTATATCTATTGCAAATCTTATTATACCCCTGCAAACCAAGTCTAGGGTGGTATATTGAAAACACCCTGTCCGTCTGTCTGCAAACGCAGTTTTGTCCCCCATATAGAGTTTTTTACTACTGCATGGAATAGTCAGAAAATTTGTACATATGTTGAACACCATCTGAAGATGTGCACCTGCAAGTTTTATTAAGATCAGACAAGATTTAATGATTTTATTAACGTTACACTGATGTTGAAAAGTAAGGGAGGTAATCCTTACAGATTTTATTAATTAATTAATAGTAAACACTCTTAAATACATTTATATAAATACATCCAGTTGGAGGTTTTTTGTCTTTATTTCATAACTAAATATATGTTTTATAAGTATTCTATCAACTCACAATGCAAAATTTTTGTTTGTCAATGTTAAATTCTTAGGAGCTAATAAGAACATCAAAGACAAGTGAGGCTAAATTCATTTGTCCCAAGAGGGCCATTTTTGATGGAGCATGTGTTTTGGAAAAATTGATTATCTGTAAAATGGGCAGTGGTTTGTGGGTTACTTTAATACTGTTTCATATAAACAAAAAGTTTCAATCATTATAAGGAAATAAATAATATTATTATTAGCTCACCTGAGCCAAAGGCTCAAGTGAGCTTTTCTGATCAAGATTTGTCCGTTGTTTGTTGTTGTCGTTGGGGTTGTAAACTTTTCACATTTTCATCTTCTCCTCCAGAACCACAGGTCCGATTTCAACCAAACTTGGCACAAAGCATCACTGGGTGAAGGGGATTCAAGTTTGTTCAAATGAAGGGCCACGCCCTCTTTAAAGGGGAGATAATTTAGAATTATTGAAAAAAAATTTGGTATTTTTGAAAAAATCTTCTCAAAAACAATTTGTCCAGAAAAGCTCAAAGGATGACTGCACTTAAGGACATGCGATATTTGCGAGAAAATAAACTTTCAAAAGAAGAAGTTTTCTTTCAATTGCAGAAATGGTCAACGTCTAAACTGCAACTTTACGTAATTGCGTTAAATAAAAGTATGTTGTTACCAAGTACGAATTTGTTTTCATAAGCGGGGGTCATCACGATTTCTTGAATCTCCATACGATAATGAGGACGCCCTCTTTTATACTGACTTCCTACATAGTCAGCGCATGTTTGTCTATTGTTCTCCGTTTAACAGTAGTTGTATAGTTGCATTATCAAAGTTATGTCAAAGGGAGATTACTAGACAAACATGCGCTCATGGTTTACATGAGAAAATACTGCTTCTTCTTACTTTCGGTTTCCCTGTTGTAACCAAGGGTTGATGCATGTTGAATATTATAATTCACCACGTGATTTCTCACCTCAGGTAACTTTGTGAATACAAAATTCTATCACGTGACGTGTAAGGTAGCATGTTATGCGCTAACTAGGACAATGTTTTCGAACACGTTAAGTTGTCAAGCTATGATTAAAAGTCTTCTGTACTTACATGGGCGTGGTCTAGTTGTTGAAACCATAGTAAATAGTATACTTGTACCATATAGAATAGATAGGTTTATGGTGAAAGAGTGATCACATAAATTTTTATACATCGCATTGTTATTCATGCTAGTCTAATTTTAGTACCATTCTGATAATGTCAGCTCCGACTCTCATGCATATTAATATCAATCGTATGTTTGATCAAGGGCAGATAAGCAAAAATTCTCCTTTTTTCGAAAGTTGTAAGGAGAAAAACATAGAATGAGCTTATTGTATCAAAGTCTAAAATCTTCATGTATGTTGAAAATTGACTAGACTCTTTAAAAATTTTAACAAAAGTGATATTAGGTTAAGAAATAAACGCAACAGAAGCGACCGAAAAGGGCCCAAAACCCGGCGCTAAGTGCAGTCATCCTTTGTGTGGAAGCATCCCCAGGTAGTGTAGATTCAAGTTTGTTCAAATCATTGTCCCCGGGGGTAGGGTGGGGCCACAATGGGGGATAGAATATATAGAAAAAAATCTTTAAAAATCTTCTTCTCAAAAACTATTAGGCAAGAAAAGCTCAAATTTGTGTGGAGGCATCCTCAGGTAGTGTTGATTCAAGTTTGGTCAAATCATGGTCCCTGGGGGTAGGGTGGGGCCACAATGGGGGGATCAAGTTTTACATAGGAATATATCGAAAAAAAATCTCTAAAAATCTTCTCAAAAACTATTAGGCAAGAAATGCTCAAATTTGTGTAGAAGCATCCTCAGGTAGTGTAGATTCAAGTTTGTTCAAATCATGGTTCCTAGGGGTAGGGTGGAGCTACAATGGGGGGATGAATTTTTACATTGGAATATATAGAGAGAATCTTTTGAACAATTCTTCTCAAAAACCATTGGGCCAGAAAAGCTCAAATTTGTGTGGAAGCATCCTCAGGTAGTGTAGGTTTAAGTTTGTTCAAATCATGATCCCTGGGGTATGGTGGGACAACAATGGGGAGGGGGGTGTTAAATTTTTACATGGGAAAATATAGAGAAAAATCTTTAAAAATCTTCTGGAAAAGCATTCAGCCAAAGAAAAGCTGAAACTTGTGTGAAAGCACAGATTGTGCAGATTGAAGTTTGATCATGATTCCCTGGAGAAAAGGGGAGGAAGAGAGGGGGGGGGGGGGTAAATAGAAATAAAGAAATATCTAAAACAACAAAAGGGGTTTGGTAATATGTGGATAAAAATCGTCATATTTTTTAACTTTTTGTGTTAGATCTACTGTACTTAATTGTCAAGATATTTTGAATTTGATACTATTATGCTCATTTAATCAGTTACGGCTATTGTTGCTCAAGTGAGCGATGTGGCCCCTGGGCCTCTTGTTAATCAAGAAATGAATTAATTTGAAAAGTAATACTTAGAAGCTGTTTAAATTTAGTAGTCAAATAAATGATGAAGTGACCCTATAGGGCATTAATGTAAATGAAATTTAAAACCATTGATATGATTATAGTGTTTTGGCAATTTTTAAAATTGTTTGTAATTTTACATTTAAACAATGGAAGTATGCAAATTATGATGATGTTTTGCGAGTTTATCCAAGATCATAGTCCTATGGGATCAATTTTCTGAGATATGGAGTTGCACTGTACCATAGGAGAAAGTGAGGAAATTTTGAAACAACTAATTGCATCTGTCAAGACTCAGATTAGAAACACTCTGTCCACTCTGACAGCCAGTTCCAAAAAGCATGGAAAACAAGATAGAACCTTCCCTGACAAAAGAATTTTCCTTCCTAAATAAATCTGTAAACAACTATAAATAGAACAGTGACCACAGGTGAAACCCAAAGAGGAATAACCAATGAAATAAAAAACAAACACAATATAAATTTAAATATATTTAACTAAATAATATTTTTATTCTGAAATCATAGTTAAACTGCTGAAAACCAATAAATAAATTAAAGCGAAGAAATCCGTCACCAATGATTGAAATTCGCGAAATAAAATATTAAAAAAGGTAAAACTTTACTCTATTACAGAAGCACTAAATAAAGCATTTTATTATTTATAGTATCTACTTTTGAATCTTCTCAATTATTCGTAAAAAGTGAGTAAAAGTACGTGAATTATTATTATTATTATTATTGATTTAAACGTTTCACAGAAGAAAGAACCAATTTTTCATATATGTAAAGGTTGTCATGGCAACTTGTCTACTTGGGAGTCTGAGGTCAGCCCGTTCAAGACCGTGGCTTTAGTTTCGATCGATCAAGAAATAAACAGCAAAAGTAGTAAGAAGACACCAATGGACGATGTAAAATTTATTACTTATAACAACTTGAATTAAATAAAAGCTAAACAATACATCTATCACAGTTCTTGAAAACTAGAAGAATGCGTATACTAGTATTATTACGCCGACAGCTATAGATCGTGCTTTGGATCGCATAGATTTCTGTCTAGTCATGCATGTATAAATTACAATTAATAGAGGGAAACATACTTAGTGGATGTAAATGTATACACTGAGAATAAAAATCAAAATAATTTTCTTGAGACAAAGAAATTTCTGATCGCAGGAACATGACTGACTCGTTCATATTGCTCTGGCGCTATTCCTTTGTTCTTGCAGTCTAAAAATTGACATTGCTGGTAAGATATAAGTGATATACTTAATATCGGACTGTTTCAATACAAGCCCCAGAATCATTAAGCTGTCTAATGCTTACGTCAATATTTAAACACAGTTTAAAAGTTTAACTACTGTATGCAAACATTTTGAGAAATGTAATTTAGGATTATAATTTCATATCGTATTGCTTCCTAAGCATTTCAAGTGTCAATCTATGATTAGTAGTAATAGGTATTTGGTAAGATACTGAAATTTTGACTTAAGTAATTTTTCATGATCCTTGACCCAGATGTTGCTCAAAATTGAGCTCTAGTCATGCCAATGCAAAAAAAAAAAAAAAAAAAAAAAAAAAAAAAAAAAAAAAAAAAAAATTAAAAAGACAAATTTTTCGGTTTTAACGGGCCGAAATCTCTGAAAGCTTTTACATATACACATGAACTAGAACATGCAGAACTGTATTCTGCGTTTATCTAATACAGACTTATTATGTCTTTGCATTTTTTTCAACCTCTCATAAATCATTCGTTGTTTTATATCGCACAATTTCAACATACTGGATATATATAGCATCCACGGTGAAGGCGCGTTTAAGAACTTGTTACCTCAAATAGAGGGACAACGTACGTGTCTCAAAATAACTGAAGATGAATGCGTTTAATCCCAAGATTCACGTGGCCAGTATTATCAGAAACATTTCTTTTTAAATTGGTTGTAACTTAAGGCTCCCGGTAGTTTGCTACGGTGTAAACATTAATGTCCAACCAATGGCAAGATGGAAATAGAAAAACGGATAGTATACGTAACTTGTAAAAAAATTAGTTAAAGATACTAGATAATATACAAAAAATGTAGAAAGTATGTTGTAGTCAGCTTGCACAACACTATCATCGATGTAATAAAACTTTAAATAGACCCCTTCACGGTAACTGCGGTACTGCTCTTTTGCAGGGCAAATTGACATAGTTTGGTGAACTATGATGTAACGTCAATTGTTTCATTTACGTCATTTAATTATCTACCTATTAAAACTATGAATCTTTAAAGATCATTACTTGTCACTCACTTTGATGCAAAAAAAAAAAAAATTCAAAAAATAAATGTAACATTAGACCTTATCTTTATCTTGTTTTCATGATCAGCTAAATCAGGACGGTTTCCATATAAAGGAAAAAATATATAGTACTTGACTTTATTATAAAAAATATTCTCTGGACTTTTTTTCATACTAAATATGCCATGAGTGTGTTGTCAGGGCTGCCTTGGTCATTGTTTGTCTGACACTCTTCCTCACATTAGTTAAGAGGACTGGACTATATTGATGTATTGGTATTTGAGAAAATTTTAAAGCCAAAAAAAAAAAAAAAAAAAAAAAAATTTAAAATTTTATTTAACGAAGCAATAGTTTATATATAAAAATTAAATAAAATCATTTGTAAAACTTAAAGGTAGATCTCATGAATAATTAGTGTTGACCATCTAGCCTCCTTAATGTAAGGAACGAAACATAGTAGGCCTTGACGTTTGTGGCAATGAGTGGTAAAGATCTTAAAGAAAAGGACCAACTTTTTTTATATTCATTATATGCATTATTTTCCTCTCCTACAACATGATATTTAACCAAGATACTGTGTTTTCCTCTTGTCCATTGGCGAACAAAACATTTACTTTTACATGTGCTTTCTAGGTTTGAGCAGAGGATGTAAAACCATGAAAAAAAAATTGAAAAAGACAAGACTCCTGTAAGGTTTGTGAGAGTTGTTTTTCTTTTTGACTTCCAAGATTCGTAAAAATACAGACAAAAAAAAAAAAAAAAAAGAAAGAATAACAACAAATATTTATCTAAGAATAAACAAATAACATTAACAAAACATGTGACAGAAATTTTAATATGATAAGTTAATGTGTAATGTAATATGTTGTATATTTTTAATTAAAAAAAAATTAAATATGTATATTTCAGTCCGAGTATTTGCAATTGTTATGTTTCTCTGTAATTGTTTTCAAGTACAGCGTTGTAGAGTTATTTTATATATTTAGCGTTTTATAAACTGTGTATACTAATAACGACGACAAGGAGTCCTCCGTCCAACATTGTATCGGTGATGCATTGTCTTGGCTCCTGTTGAATTTTCCCGCCAAAGGTCCAAATTAAGAGAAAATCGTCGACTTCGACATGAGTAAACAACATTGCTATCATTAAAAAAATAATTAACATCATCTTAATATAATTTACTTTCATGGAGATATGCTGTCATTCAATGCAAATTTTCCATGATACGCTGTTTTTCAAAAACAATTTAACATAAATCAGCATAGATGTTAAAACATCTTTAAAAATAGAAATGTGTGGTTAATTTATTATTTCATTTACAAAACGTAAAAAAAATAATCGCAGGTCGCTTAAAACGAACATGCATATCCTGGTACAACTCGATTTATTTTAAAGCTGCATGAAATTATGGCTTAAAACCTTGCGAAATCACTCATTGTGTTAACAACTGTCATTACCCGGAAAGTTTAAAGGCATTTTATATCCAAATATGAAATAATTATGTTTTTTTCTTTTCTGGATGTTTGCATTACTATACAGCTACATGATTTTAATTGATATCTTATTAAATACTTAACTTTAAAATCAGCAGATTGGAAAAATATCAATCTAACATGCAAAAGTACTACAGAGATAAGATCTCCATTTTTTACTACTGACCTAGATCCTGAAGGCTGGAACACATAAGTCTGTACCTCCGACACCTGCGTATTATCGCACACAATACGTGACAGTCTTAGTCTCTTTATTTCGTTTAGCTGATCTAAAACACAAAATCAAATTGTGTTACAAAGTCACCAATTCGAATAAGCTATAACCATAAACAAATACTGTATACCGGGAAATATTCGATCCCGTTTTATTTTTGCCTCTTTAAGCCCTCGTTGTCAAAGATGGATTTAAGGACTGGGCGATTTCATATCTCTTTAACACAACTGTGTCTGAGCAAATTCAATACAAGGCGAATTCGTTTTTAAAGTGTAGAAGGGCGAAAAAAAATACGGAGCGAAAATAACCGTGTAAAGATAGTTAAATTACAAATTCAGATACCTGAACAATTAAAGTTCTTACCTTCCTGGAATCCTGTTGGTAAGAACTTATTTTCGTACCAGAATCTGTCGCCAGCTTTAAGGTGGTAGAACTGTTTTGCAATAAGACAGGCAAATGTCGGCCCGACAAGTCCTCCCGGTAGATGGCGCTCCGACAGGGCAGCTGGATACAGATCCATGTCGTCTGGATGTCTGTTGTTAAGTATTATAACAGTAATTATGCATGCAAATGCACAAATAATATCATATATCTGATCTTACATTTTGTACCTTAAAATACTTTTCGTATTTTAAATACATCAGGGTAAACTACATATTAATGTTAACCGAAATCTTGAAAATGTTCGGAAATGACTAGCGTTTATGGTTGTAAAAAGGGAAGGTGGGGATAAAAATAAGAAATCGGACGCAATGCCCACATTTTCTTATTTGATTTAATTAATGCTTATAAAAAATTAAAATAAAATGTCAATCGGATAACGATTTGATCACAATGCATTTAAAGCATCTGATTCAAAAAGTATTTGAAGCACAATTTTAGAGTGCAATATAACTTATCGTAAGTCGTTAGATATTGTTGGGAATTTTATAATGGTATCTTTTCAGAGGCGTTTAAATATAGTACTTAAAAAAAATTATTTACCTGTATAAAGATTTTAACAAGGTGGCGTCCTCTGGATCGTGATCAACCATACCTCCAGGACCAGTGCTAAAATGAACCACCGGTTTAAACCCACAGAACTTCCTCCAAGCATTATACCCTGGAATTCCATGATCCCGCCCTCGTTGAATGTTCAGGGCTGCCAGATCGAAACTTTTTTGTTCTTTATCCAAGAACAGCTTATTCCTGACGCCATCATCAAAACACTTGTCGTCTGCTGCCATAAAATCGCCGATCATCCATCGACCCAATCCGTCGAAGCCTCTGCCGTGACGATATTTGGTCAAGATCAGCCCGGGCCTGTTAAAAGTTTTCTCAATGGGAACGATTTGAATTGGCTTGCGAGAGGAAGAAAACAGAACCTGGTTATTCGGAACCTGTGAGTGACCAAACCTGAATGCAGCCACACCGAACACGTTTGAGATGGACGGATTAACGCTTGGGTCATAAACGGTGCTATGACCTTTTCTCTTCGAGCGGAGAGAATATTTGGATCGAATGTCCCTCGGTAGGAGCAGAGGTAAGTACTCGGTATACGTTATGTGCTGGATGGCAGCAATGATAATTTTCCTCGTTTCTTGGTACAATGTCTCGTCACACCAGTAGGGGTTGACCGTGGAGAGACCACGTGCAATTCTGTTATGTTCACGGACAAACAATAGATGTAAATATGTCAGCGAAGGGACCACCATACTTCTTTTGTCTCCTGAAAAAAACCACCCATTTGCATTCATTTGTATAAATTCCTGTAAAATAGAAGTCTTAGAGAATATATTCACAAAATATGTAGTTTGGGAAGTTATAATAAGTGTTTTATATATATATATATATTTCAAATTAGAAAAATATATTTAAATACGTTTTAGTACATGTATAATTTTATCACATGTTTTAATTGTTTTAAGATGTTTGACGTTAAATTGAAGACCTAACATAACTGGGTCGTTTAGTTACTAATCCCATACATGCCTGCATGAAAACAATATTCCGACGGTTTCTTAACTATGCAGTCGCTTTTATTGGTTTGTGGTAGCATTTCGTCGTCTGTCAGTTTCAAGAGACCTATTGGGACAAATAAGATATCTAATAAAAAAGATATCACTTCAAAACTTCAAAACACAGAAATAATTAACCAAGGGTGAGCATATCAAGTTTGTACGCGCTAGCATATTCAATGTTCAAATCATTTTGTGTCAGACTTTCAAAGGTCAGACTTAATGAAACAAAGGTAACTTTAAAATACATACTAGTATAAACCAAAAACGATCATATAGAGCTTGTATGTGCTAGTGTATTCAATGACCAGATGTCGTACTTTGAAGCAAGTCTTAAATGTACACTGCCACCCATTGCTCTGAGAGTGAGATTGGCTAAGATGTGATCGACCCTATAGGACCATACCTTTGTGCCCAGCACGTAGGTTTCTGGCGTCCTCGACTGTGGCCCCGTACACCATAGAACCGTCTATGAAGGAGGTGTGCTGATTGATCTGGTTCCTCCATTCTGTGGGAGAGGAAACACAATTATAAACAGAGAGAGAGAGAGAGAGAGAGAGAGAGAGAGAGAGAGAGCAAACGTAGACAGCATGCAGCTCAAATTGAACTATTAAACCTAAACTCATATGCACTCATTCTTGAGAATACAAAATAAGATGACTATTTTATGTTAATATCATTTTTACGTGCCCGGTCAACCATCAGTATGCTTCTGCGTTATGTTTTAAAAATAAGTTACCATGCCAACTACGTCTGCTAACTGCACGTGGTAATACCTGGTACACAGCCGTCTTCCGGTGCCGCGGCCGATCGGACAAACTCCATACACTTGTCAGAGAAAAACGGGTCATCGTCGGGTATCCGGATTGGAAAGCAGGAGCAGGACTCTCTGAATTGAAGTCAACTGGTTCTTATATTATTCTATAGTTCATCATCAGCATATTCATTAACTTACTTATCATTTGAAAATTTCTATTTAAGTATGAATATTTGTAACTGGAGACAGCCGGTACAGACCGTTACAGCATGAAGGTACCATTGAAGTAACAGAAACATCGGCTAGTCATAGATACGACATTCTGTAATGCATTGAATTTGCTTTGGATATTGCATGAATACGAGAAAAAGAAAACTTTCTAATCATAACATACCTTTGTTTAAGTGCTGTAGTGCTCAGATTGCAACAAGTGATTGTGGAGTCATTAAAACCTGTGAATAATAAACAAAAATGTAGAGTTCGCAAAATAACTGAACCTCTTTTAAAAATGCATGCAATGGATGGATAGCATAAAAATTTAAAATAAATCTGCAATGAAATTATGGAAAAATAAGTAGTGTTTGAACAAAGTTTGAAAAAAGATTCAAGAAGCGTTTTCATTGTCTTGATCACCAATATGAATATGACAAGGGGTATATATTGGAGCAGTTAACTTATTTAACTATTTGGTGTACATACTAAATAAAGCTTACCTTTGTTCATTGGCGTGCCAATGAAATCGTGGTCCAGAAATTGACCCCATGACATGAACATCATGGTTAAAAACTGCCCAGACGACTGGCATTTGTCTGCCTTGTGGATGACGTTACTAATATGACGTGCACTCGGTAATGTTTTTCCCGTCATGCTCTTAAGGCGAGGCATGTTAACACCTGGAGAGAAAGGTAGGAAAGATAGCAGAAAATTGTATCATAAAGTTTACATGTAGGCAGCATCTTCTAATGCTTACTATGTTCCTGATTTTAGAAAGAAAGCAAAAAAAAAAAAAAAAAAAAAAAAAAAA
>WFKH01010211.1:5820698-5833923 GCA_016163765.1 Magallana hongkongensis | reverse complement strand
AAAAAAAAAAAAAAAAATAAAAAAAAAAAAATAAAAAAATAAAAATAAAAATGTAAAAGCCAACTATGTTAAGTTCAGCACTTTGTTTTAAATATAAATCATCAATCATCTACTGATAGGTGCTAATAATGTGTATTTTAGAGCAAAAGTGCAAAACACATGAATTTCAAATTCACCATCGTGATAAGCCGGCTGGAGGTAGCGGTGCTGTGGGGTGAAGGTGGATCCCCATGTGGGGTGCTTCACGTTGTTACATTTGCCGTCTGGGGAGCGGTAACTGTCCCTTTGGTTGCACTTGGGCTGGGGACAATTACAATGCGGCGCTATCACATTTCTCCAGACCTTCAAAAGACCGCTATCTTGCTTCAAGTCATTCAGGGAAATACCCGATCTAATGAATTGATTGCTACAGTGTTATTGTTCAGTGTTTTTCAAAGATATATTTTCATATGCGATGTCTCTTTCATCGTGTTTCTTTAATTAAAGTACAATTTCATACAATGAACATCTATTTATATATTTTAGTGTTCCAATATGATAAAAGTTGTTATGGCAAAAATCTTTGATTTGAAATTTTTGTTAACTTTTTAAAATTTTATTGTACATTTAAATTAATAAAAATTCTCATTTTAACGATGAGAGAAACAGGATGTATAATTGTATGAGAGAAAACGTACAGCATTTGTAAGCAGCTAATAGCTTTTAAAACAATGGACGCTTTTTTGCTCAATAAATGGATTTTGCCAGGGTCTTCAAATCCCATGAATTTTGAGTGATGCCAGCTAAAAGCGCCATTGTCGGGAAACCAGTCTATTTCTGTTTAAATATTAAAAGTAAACAACAATCAGAAATTAAGTCGCTACAAGTTTTATACATATACACAATGTTCCTCTTTGATGTCAATAAACTTTGTCAAATGTGTTAAAGAAATTTCTTCTGTTCAATTTCGTCAGATGTTTTAAATACTAGTAAATAGTATTACATATGTAATCATACATACATATAATTATTTACTTCAATTAATACCTTCATATGAATGTCTTTATAATTCTATAATTAAAAAATATACTGAATAATTATATTTATAATCAATGGAATCTATTCCAAATACGAAACGATTTAAAGGTAATGAAAGAAAGTTTTGTACAAACTTTGCAGGTAGAACTTTTTCTCCAGCGCTTTTTGATCTTCGATATCATTCACGGCTTTTTTGATACACTTTGTGATCATGTAGGATGTAGAGATGAAGGTGTCATATTTATGTGATTCGACCACACCCGACACAGCCCATAAAGTCAGAAATAGGGCGGCTATAACCTCAGGGGAAGGCCTCATGACATAGAATTACCAAACACGCAAAGTTTACTAAAATTATGTTCACAGCAGAGAGCGACTAAAATCCATACCAAGACATAGACCAACTCAAGACAGAGTGTCAGCACGTTCGCAAAAATGCCTATTCAGAATTAAATGTAACGGTGTCACGTTCTTTGCACAATTTGCAAAATGACACTGACGAGATACGAAATAATCAACAAAGTATAAACGAAAACCTTAAGTACGCCTGCGAGCAAGCGGATATTTCTACACTCGAGATGGAAAACATCAACTTGCGCAGAGAGCTAGAGCTTTTACAATTAGTGGTTATTTGAATGGATCGGAGGATGTCTATAATGAACAACAAAATTACTGATCTTCAATCCAGGTCTATGCGGGACAATATCTTGATACACAACTACAAGTATATCTCTAACGAGGACTTAGCTGCCACTATGCCAGCGCTTATATAACAAAAACTTGGGGTAGATGTCAGCTTCGTCAGAATCCATAGAAATGGAGTTGATCATCAAAAATCTGATCGTCCAGTATCAATCACAGCCAAGTTGACTGATCGTAACATAAAAGATGAAATTCTAAAGGCCCACAAAATTAAAAGAATTTGCGAGAGTCTCCCTTCCATGTTGCATCACTTCCCAGCAGCCCTTTCCCTTGTATGTCGCCGAGACTCCCATGAATGTAAAACATAAGTTGATAGTTTACTTTTGCATAGAATACTGTACACAAACTCTCGACGTTTTATATTAAAATATTAGATACAGAAGTTCAAACTGTGTTCATTCTGCCATGAAACTAAAGAGTCAATAAGTCATCTATTCTACGAATGTCTGCATGCACGAAACATTACATTACATTACAGGAAGAGCTTAGGAACTTGTGTGATATTAATGTATGTTTTAATTAAGAAACAGTAATCCTTCGATGTAACCATTATAATTCTGTGATATGTAGAACAAATAATTTACTGATATTGTTAGCAAAAATGTCTATTTATATTTCGTTTTTATATCATGTCAAGAAACTGATTGGAGAACTTTCATACATGCTTAGATTGTGAATGAAAAATATAATTTATCATCGTTCCACAATCGCTATATAAGTATAATATATAACTCTTGTCATGCTATGAGAACAATAGCAAAAACGGTTTTGTTTTAATACATAAAGACCATTGCTTTGTTGTAAACAAGTTCGATTTTAGTCGTACTTTGAATGTAGCGAAAGTAATGAAATCGTCGAGTGTTTCGATGAATATATAACACGGGAACTATTCACGGTAAACGTTGTGATGATAAAATTTCGTGTTCATTATTCCCCACGCAACGAAGTTGCGAAGTGTATAATGTTTTTTGACCCGTCAGTCAGTCATTCAGTCAGTCCGTCAGTCCTGTTTTTTGTAAGCGCAACTCCTCCCAAAACGCTGAACGGAATTTCCTGAAACTTTCTAGGTATTTAGTACATAATGGGTAGATGTATTTATATATTACCAAAAAATTCCCATTCCATTTTTTTCTGGGAATTTCGACCCTTTTGAACATTTTGATCATTGATTGAATATAGTATTGAACAGTTTGTAAACGCAAAACCTCTTAAACTGCTGTACAGAATTTCGTAACCTTTGTTGGTAATAAGGACACAAAGTGTAGATGTGCATAGTACCATGGGATTCGGATTCCATTGTTTTTCTTGGAAGCTCGGCCCTTTGGAATTTAGAATTTTGAAATACATTCGCGTATTAGCAGGAAGTTTTGATCTGATGATTTTTTGCGAGTTATGCTCTTAATCAAATTATTTTGTTTATTTATTGCATACTCTGTCATTTATTATGTTTAGCATTGTCAAGTAATAGGGGAGCGTGAGGTATGTGAGCTTGTTTTCTTTTTCTATCATTCATGGACAATTTTGTTTAGAAAAAATACAAAGAGGATTAATAATAGTTTATATCGGTCGACAAAGTTACGGTCGGTTGCTTTCCGATCGAGACATGCAGAAGTAGGTTTGTTCCCGTTTTGGACACATTTGAAAATCTCGTATAGAAAAAATGTCTTAAACGGGAATTCGTCTAGGTAAGATAATTACTTAATTGCTATATTCTGTATCATAATTAATGCTTCGATATCACTTCATTACCTAGCTCCAAATCTACAAAACGCAAGGAAAATTTGATAAGGCAATATTTATAAATGATGAAACGATTTTTTGTCATAAGTAAATTTGATATGACACGAATTTTGAATGGCTAATTTTTATATTTTGTACAATTTTCAAACCCCTGCAATGCCATTTTCCTGTACATTGCAATTATTGTATACATATAAGCCCCGGAAATCCTTTGCTGAAAAAAAAATTAAATTTTTTAAGTTCAGTTAATTCTTTCATTAGAAAAATGATATGTCTACCAATAATAATCATTAAGAAAAATCGTAATTAATTAGTGAATATTATTGATGTACAATTTCGAAGAACAAAAATACATGCATTAGAATTCGCCCAGTGAGAACGATGTATTAGTAAATAAATGCATCCCAGATTTCTTTAAAAACAGCATATTAAACAGCATATTAAATAGATCAAGTTTAATATTGTACGATATATCAAGCATTAATCTTCGTTTTGTAATAATTCCTTACACAGCCTTGTAAGATTATACATTAAAATATTTTTGGCAATATATAAAAGAGCTAGTTTAAAAAAATATTACTGCAGACCGAAGTAGTTACTGTAATAAAATCATTAACTTTTACTAGTGTGTTATCATTATACACAATTTAACTAAAGAGTTTGGAAGGTATTACACCCTGGTGTTTTCACTTGAATTGTAAGTTTTTAGTTTAAACATTGTGATTAACAATTCATAAGAGCAAGTAGTAGTGCTTGGTGTATTTCAGCAGCTGAATATAACAACAAAACTGCATTATCAAAATGAATTAAAAATATGTTAAAAGAAATAAGATATTTTAAATCATTAATGTAAATAAAGTGCACCACCAGGTTACATGTACATAATACACTAAACTTTTTCTTGAAATGCATTTGAAAAATACAGGTAAATCTCAGGTAAAAAGCAGACTATAATTGTTATCAAAACACAATTCACACCTTTTGTTCTGTACCTAATTATCAATTGTGCAAAACGGGAACACCCCCAGAGGTATTAAGATTGCACGGTCTTTTAAATACGTCAACTTTTTGTACCAAAGTAATTGAAACTAAATCCTTTTTTCATCAAAATTGGAAGGAATTTTTGACATTTCTTTCAAACTTTTTTCAATGGCAGACAATAACAAATGTATCCGATTGATTTTTATAATTGCTTTACGCTTTGTTTTAACGTATTCATTTGAGAACTTAACATGCCCCAAAAAGATAAATGTATCACTTGATATTTTAGATGTACATATATTTTCTTGCAGAATGTTTCAAAAACTTATAAAGAGAATGTACTCATTTCTTAGGCACAAAAAATTTGATATGCTTTTAAACACTTTGATTATTAAAAAAATCATTTACACTAGAGGTAGTTCATGTGTGTATTGTCCGACAAAATATCACCATTTATTTAATTATATATTTTTCAAAATTCTTGTTTGGCATGGCAACTCCATCATGAGGAAAATGGCGAACATTTCTTGTAATTCATTATTTCTTCTCTCTTCAACGACGTGATTTCCTCTTGTCCATTGACGAACTAAACGTGTGCATTTAATGTAGGTTCTAAGCATTCAGCCCAACCATGAAGACAAGAACCCGAAAATGTTTGTGAATATTTTGTCTATCACTCCCAAAGTTTTGTACAAATACAAACAAAAACAGAACAATAGAAATTCTTTATCTAAAATAAAATAAATAAATAATGTAATCAAAACATACGGTAGGAAATTTTAATATGATAATTTAATGTGATGGGGAGTCTTTCGTCCAACATTGTATCCGTGATGCGTTTTGTTGGCTCCTTTTCAATTTTCCCGCCAAAGGTCCAAATTCAGAGAAAATCGTCGATCTCGACATGGATAAACATTGTTGCTATAATAAAAAAATAATTAACATCATCTTAATACAATTTTCTTTCATGGAGAAACGTTGTCATTCAATGCATATTTCCTATGATACGCTGTTTTACATGAATAAGCATACATGTTAAAACATCATTAACAAGTGTGACAGTAAACCGGGTTTTCTTTTGCATGAACAGTATCCACAATCCATTTGTCAACCCTGAATTGATAAACACTACCTATCCAGGGAAATGGGGTACTCAATACGAATATTTTGCAATAATGACCAAGTTCAACAGATGGCACTTTTTGCATTAATTATCAAAAATCAAAATCTAAGTAATATGCACATATGATATATGTAAAATTGATCTGCAAAACAAAAACTTCCTATTTTGAAAACTGTAGGAGGAGTTATCCATAAAATAGGGGTACCCTTTTGGCAGCCCCCCACCCTCCATTTTCACCGTTTCAAAAACCGGATTTTTCCTTTGGAAAACCCGGTTAAAAATAGAAATGTGTGGTTATTTTATTATTTCATTTACAAAATATAAAAAATCTAATCGCTGGTTGCTTAAAACAGACATGCATATCCTGGTATGGCTCAATTTATTTTAAAGTTGTGTGAAATTATGGCACTGTCATAATAGATGAACCTGTCACGGAGTCTCATTTTTGTACTTTAAGCTTCATTTTGGAGTGTTTAAACCTTATTCCAAGACTCCTTTGACTGTTAAACCCGCTTTCATTATTTGATGTTTGCAAACATCAATTCATAAAAGTATGGGGGGGGGGGGGGGGGGGGTGAGGGGCAAGGGGGCCAAGAGTAGGAGGAATATCTATACCCTAGCTCCAGGGGGCTAAAAATTGTAACCTTTTGGCGAATTGCAGGTCTTTAATGGTCAATCTTTCACAATTATTCACAGTTTCATTTATAATGCACACAACATGCATGCAGTTATTGGTGCAAGCATGCCATGCACAGAAAATTAAAGTACATGTAGATTTTCTAAAATAGAACACACTTTTAATTTACTACAACCAAGTGACACTTTACTTCAAGATTTGTTGGCGATACAGAGTTTTTGTATACAAGTTCGATTTTAGTCGTACTTTAAATACAACGGAAGTAATGAAATCGTCGAGTGTTTCGATTGATATATAACACGGGAACTATTCACGGTAAACGTTGTATTGATTAAATATCATGTTTATTATACCCCATGCAACGAAGTTGCGAGGGGTATAATGTTTTTGATCCAATTTTCTAGACTTTCTAGGTAATTAGTACACTATAAGTAGATATGCATATTACCAGATAATTCCGATTCCATTTTTTCTCTGGGAATTTCGGCCTTTTTGAACATTTTGATCATATATTAAATTTAGTATTGAACAGTTTGTAAGCGCAAAACCTCTTAAACTGCTGTGCAGAATTAATAATAGTTTATACCGATCGACAAAGTTACGGGCGGTTGCTTTCCAAACGAGACATGTAGAAGTATTAAGGTATCACAACAATTGTAGTTCCATATATTCTTCAGAATTATTTTTTGCCTGGACTGAATTTTTACATTTTCCTTTACTCAGTTTAAAAATTTTTTGTACCACTGTGTAGGAAATTTCATGTATTTTGTTAGATGATGATCATTTTTCATAGGGATTACTTCTTTCAAGGCACATGCAGCAGCTTCCTGGGGAGTGTGCAGTCTGTTTACATACAAACGGAAAACACGTGGTTTTAAGGGTAGACCTGTTTGGAGCTAGATATTTTGAGAAAATGCCGTATCGTGTGCCCTTTTTTGGTGTTAGCTGATGAGATAGGTAGGAAATAACATTTCCTTCGAATAATTTGTCAAGAGAAATAAGAATTTTTTCCCCCTCTGTAGTGTTATACAGTGAAAACAATTACCGGTGTGATACCTTTAAGATCGCACGGTCTTTTAAATACGTTACATATATGTACCATAGCAGCGGTAAGATTCTTTTGATCTTATTTATGGGTATCTGTACATAACCACTGATATCCAGTAGGCGTGTGACAACTCCTCTTATAAAGTCTTGACGCAACACATTATTTTCATAAATTTTTTTTATTGCAGTTACATCTTTACGTCAATTGATTTTAATCGACAAATTGACAAACAATTCTAGTGCGTGTTTCGCCTCTCAGGCTGTATCGTCAAAAAAAAAAGAGTTCACACACTGCATTAAACAAATGAAAAATACTCAACACTACATTCACCACTAACATGCTTTCAAAGGTTGAAACATACTTTACAATGGTTGAACGTGTTTTTACACTCGCAATCTCCACACTTTGGATTTTCAATTCCATCCAAGGTTTTAGCATCTTTTCTAACCGCTTCATTCGGTTTCAATGCGTTGAAAATATCATGAAGCATCTCTTCACTCGGGCGCTTATATTTACGGACACTCTCAATGGATCTGTACGTTCCAGATTTCCTGTTCCGGCACCCCGGCTTGGTAGAGAGCGGTTGCACAAGTGCGCTTACCCGAATGATTAGAGAAGAATCCGGGAATTCCGGCTTTATCGCAAATATTTTTCATAGCTGTAGGTAATTTGTTGACTCCAATGGGTTGTATACTGAAACGGACTTCATTGTTTTCCCCGTTTGCCAGTGGTCGCCGGTAAAATTGGTTATTTTCTGAAATAATCACCAGAAGATTGAAATATTCCTTGTAGATATTGTAGACTTTTTCGCCCTGTAAGGGATTTCGCGCTCACATGTCTTTGATACAATCCACCTGAAAAAAATATCAATAACCTTAAACACACAAATGTATGTTTTTTTTTCCAAAACGAATACTTTTTTGCAATATTTGCTTTAGTTATTATAATTTTTACATAAGGTTTATCAACATTTGTAGTTATAACAAACCAACAGATTAATGCGCCGATTATTTTGTTGAGAATAGCCTTAAAAACGAGTCTCAAAACTATTAAGTATGTATTATGTTTTAATTATTGGTAAATTTAATTTTAAAACACTTGTAGGTCTTGTATGCCTGTTCTGTAAAATTTATAAACTTGCACTTCTGGTCTTGACCCAGCTCAAACTGGTCTATGGATAAGGTTTTGTGTTCGTCAACAGCCCTCAAACCAAAGAGCTTGCAAATGTAGAAAAACAGAGTGTTTAGCATAGATTCTCCTGTACTGTTACAGAGGAGACCCTTCTCCCAAAGAAATTCTTCTCATCAAGAAAAA
Source organism: Magallana hongkongensis (assembly GCA_016163765.1). Lineage (NCBI taxonomy): Eukaryota > Metazoa > Mollusca > Bivalvia > Ostreida > Ostreidae > Magallana > Magallana hongkongensis. The sequence goes on along the minus strand of WFKH01010211.1, from coordinate 5,825,361 downwards.
GCCGAGAAGGGACAGAATATCCGGAATTTGTTTCCCGTCATCGTCATCCGAGCGGACCGCCAGTCGTTAAACGTATTTGTGTTCTTCCGGGTGTTCTTGTTTTCTGTCGAATTGAGCAAATCTTTCGAGTCACTGTCATTTACAAAATGTTCATAGCGACCCACCGGTATGTTAGATTCTCCCTCTTTTTTCGCAAGGAGGTCAAAATCTACCTCGTAGTCAAATTCCATGTCAGCCGGTCCGGGATTGTACTTGCGAAAGAGTACTTGTCGTCAATTGTAGTGTCCCATAGTCCACCCAAATCAAAAAAAACCCTCGCATGCGTCGTCTACTTCCATTTCGACCTTTCTCATTTCTTCTAAGCAGGAAATGAAGAGCCAAAATTTCTTTTTTATAATTTGGTATTGCTCTGACACATGTGACTTATACAATAGGTTTTAATTGGTAATGTAAAGAAGGACGAAGGCGGGTCAAAAATGACACGAGGACATTTTTGCCCCACCATCGTCCTTCTTTACATAACCAAATAAAACATATTGTATAACTACTACTTGTACCAAAATAAATTGAAACCAAACCCTTTTTTCGTAAAAAAAAAAAAATGGACGGACTTTTTGACATTCCTTAAAATCTTTTTTTTAATGGCAGAAAATAATAAATGTATTCGATTATTTTTTATGAATGCTTAAGTAAACGCTTTGTTATAACCCGGTATCCATTTAAGAACCTAATATGCCCAAAGAAAGGTAACTGTATCACTTTATATCCAGATGTACTTATATTTCCTAGATGTACATATTTTCTCGTAGAATGTTTCAAAAATTATAAAGAGAATGTACTCATTTCTCAGGCACAAAGATTTGATATGCTATTGAACACTTTGATTATTAAAAAAATATCATTTACACTAGAGATGTTCATTATCAATTATCATCATTTATTTTATTTTTCAAACTTCTTGTTAAGCATGACAATTACATCATGAAGAAAATTTTTCTTGTAATTCATTATTTCTTCTCTCTTCAACGACGTGACTTCCTCCTGTCCATTGACTAACTAAACGTGTGCATTTAATGTAGGTTCTAAGCACTCAGCCCAACCATGACAACAAGAACCCGAAAATGTTTGTGAATATTTTGTTTATCCTTCTCATATTTTGTACAAATACAAACAAAAACAGAACAACAAAAATTCTTTATCTTGGATAAAAAGAATAAATAATGTTAACAAAACATACGGTAGGAAATTTTAATATGATAAGTTAATGTGATGGGGAGTCTTTCGTCCAACATTGTATCCGTGATGCATTTTCTTGGCTCCTTTTGAATTTTCCCGCCAGAGGTCCAAATTCAGAGAAAATCGTCGATCTCGACATAGATAAACATCATTGCTATAATAAAAAAATTATTAACATCATCCTAATACAATTCACTTTTATGGAGATAAGTTGTCTTTCAATGATTATTTTCCGTGATACGTTGTTTTGCAAAAACACATGAAATAGCATAGATTTTAAACCATCATTAAAAATAGAAATGTTTGGTTGTTTCATTATAATTCATTTACAAAACGTAAAAAATATAATTGCTGGTCGCTAAAAACGGTCATGCATATCCTGATACGGCCTCATTTAATATTCTGTTACGGCTCGATTTATTTTAAAGTTGCATGAAATTATAGCTTAAAATCTTACGCAATCATTTCATTGTGTTAACAACTGTCATTACCTTGAAAGTTAAAAAGCGTTTTACAACCAAAAAGAGGCCCATGGGCCACATCGCTCACCGAAGCAACAATAGCCATTATAAAATAAGCTTATAATAAGCTTATATATATATATAACTTTGAACCTCTTGTGGGGTCCAAGAATTGTCCTGTCTAAACAATTCTGAATCAACAATATGTCAAAACGCTTGTATAGAAGTAATACTATAATTATATTATACCATTTGAGTTTTTGAGAATAATTCTAAAATTTTTCCTGTAAAAAAATTTCGACCCCCCCCCCTCATTGTGGCCCACCCTACCCTCGGGGATTATGATTTGAACAAAATTTAATCTACACTACCTGAGGATTCTTCCACACATGTTTCAGCTTTTCTGGCCAACTGGTTTTTGAGAAAATGATTTTTAAAGATTTTTCTCTATATATTCGTATGAAAAAATTTAAGCCCAATTTACACTACCTGAGGATGCTTCCACACACGTTTAAACTTTTCTGGCCAAATTTTTTTTAAGAAGATTTTTGAAAGATACCAAACAAATTTTCAATAATTCTTAATTATCTCCCTTTGAAAGAGGTGTGACCCTTCATTTTAATAAACTTGAATTTCCTTTACTGAAGGATGCTTTGTGCAAAGTTTGGTTGAAATCAGCCCAGTGGTTCTGGAGAAGAAGTAAAAAATGTAAAACTTTTACAGACAGAAGGGCAGACAGACAGACGGACGCAGGACAAAAAGTGATCAGCTCACTTGAGCTTTCAGCTCTGTGAGCTAAAAATGAAATAATATTGTATCATTTTTTTCTTTTCTGAATGTTTGCATTACTATACAGCCACACGATTTTGATTGATATCTTATTAAATATTAAATCTTAAAATTAGCATATGGGAAAAATATCAATCTAACAGGCCAAAATACTACTGAGATAAGATCTCCATTTTTTTTACTACTAACCTAGATCCTGAAGGCTGAAACACATTAGTTTGTACCTCCGACACCTGCGTATTATCGCACACAATACGTGACAGTCTAAATCTCTTTATTTCGTTCAGCTGATCTAAAACACAAATTAAAATTGTTTTACAAAGTCACCAATTCGAATAAGCTATAACCATAAACAAACACTGTATACCGGGAAATGTTCGCCCCGTTTCATTTTTACCTCTTTAAGCCCTCGTTGTCAAAGATGGGTTTAATGACTGGGCGATTTCGTGTCTCTTTAACACAACTGTGTTTAGGCAAATTCAAGACAAAGCGAATTCGTTTTCAAATGTAGAAGGGCGAAAAAATACGGGGCGAAAATAACCTTGTAGACAAAAGTTAAATTACAAATTTAGACACCTGAAAAATTGAAGTATTTACCTTCCTGGAATCCTATTGATAAGAACTTATTTTCGTACCAGAATCTGTCACCAGCTTTAAGGTGGTAGAACTGTTTTGCAATAAGACAGGCAAATGTCGGCCCGACCAGTCCTCCCGGTAGATGGCGCTCCGATAGGGCAGCTGGATACAGATCCATGTCGTCTGGATGTCTGATGTTGAGTAGTAGAACAGTTACACGTATTAAGCATGCAAATGCATAAATAATATCGTATATCTGATCTTACATTTTTTACCTTAAGGGCTTTGGCAACATTCCTGGTTTCTTTATAATTTTTTTCATAGATTATTTAGTGAATTTGTACATGTCTATATAGGCAACAACAGACACTACAGACCCCTCTTTCCATCCTTATTAAAAAAATTATTTCAAAAATATTTAATTCTGCATTTAACATTGATTTCAATGTAGTTCAAGGAATAAATTGCAGTAATTAATATTTAAAAGAAGCAATTTTTTAATGAGTGAGATGTGTGATTGTAAATTAAATGACACACATTATTGTAAATCGATTTTGTATGATTTCCAACTGAAAATGAATTTAGGGCTAATATATACAAAAAAGTGTGAACCTCAACCTGCTCTTTCCTATTTAAGAGTTACCGTCCTTGATTTTGTTACCGTTCACACACACAAAAAAATAAATAATAAAGATCATTGTAAAAGGCAACTTAAACAGTACATATCTTTAAGGTTTCCAGAAAGATTCTAATAATTTGTTGTTCCTAGTTAGCGTTCACACGTGCTCTAGGAGAGCAAAAGAAATGGGATCATTTCAATTTGGAAATAATCTTATTGTTCACTAAGCAAAGTAGCATTGAATAGTTTCTCTGTAATTAATATTTCATGCATATATGTGCATTTTACCATAATGGTATGAAAATAAATGAATAAGACGTTCGGTCTACCATGTTTTTTGTTAAAGAGTATTGGAGTTAATCAATTTCTGGTTTACCTTTTTAGCTCACCTGAGCTGAAAGCTCAAGTGAGCTTTTCTGATCACTTTTTGTCCGGCGTCCGTCTGTCCGTCCGTCTGTCTGTAAACTTTTTACATTTTCGACTTCTCCAGAACCACTGGGCAATTTAAACCAAACTTGGCACAAAGCATCATTGGGTAAAGAGGTTTCAAGTTTGTTAAAATGAAGGGCCAAGCTTTATTTCAAGGGGAGATAATTAGGATTTATTGAAAATTTGTTGAAATTTTTTAAAAATCTTCTCAAAAACTATTTGGCCAGAAAAGCTGAAACTTATGTGGAAGCATCCTCAGATAGTGTAGATTCAAGTTTGTTCAAATCATGCACCCTGGGGGTAAGGTGGGGCCACAATGGGGGATTGAAATTTTATTTAGAATAAATAGAGTAAATCTTTAAATATCTTCTTCTCAGAAACCAATCAGTCAGGAAAGCTGAAACTTGCGTTGAAGCATCCTCATGTAGTGTAAATTTAAAGTCGTGAAAATCATGACCCCCAGTTGTAGGCTGGGGCCACAATGGGGGGTAGAACTTTTACATAGAAATATATAGTGTAAATCTTTTAAAATCTTCTTAAAAACCATTTGGCC
>WFKH01010211.1:5788863-5811235 GCA_016163765.1 Magallana hongkongensis | reverse complement strand
GGGGGGGGTAAGCATGTAAAATTTCCAAAATTTTCCAAAAAAATCCCAACTGAGACGTCGTTAAGCCGTAAAAACTGTGCCGGATAATTATGCTAGTGCCAAGGTGCCATTTTTGAACCCGTCTAAGGTGCATGTATGGAAAAATTCAAATAATCTAAATAATAGACCATTGCTTAAAGAGTTTATAACCACCTTTGTTATTAATGTATCTCACCTTTCAGGTGACATATTTACCTTTAAAAAATGAATTCTTACATGGAACAGTTTTCCCATAGGAAAAACAATTTTCCTAGGATATTTGGAATTTCCTACCGGAATAAAAGAAATCCCTATAGGAATTTAAATTCCGATGGGATTTGAACAAAACTCCCATAGGATTTTAAAATCCGATAGGAAATCTCAATTTCCTATAGGAAAACTACCTGTTTGAATCAAATTCCTACAGGAAATACTTTTCTCCTATAGGAAATATATTTCCAATAGAATTTTTAGAAAATCCTATAGGATTTTCAATATTTCCCGGTAGGAAAATCATTTCTTTTCTGGAAATTATTATTTTCTTATGGGATATTCATTTTTAAAGGTAAATATTCCACCTGTCAGGTGAGACACACTAAAAACAAAAGTGGTTATATTTTTACGAAACTGCATCTGAAGCGAGTGCAAAAATGCCACCTTGGCACTGGCATAAGTATCCGGCACAGTGTTCGTGATATCTTAGTATTTCTCATCGTCGGAAACCCATGGCCATCTCGCAAACGCTTACTGACCGTTGGCCAACTCACTGCATTTTTCTCGTTTTTAATTAATAATTCATACTCTATTCTGATATTGGCTCCTTTACACTAAGTGTATGCGAGACTGACCGAGGGTTTCCGAACGATGGATACGTCCGAGTTTCAACTAAACTTAATATCAAGAAGTAACGAGAATAGCGTAAAGTAACACATTTATTTTAGTACGCTCAGCTGATTTAACCTTTCATCTTCTCTTGCCAGTACTGAAGATCAATGCCCGGAAGTGACTGACAGGAAACTCTTGGATTCCTGTAAAAAAAAAATAATAATGAAATGAAAAAATTTAAAAAAAAATTAATTAACATGTAATAAGTACTGTACACCGTGGGTTTTATTTCTTCTTATGGGTAAAAACTACCATTTAATGATTGTGTCTGTATCAAATATACACTTACTTTTCAGAAACAAAGGATAAGGGGTCCCTCTGTATATATTGGATATCTAGGTTTTCACACATAATTTTAGCTAATGAGGTTTTTTTTATTTCATTCAGTTGGTCTGAAAAACAAACACAAACAATTAAATTCCATACTGTCCAATAACTACAAAGATGCCAATATATTTTTATAAGATTAAAAAAAACCAAATGAGCATAATAAATTTTGAAATTATAATATTTTTTTTGCATATATGAAAAAGATGAAAATATAAATAAACATGTCAAATTGTGGACAAAAAGGTCTTTGACTTAGGTTTACATGTCTTAAAGCAGTGCACTTCTTAACATTTTTTAGTAAATTTTCTTACTTGGAGTAAAGCCGGTGTAAGGGTTGTAGTTTTCATACCAGAACCGATCGGCCACTTTGATATTTTTGAATTGCGTTGCTATGATACAAGCAAAAGTAGGTCCAGTGGCGGCCCCTACTGGGATTTTTTCTGCTAATCCTCCGCTGAATAGATCAATGTCGTCCGGATGTCTGTGAAAATTATGATTTAGACCACAACATAATACAATAGTTCTATGATAGTACTCAGATTTATCTCTTTATCATTTATGATACACACGTTTTTATCACCCCCGGACCTAATCCACATTCTTTGGAATACACATTAAGTGGTAGCCAGAGATGATCAATCGTAATTATAGCGTGAAACGATATAGGTTTTTATAAGATTTTTTCTCATGGTAAGGATACACTTAAATTTTGTTATTGTTCATAGCTTTTTGTTATACGGTTATGTCAACGAGTCAGAGCATAAACTTACTTATACACCGATGACAACAATTTAACAACATCGGGTTCGTGATCCACCAAGCCTCCGGGTCCAGTGGAGAAATAAAGCGCGGGTTTCAGCCCACACAGCCTTCTCCACTGGTTATAGGGAGGGATTCCCTGCTCCCGAGCTCGCTGTAGGTTCAAGGCTATCAGGTCAAAGCTTTCACCTTTATCATCCAGAAACAGGAAGTCTCTCACGCCGTCTTCCACAAAGCGATCGTCTTCCATGACTGGAAATGAGACCAGCCACCTCCCAAAATCCGCCAGAGCTTTACCGAGGTGCTGCAGCACAAACTTTGGTTTGTCGAAGGTTTCGAAGATCGGAGCGTCTTGTCTTATGGTATAATCCTTGTTCACCATCGATTGGACGTTTGGAATCCTGGTGTGGGGGAACCTCATGGCCGCCGCCGAGAATCCCATCATTATGGAGACGTCCTCGTTCGGGTTATAGGAGTTGCTATAGCCGTAATCTGTAGACCAGAGCCCATATCTGTCCATGTCTTCATTTCGTAGAATTGTTGGGAGGAGGCTATTATATACAAGATGCTGAAGACATCCAATGATTATCTTTCTTGTTTCTTGAAAAATCCGTTCGTCGTCCCAGTGAAGATTAAGGAGAGCCAGCCCAGTGGCTATTCTGTTGTGTTGTCTCAGGAAAATTGTGTGCATAACAGTCAAACCGGGTACGTGATTAACCCGAAAATCACCTATTGAAAAACAATTAGGCTATATTTGAGAGTTCATGGATGTACGATATTTTTTTAAAGGATGAAGCCTTGCAGACTACATGTATGTGATCCGAGGATTATACAGAGTGTCTTAAAAAATGATAAATTAGCGAGCTCCATTTTATATAAATAGTGAAAACAGAAAACATACGATATATAAATACAAGAAAACTTATACAGACATTTGAGATTTAAGCTTCACCTGTGCCGAAGCAGTAGTCGCCTGGCTCCTCCTGGATACAGATCGGATCTTCAGTGGGTGGAGGTAAACCAAGAGGGGTCATCTTCATTAATCCTTACCAGAGGAAACGGCAGAGGTTAGTGTTTATATTGATAGGCAAATACCGGTAACACCATTTGAATATATGTTTATTGACCAAAAAAAACCCAGTTCATAGAAAATTACATCAACGTATGTCCATGACATAATCATATCTAATTCTATCTACTGAGTATAAGGAAATGATATTTATTCTGATTTTGATTAAATATATATGAACTTTAAAAATGTTAGTTTCTTTCCAATACCTAACCAAATAATTCTACATACAATACAGTTCCCTTTAACGCGGTTCTTTAAAATGACACATTATGGTGCTTTGATTAAATCGTGGATTATTGACAACTGCTTTTCTTTCATTTAAACAATTTGATTATGGATTTTTCCCAAAGAACTCAAAGATACTTTCCAATTAACAAAAGCAGGATTTTGATTGTACACGATTTATTTTTATACATTTGAGTTCTGTTCCTTACCCCCGACGCCAGCTCTCAGCTTCAGTTGCTCGTCCACATCGACGCCATAGATCTGTGAGCCGTCCAGGTAAGACGTCGCCTGGTTCATCGGCGACCTCACACCTAGAGGAAGGTAACTATAGTAATGAATTGTTATTTAATAAACCACTATATTAAAATTGCGTACATTTGAATTAGGTCGTTTTTCATTTGAATTTGTAGTTTAAAAACGTATTAAATAGGGATAACATAATGAACTGTTCGATGTTTCACAATCACACGAAATAAATAACTTTAAACTTTGTCTCGTTGGACCGCTTTGTTCACATCTAATTGATATTCGCCCGATCTCGGGAAAACGGAAATAGCCGAAGTGCAGTGCAAATGGTTTGTTGCCTAATAGTATCGTATTACTTGTACGTATCTGTAGGGTACCGACCCTCAGACAAATATCGACTTCGGATTTGGACATTATTGCTGTCTTGGGGTCCAGCAAATCACGTGTTGCCCCCACTTGTGATATCACTTACCCATGTCACAGTTTTTATCCAGACCTGGTGTGGCCCTCACAAAGGACATACAGTGCTCCTTGAATCGGTGGTCTCCATCCGGGATGGTGATGGGGAAACACTGAGACCTGGAAAGAGAGATCAAACAGTTGTCTAACAAGATGTTTATTGTCATTACATGTAATTCTCTAAATGCAACTAAAATATAAGCGTGAGCAGACACCACCTTTGACCAGTAGTATTCCATTGATTGTCTTATTTTATTTGGTAAATTGAATTTTTCCTTTTGTTGAATTTTTCGATTGGTAAAATATTTCGATGGGCAAATTATTTCGAGTCAATGTGAACAACCAACCTCTTTTTAAGAATTTCGTCCGGAATTCCACAACACATTATATCTGAGCTATTGAATCCTGTAAAGATATGCACAATTTTGGAACCACATCTGCAAAAGTTGCTACATATAATATTGGTTCAGACTTAACAAAAAATGGATTATAATATACCACATACAGACAAACACGTTTACTTTTAAGAGAATAGTGAAACATACCTCTTTGAAGGGGTGTAGATATGACGTCATGTTCAATGAACTGACCAAACTGCATAGCGAGAACTGTGAGTCGTCTGCTAGGAAGGGAGCAATGGCCGGATTTATGTATGACGTTACTAATCGTGCGCGGACTTGGCAGAGGTCCCCCCTTACAACTGAGCTGTCGTGGCTGGTTTATTCCTGATGAAAAAAACCCAGTTGAAATCAATTTCATAGGCATATACATAAAGAAATTAGCAACTAATTTCCTTCGGTTTGTATGATATAAGGATCTTTCAAAGGGTGGTTTTGACACTTATACGTAACCTGTAGGATAAATAGGCATAAATCAACAACAATAGAAAGCAGCAGCAAAAATACTTCAACAACAACACGAAAACTTTTTGTGGCTTGCATCATCATCATCATCAACAACAACAATAAAAACAATCCTTCTCAAATGGATATAATCGACACTAACAATGAAACATGAGGCTCACAGGTCTTGGTGGTCACCGGAGTACCATACCATAACCCTTAAATGGACCTGTTAGGGAGTCCCATGTTTGCATTTTCAGCTTTCTTTTGGAGTCTTAACCCTAATCCGAGACTCCTCCGACTGTTACCCCCGCTTTTGTTATTTGATGTTTGCATCAATTCGTTAGGTGGGGAGGGGGGCAAGAGTCGGAGGAATCCCGAATTATCTACACCCTAGCTCAAGTGGCCGAAATTGGTAAACTTATGATAAAGATACCTGCAGGCCTTTAATGGTCAATCTTTTAAAATATTCACATTTTCAGTATATGGCCGTATTGGCCCCGCTTTAGGGCCTGAACCCCTGATCCAGGGGCCATTAATTTCACAATTTAGGCAGAGGGCCTCATGGACATCTAACAACGTATTTAGTTTTTTTTCACGTGTGTGAGAGAAGATTGTTGAAAATTTTGCGGTTTTTTTTTTTGCATATTTTGCTCCACTTCTGAGGCCCCGGGGATGGTTAGTTCATAAATTTCACAATTTCGATTCCTTTTTTCCTAGAGATGCTACGACGAGCGACGAAGACCAATTGCAATGAGTCACCTGAGTGACTCAGCTGACCTAAAAGAAATAATAACAAAAACAATTGCAAAAAAAACCCAACCACAACAACAAACAGTCCTCGTAGAAGTTGTCCATCATCCTTTGTTGGCGGGTGTAGGAGACATCAACAAGAAATCAACAACACCAAATGAATAAACAACAACAAACCGTCTTCGTAAGAGTTGTCCATCATCCTTCGCTGGCGGGTGTAGGCGGCCCCCACGGAGGAGTGGTTCAGGTTGTTACAGGATCCGTCCGCCGTGCGGTATATGACGCTGGGGTCACACCGCGGCTCCACAAACGGACAGGACTGGGACACCTGCCTCCTCCACGCTTCCACAAAACCGGGGTGGCTCTTCAGTTGGGGAAGTGTCATGCCAGTCCTATTCAACGAATATAATATGTGACTTCAAGATGGTTTATAGATGATATCAAAGAGTTATTTTAAATCAAAAAACATGTACTATAAGCCAATATTTATTCGCTTGCGAGAAAATGTCGCGTGATTCTTGTCGTCTTGGACATAAGTCGCCGCGAACCAGTTAATATTTTTTTTTCGCATGTTGTTTTTTAATAAAAGGATTAGGTCGCGAAAATTAGTCCCTGTGAACCAGTTATCACTAGTAAATTGCGAAATAAAATTGTTCGGAAAGAAGTTGGTTTACATTAAATGATTTACTTTTCGGTAATTCTGTTTTTATTGGACCTTTACTTATTTGTAAAGTAATAATTGACCATTTATCATCGTAAGAAAATCCATGATATCGGATTTCATCTATTACATTATGACACTGTTTTTGTTTTATTATTTGTTATTTGGAATTCGCGTGTTATTGTTAAATATGACAGTGGCAGTAAAAAAATTATTCCTTGGTATTAGAGGATTTCATTTTCTTGTACCTCAGGATTCAACATTAGAGGATTTTACAACCTTGTAGTTTTGTAAGATCTAACCTTGTGATTTATATAGGACCTAGTAACCTTGTTTATCATAGTATCTTATAGTAAGTGTTGCAGTATATATATTTGTGTTGTTTTAGAATTTAACTAAGTTATATTGTAGAATCAATTTTTGTGATTTTGTTGGATTGTTTTGTTTAGCTGTAGGATATAAATGTGATATTTTAGGATTTGACTGTGTGATATTGTAGGATATAACTATGTGATACTGTAGTATTAATCTTTTATTGTTGTATGATCTAGCCTCCGGTTAGTTTAAGTTCAAACTGTTGTATCGTAGTGCCTTTCGATATAAGGATTCAACCCTTGTGGTATTTGATGATTCAGCCTAGTGGTATTGTATGATCTAGCCTTGTGTTATTGTAGGATCAAACCTTGCGGAATTGAAGGATCAAGCCTTGCGGTATTGTAGGATCTAACTATGCGGTATTTGAGGATCAAGCCTTGCGGTATTGTAGGATCTAACTAATTATGTGTTATTGTAAGATCTAATTATGTGGTATTGTAGGATCTAACTTTGCGGTATGTCTAGGATTATTATCCGCGCCATTTTAGGCTTTTACCTTCTGAGTAGTTTCTTGGTGGCTGCCACGGTGACCCAGGCTTTGTCTGATAGCGTGTTGACCTTCTCCGCGTTCTTGGTGTACAAGAACCGACCCAGGTGGGACAGGTAACTCACCCCTCCGTCACGTACATGAATGTCCACACCTGTATCATAGGAATCATTGGAGTCACTTCTACATTACTTGTCATTTAACAGTGGGTTGTAACCCTAAAATCGCTATCATTATTCAGGCTTATTCTTTTACTGCTAGACCTAGATATAAGTGATTGTGAAAATATATCAAGAAAACCTTTGTCATTCTCAATCTAATCTAAATTCTCTGAAACACTTCGATTGTTTTGATTGAAATGCGTTTCAAATGAACGCGTTGTGATTTTTAAAATTTTTTCAAAATAATGACTTTAATGCTTTCGATAAATATTAATTTAAACAATAAAAAATGCTTTCTTTGGTGATTCATGCGGGATGTGAAGGTAACGACGTTGCAGAAAAAATAGCGGGTTATGTAATTTTTTTCTGCAATGATCGCTACCTTCATAATCCGCATGAATCATAAAATATTTATATTTATATCTTTCTCTACCAAATTAATGAATTGATCGGAAAGAGTAAGTAAAAGTTATTAAATTATTATTAATTTACAACAGTACGTTTGATAAAAGAAATAGCCAAGTCGTCTTATATGGGAATTTGAGTCTGACATCATCATGATTATTTCGTGCACTCCGTTATCTTTTTTTAATGTTGCTGAAGGTTTCGATAAACTGGTTAGAACTGGATCGTGTAGATTTCAGCCCTGTCAGTTTCTATAGCGCTGTAAATTACAATAGGTTTTTTAAGAAATAGAGGAGAAAATACTCGGTAGATGTAAATATAAAGAAATGATCGTAGGGAGAATGTGTGTTTTGGTTTCATATTAGGAGCAGATAACAATGTCTAAATACAAACATTAAATAGAAATATATTTGTCTGGAATCTAAGAAATAAAAAAAACCCCCAAAATCAAGCACCTGAAATAAATTACTAATGCGATGAAATAGAATATTAAAACATGGCAATAAAATGTTCGTTTTAATACCACACATTCAGATTGCATTATTTATGATGGAGTGCACATATTGCACGATAAAACCAACTTCAAAACAACATTGTAAAAATGTCTGCCATAACTACATCCCATCAAATATTGCTTCACCCGCAATTATATAGTTTAAAATAAAATCAACATCTGGCATAATTTCAAATCATTCTATCTATAATTCAGTCTCATCTCTGACCGATGAAATAGGGAATACAATAAAAATCAGAAAAAAACAAGTTGACAGTGTCAGCTTCAAAACATCCTCGTCTAGTTTATATATTTGTTTTCAAGGTTTACTTATAATTATAATTAGCTACTAGTTAAACGATTTGAGGCGTTAGAAAATTGAAATAATATTTCCTGTATATACATGTATCTTCACATCGATGCGTGGTTCATGACTTACCAGTGTCCATCATGTACTTGTCTATCTGTTTCTGGATGGCCAGCTCATTGTTTGCCTCTTCTATACACTCTTTGACGGTCTGGTAGATCTGGGGGTACGATATCTGGCGTTTCTCTCTCCCCAATTGTTCCGAAGCCTGAAGCTTAACGTTACCAACACAGAGCAAGACAAGAAATGGCCAACTCCAAACCGCCATTCTGCAAATGGACGTAACTTGGTTGAGGAAAGATATATTCCTTCTCTGGCTTGTGAATTCAATTAGTTGAATTAAAAACACATATATTTTCTTCAAAACAGATAGAATTTTCTGCGAGATTAATAGTTTTCCCGCTTTACGTACCTATCGTCTGCTCGGCCGCACGGTTGTCAGAGAAAGCGTCTCAAAAAGTGGCGTATTGGCACAGGATGCGCGTGATAGAAAAGCCATGTTTCAGCAAGAAAACCTTGTCATCCGCTCCAAAACACGGCAATGTCTTGTTTAGTTCACAGGGACGACACAAGGAAAACATGGCTTTTTCTGCATTTCATCGTACATTTTTGGAAGATGATTTGTAAACTTATCATTAAATGTGAGAACGAACAAGAACCAGCCGAACCAAATGACAAATATAGCAAAGCTTTGAACGTGAGTCAGGGTTCACTGTGGATGTCTTACTGTCCGCTACTGAATTTGCTGATAAATAGGAAGCTAACAGTTCAATGTTTATTTCCACTTTTAGAATAAGTGCATTTGTTTCATGAGAGTAAAATAATTTCTTTGTATGGCCATGACAAAGTACTTTTGCTTCATCTTCTGATTTTAATCGTATATTCATATCAACTTGAGTTTCGTGTCACTGTCTTTTATTGTTAAAAAAAAATCTTTAGTTTTCGTTAAATGAAATCAGTGAACAAATATCCAAATCAATAAAACAGTCTCAGAGAGATATATTAATATATCAACTTAAAATCAAGTTTTACCCATTTACACTGTACATGTACTAACAATATATTGTATTGCTAGCTCAAATCCTTCCTCTCACACTGTATAACGGTGCACACTGTGTTTTCTTTTTTGTTTTAATCAGTTTTACTTGCCAGTCAATTTTAATTTATTACAATTCTTCACGTGATATCCTAATACGTGGAATGATATACGGTATGGTTTCAAGGAACCACTCAACACTGCGTTTTTTGTGCCTTTGGAGTGATCTGCCCTTTAATAGGACATAAGATAAGTTGCAGTCTACAGAGTATGTAATGATGTATAATAAGTTAAAGAATTCTTAACATTGTATCAAATTAAGATAAAGTAATGTATGATTTTTTTTAGATGTACCCCCCCCCCCCCCCATTTATGAAAGGGAAAGATAAATTTGTACTTCTTCACTTACATTTACATTTTGTTAATTATAAATATAAACTTTTACCTAGGGAAAATGGCACGTACATTATGTTGAAATTCTCTAGATAAACTCAATATTTACACATTAATACCATATATTTTTTAATTCAATAAATACTTTTCATTAGTGAATAGAAGGTCTTTACTCTCGAATCAGCTAATTTTTATTCAACTTCATACATTTTTACATGGGAAGCAATAGATATACGGTTAATTTGTGGACGGATAATAAGTAAGAAATTCTGTCTATTTGCAGGATTTACAAACAGCATGGTTCTAATAAGAGTATATTATCAATATATTCTTTTTCTGTCCGATTTTATCGATACACATTCACATAGAGTATGACCGACCATTAAGCGCTACAGCTTTTCGGCCTGTCAACTATGGATAATCTTCTTAACTTTTTTATGTAAAGATGCGGCGTTTGATTTCAAAATCAGCGAGAACTCACGCACTGCCATAGTTCCACCATTCTTCTTTGTATTTGGCGTGTGTATATATAGAGATAAATTTTAAAGTTCTCAATAAAATAGATTATTTGTTGATAAGAATTTATTCCCAAGGTGGAACAAATTTCTTTCCTATGTACAGTTTTGACTAGGACAGCAACTTCTAAGTGTGTATTTTTAATTTGCTTGAGTTTGAGTTGTATCTATGCAAAATTAAGTTACAATTACATGTATATATAGTATGTTTCGAAGAAAAAAAATTCTCAGTGTTACAGAGATAGCAGGTCAAACACATCAAGCACACGGTTGATCCTTCGTCATCATAACAAAGATTTACAGATTATTGAATTACTGTTTCTCCGTTTGTAATGAAATATGCATGTACATTTACCCCACTACTTCTATTAGATTATATGCATCATGTCCCGAAAGAAAAGATTAAAGGCAAAGTTTTCCCTTGTAATTTAGTGGTTTGCGAATGGAAAAAAGACCTAAAGTTATACACTGTAATAAGATGGCTGATTCCACTTATTTAATACTAGTAGTTAAAAATTTATCTAGCATCTGAAATCTGAATGTTTCTCGTTTCCAGTGGTGAGTGAAAGGCATTTAATTAATTTTTAAATGTGACCTGGATGAAACACGTTTGTCCTGGTTGGTGCCTTTGACATTTTTTGAAGGTAATGGTTTAAAAAGGAAGTATTGTTTGTACAGAGGAATTTTTCCAGAGGTTCGTTTTCTACAAACTTTATATACTATACTAGTCAGTTGGTGTCGGTAGCGGTGGCGCTAAAGTTCTGATAGCATTACTTCGGTCCTCTTGGTCCACGAAATCACGTGTAAATTGGCGCACTTTTTTTTATTATATTCTGGTCGTATCACACAAAATCATAAGATGTGTGAGAATTTCGGCTTTATTATATATCTCTGAGATCATGATATTTTATTAAGAAAGGTACATGTAATATACATTGATATATATTGATAAATATATAATCGGAATATAATCTAAAACAAAATAAAATGAATAAGAAAGAGTTCAAAAGTTTTTAAGCCTCTTTTCTTCAAATCGTTCCAAAAGAGAGCTGACGAAACTAGTTTGAGCGAATAATGACGATTACACGTCCCCATGCTGAGAAACAGCACCGGAAGGAAGCAATATGGCCGTATGTTGGACTGTGTTGATTTTTGCAAAGTTTACGAATTAGTGGAGTTTTTTTTCCAAATATTGACAAAGTCAGGCTGGGAAGTATAGTTGACAGATGATCCTCGCGTTGACCTCAAGACATTCCAGCGTTGTTGTATGCCTTCGTTTCTATCAGGCCCAGGGTCTTAAGTAAAGACAAAATCTGCACATCCCTTGGCTCGCTGTTTAATTTGCACTTGCTGTTAAATGAGCACGCGCCTGTAAATGGATTAACGAATGATTAATACTTGCCGACAGAAGTCGATGTTCAAAATAAAGAACTCTGTGAAACAAACATGAGTCTTTAGGGCAATTAGAAAACACTTTATGGGACATCGATATACGGTTAAACAGTATTTACATTTGCTTGATTTATCTCTTTGATAATGCACGCTGCCTGTGAAAAAGACTCAAAATGTTCGATTCGAATCTCAAAATCCATCGGGCACGAAATTCTTAAAGGTCGCTGTACTAATACCAACATTAAATGATTAAATCAAATAAAAACACAGTTTAAAATGTATATCCCATACCTGTATCACAACAAATACCATCAGCAACACAGTTTCCTTGATTATGACTTCCGCAAGGTGGCCCTGAAATGGCACAGGCTGTTGTACTTTCATTTTCCTTTTCGCATACGTTAGATTCGGATGTACCCATTTGGCAACCAAAAGGTCCGCAGCAAATGTCGGGTCCGACACATTGACCCAAAAGCCCTGGTCCACAAGACATACACTAGAAGTAAGATTAAACATATCATGACATATACCGTATAACTGGATCTTCCTGCGTGCTGCTATTTAATTTCAAGCGTTGCATTGTCATCTAAAACGAAAAAATGGTAAAAGTAAATCGCCAACAAATGTATGTGTTTGATATGATACTAGCTTGTATTCATCAATTGAAAAATCGCAAAAATAAATTAGAAAAAACCTAAATATCTATTATAGAATCAAAATACAAAAATTGCATACAAAGAAAAAAAAATGATGAATGTCCGGTATGTTTAAGTGCGAAACTTTTAATGCTTTGTCAAAAATGAAAAAAAAAATGAATTAATACACATTCTCGTATGATGATCGAATCTACAATTATATTTTGATAGTTTATAGTGACATTGTGAACACAGTTATGGAATCTTTTCTTTAATCGTTGCCATGGTTCAAAACATATTGCTACTATCGACACGCATTGATTTGCTATTATGACAGAAAATTGCGTACAGACATTCAAAAGACGAGAGTATGATATTTGATTAAACATTAATTAATGGTCATTAGGAAATAAATCGATGACCTAGGTCTAAGAATTTGCTCTTTTTTAACCAATATTCGTCCCACGCTATCAAATTACAAAGTTCTCTATTGATATTACAGATCAACTGCCATTTAACCGCGATGTTAAAAGAAAACAATATTTCTCTATCGTTAAACGATAATTCTTCGAACACTGTTTCCCCAATTTTTTCTTTAAAATCAGGAGACTTGAATGTCTGAAACGATGAATAGGAGTTTTGCACAATATCACTCAATAAAATGTTCATTATAATCAACAAAATATATGTATAATTTATGTCTGTAATTGTAATTACCAGAGTGTATGTACATGTAGTACACTAGGTCAGAATAGGTGTATTACACAATGTACCTCACTAAACCTAAATAACGCACTACACACTGTACTATATAAAGTGTACCTCTCTGTATACTAAGTAATATGTATGTATTACATTTGCACAGAATGTTTGTAAAAAAATTAGTATAAAATGTTTGTACTTAACTTGACCAGCATGTACACTATACAAAAATACTGTACTACAATTTACAAGAAATTCTGTACTACGCTGTATTACCGGGAATATTAGGTATATAAAAAAATCTTAGAACCACACAAAAACAAAAACTGTTATTTTAAAAACATTGATTATACCCACCCTGTAAAGTAAGTGTCATTTATTAATATAGAAAATTATTTCGGCTATTAATAAACGTGTTGCTTTGGTAATTTTACCTATATTGTTACTGTAATCTAATGAATTAATTCTAAAAATACTGTAATGAACCGTCGATATTGTGGTAAATAAAACCTCGGGCTTCGCTGTTTTGAATTAGTTTTTGATACATTTCCGCCCCAAGTAATTAACGCTATACGCTATATACTCTAAATTTCACAAGCAGAACGGGAGGGCGTTATTGATGAGATTGATGATTAAAAAATACACAACTCCCAAAGTGTGTGTACACATTTGCTCATGAAATACATCTGCATTGCAAGACAATGTCAGAGAATGCCAGATCAATGAACTGAAGCAGGGTAGGTTTGCTTGTGACCTTTGGGTGGAAGTTAACAGTACTTAAAAGAAAGAATAGAAAAATCGGTATTTTTTCTTACAAAACCGGACGAAAAGATCAAAGCTTTGCTATTGTAAAGAGATTCTTATTTATAACATTCTACGAAAAGTTCATTTTTAACAGTACATACCGCGTGTACTACTTGAAGCATATTTTTGATCATAACTTTGATTTTTCTTATCGTTTAAAGATAAAGAACTTATGAGGAACTTGCATTTACGAAAGACTCTGTGCCTCGCCTTTCGCGTTAAATGTCTCTTTGTCATTTCTAAAACCATCTGCGCTATAATTCCACTTTTGCATTTTAGACGCACGCAATCAAGTATGTTCCTATACTTCGACTTTTGTAGGCGGAAGTCGGAGAACTACAACTGGAAAGTTCACTGTTGAACACAGATTTCCTTGTCATACAGACAAGAAAGAACTTCCATACGCTCAACATTTTCTGCCATCTCCTTTAAGATGGACCATGGTTGCTTCCAAAATGTAATTTTGCAACCAAAACTGTCTTTTCATCTAAAACCATAACGATTTTTTCATATTATAAAGGTTTTTATATCTTAGTCAATGAGACTTCCACGCTGGGTTTTCTGTTCATATTATAGGTCTACATGATTTCAGTACATACGCTTTGTTTTATAGTGCTTATTAACTAATTTTCTTGGCATCACATAATAAATATCCGCTATACCATTGCACTAATCATGTTCACACTTTTGGTAAACTGCTAGGAATATTTCTAAAAACAATTGTACAAAGGATTTGTTCTTCCCTAACCGTACTCGTGATTTGGTTTGAATAGAACATTTGAGCATGGCGTTCATCGAATCTTAGGACAGTCCCTCATAACTTTCTGCCTACACTTATATTACCATATTTGACAGTTTAAGATAAACCCGATTGGGTTTTTTTTTCACAACCGAGCCTCCTTTTTGTGCATTTTTCAAAGTTTTCTGATTTTGTTTGTTTGTATATAGTATAGTATAGCGGTTAACTAATTTTGTTAACCTATGGCGAACGTATTATAGTATACTATAATACTTCTATCTCGATTTTTTCAGTGGCCGGATGCATGTAAGCGAGGTCATGTCAAAACTCAAAATTAAAATCATAATAAATCATAATGTGCATTTTTCAAAGTTTTTCGATTGGTTTGACTTACTAAGCTTCCATTTACATCTGTCGGAGTTCCGACAGGCATCGCGATGCCATGTAATAGCAATTCAGCGGCCAGGTATCAAGCTTGTCAGGATGAAAACGAGGGGGAAAATAGACACCAAATCGAAACGATTGCTGTACCTTTAGCTTGATAAACTGTAGGAGTCAATATTTAATTGCAATAAACAACTTAAAAGCATGTTCTAGCTTCAAAACTAAAGCGGGTGAGTCTAATGGATGTTCTGATCACGTGACATTGTATCATCCCGCATATATACTGGTATACATGGGCCCGTTTTTGCAAAGCATACTTAGGACAAAGTTATATTTTAGGGAAAAACCCATGGTATCTGTAGCAATAGCCAAATACTAGTATCCCTGCCTTTGAATAAGTGTTAGATAACATTGTATTGTTCTA
The DNA here is from genome assembly GCA_016163765.1 of Magallana hongkongensis. NCBI lineage: Eukaryota > Metazoa > Mollusca > Bivalvia > Ostreida > Ostreidae > Magallana > Magallana hongkongensis. Next base: position 5,795,673 of record WFKH01010211.1, on the reverse strand, counting down.
TCTTATTCACACATCTATCAGAATGTTTAAAAAGAACATTTGCATTGTAATCTTGAGTGGTACTAAAATCTTTTATGATTATTTTTCTTTTATTTGGTTTCTCTACGGTCAGTGACATGATTTTATACCTGTTTGTCAATTATTGATCCCCCCTTTCATCCCCCATTTCAAAATATTTTTTTTAACGAAGCCATAAATAGCATTTAGCAGAAAGTAACACACTCTACAAAAAATGGATTTTTCATTCATGAAATTGGATCTTTTATCGTAAGAAATTAGACGTGTGACACTTCTAACGTTGGGCGAAATCCGGGCTAATGTCCAAGGGCGCTAGAAAGCAGCGGGATAGACTTATTTTCATTAATAGCACACAAGACTTAGAATGGGGATTGATTGAGTTTTCATTATCTTTACACGAGTTATACGGCTTTTTCATCCGGTGACTAGAATACAGTCAATGGCAGTTATAAACCCAAGGGAGTAGCATCGCTCTGTAAGAAAAGGAAATGCGAGATTGACTTCGTATACAAATGCATTAAAACACTTATAAGACCCCACTAAAACACCTAAGATTAAAGGTTTTCTTTTTTGTCTTGAAAATTTTTAAATGAAATATTTTGTTCGATAGAGAGAGGAAATTTTGTGATGTGAATTCTCAATATATATATTTTTCGTATAGGTACTCGCATTTCAGTTCTCGGTCTATGAAAAGAAGTAGGCTGGGTGGCCAACCAAGTACAGTGTACCGACTCGGTTCAACGTAAAATTTTTAAAGTTATCTATCGGGCCATAAAAGTAATTTAGCAAAATATAAAATCAATTTTATTTTGTCGTTTAGTTTTCTAGGAGGTTTTTTTTAAAAAATGCCCATGGCCGTTCAGTCTTTCTAAATTAATAAAATAAAACTATTTGTCATAATTACTGGGTACACGTGTTTTATGCTAAAATGGCGCTGTGTGTATTAACCAATGAGATGGATTTGATTTTGTAACTCTTTCAGCTTCATACCTGTCATAACCTTAGTGGGTTATAGTAAAAAACATTAAATAAACACGGAGTTGCTTGCGTGCAGTTCAAGGGTTACTGGAAACTAAGGATTAATCTTTCTTAATTAGGTCAACAAGTCAACGAATAAAGTCGAAAAATTATGATTATGTATTTTTTAATGAAAGTAACCTTTTTAGAACTTCCTATTACGGAAACATCAGATTACAAAGAAGTTCCATGTTTCAAACCTCACACTTTTTTTTAGTCATTAGCCTAGAATGGCATCTTTGCATTTCGAGTATGAATTTATTTTATAGCAAAGGTGACTAAAGAAATCTTCCGTTAATATTTTTCAGATAATTAGTAATTAAGAACAAGCACATTAACACATCGGGGCATTTTATCGTCTTTCTGCGTGAATAACTGCTTTTACCCCTTCTAAATCAGTTCATTGTCTTCAATGGAACTTTTCTTATTTTACAGGCTGTATTTTTTTTTTAAATTAGAAGACCTTAATTGTAACCTTTAACGACACATTTTGTAAAGTTGATCAATGGGTTTCTTTTAATATTGTTTGTTGGGGGTGGCTCTCATAAATACTGCGTGCATTTATAAATTCCATCATTAACATTATAAACACATCTTCTATGAAAAAAACCCTTCAACCTCTCAGTTTAAGTCTGTCTCAGACATGCAATGTTTGAAGTCGTTATTGCCATGTAAAATACTTCATACCCCGTGGGATGTTCATAATTGACGACAAATGTCTCAGAACAGCATTTTGTATAGTGACAAGCGTAGTTGATGGGTGCACGATTCTTGAACTGCATAATAGAAGTTGTTGGGCGCTTGGATGTATATGGTGTAATGGTTATTTGAAAATCTGTCTATAACATTTCATTTAAAGTGTTTATCGAGTACATTGCATACACGGAATTTCCTTCATAGGGTGGTATGGGACACCTGTCGATATTAACGTGAATAAAAGTTCATTATAATCAGAATACTTTCAACGGTTTCAAATACAATATTTGACCAAAAATGTTTTTAAAATTTTGGAAAGGTAAAAAATATAAAAGCTTCAATGTGATTCGAACTCGTGACTTACATATTAGTAGTTTACGCTCTCACCCATTGCGCTAAGCTGTTACATGAAGGTAACAATTTTGGGAAAGAAAACACTTATGAAATTATACATGATTGTATTTTTTATTTCGAAAGGAAGTACGTCACAATATGGAGGTGTCCCATACCACCTTAACACAACAAAGGAAATTACAGACATCTGATTATGCCAATTTTCAAAAGTCTAGATAAAGTTTGGTTGGTTTAATTTCCTAGAAAGGAAGTCATTGTTTTTCATTTTTTTTTTCAAACTCCTTATCTATTTGCCACAGTCTTCTATCGATTGTTATTCATTCAGTTTCCACTTTTTGAACCACTACTTGTTAATCCGATAAAAATGCTAATACAGAATCCCTTTTTGATCTCCGACAATTCTACTAAAAGCTTATTTTAAAGTCTATTAAGCGATGAACTCTGCAAAAACCTGGGGCCGCCCCAATAAGGAAGCATTGCGAGATTTGGAATGATATGCTTTGATTAATGGGTTGGAGGAAGATTTCACCCCACAGAATAATACTATGAGCATTTCGTCTGTTCATTCACGAAATCGCCTCCGTTCCCACGCTTATTTCACTATGCATTTACAGCTAGGATAGAGAATAATAAATAATTTACGGGTAAAAATTGCTACATTCTCCAAGGTTTATTTGGGATTAAAACATGATTTTTTGTAATCATCAACTAAAACATAAAATACAGATATTGGCCCTTGAAAAAATAAAGAAAAAACCCGAAAACTTGTTTGCTATAATATTTGAAAAATTATATGAAAAATTAAAAAGAATATGATTAGTATTGTTACGATACAAACTTTGGTGAAAAGCTAAAGTTGTATGTCAATTTATTAAGCTGTTTAAAGAATGAAAACTAAATAAAGCTATAAAGCTTACCTCTTTCGTGTGTTGTGAGACGATACCCATGCTTCTTTTGCCGCCCGGTGGACAGTTCCGGATGAAACAACAGCTACTTAACGTTGTAAACATGAGCAGGAGAAGGCTCACTTGTGGTAGGTTCAAATGAAGAATTTTGCAACATTCCATCTTTTGCATAAAATGAGTAAAGTCTTGTACAAATAAAAGTTCCCTGTAAGGTTGATGCTGATTCTCAGGTACGGGTATAACGGGTTGAAACGCAGATAGCTTTACAAGGTGTCGTTTACGAGATACTGTGTTAGCATTACGGCCTAGCACTTTTTATCCAATTAGACAACGGTAGTGGGTTTGTCATATGGCATTGTGTGGGATACGGCGGAATACCATTCACGTCGGGTTACTGCGGAACAAATATTGGTCGGGCTCGGGAAACCGGCCAATCGAATAGAATGTCGATGTCATCTACACGATAACGCGACGAATGAAATCGGTGATCAGAGAGGATAGTCGAGATTTTTATCACTTTGGTATTTTGTGAAATTAGATATTTTGACATTATTATTAAACGATGTAAATGCGTAATCAAATTAAATTACGATTTGAATATTAGTTTTTAGGTGGCATTGTCATCGCCAGTAATGAGTTCCCTGTACTTTTATTGGAACCTGCGTTATAACATTTTGTTTTTGTTTTGTACTGCAACAGTTTTTCTATTTTATTATTTACTTAAGGTATATTACTGTATTAAAAATGTAAAAGGGAATCGTGTCTCTCCATATTTATTTTGCTATCATTTTTGCCATTACAAATCGTCTATTGTAAGAATCAAAAGTTGCTAAATTTTGACGGAACAAACATTAAACATCACCATGTTGATTTTGTCATCTGCATGCATTCGGCAAACCTCGGCAGATTCCGTAACCTACATTAAATGAGGAACGAATCGGCCGAGATGGGTAAAGGGTAAAGACATGGGTGCAGCAAAAACATTGCTTAATAACGGGTCATTTGAATGCAAGCAATCAAAACTAAATGAAGTTGATTTACATAATTCCAATCATGAAAAAAATAACATACTGTTGAATTGTATGGTCCATCAAACCATTATTCTTTAACCGATTCTCTCACTTCATGGATTCAAAGTTGTTTGTTAAGATTTGACATGCTGGTTTTATATCATCATATGATTTTCATAGTAAACCCAATGATATACAACTTGGCAGCCTTATTAAATAGTGTGTATAGTCAACAGCTGAAAAAATAGAAAGTTTTTTTGTATTGTCTTCAACAACTATTGGAGCGTCATGGTAATATCTTAAAGGGTTTTTAAACGGTTTTCTGTGTTTAAAATAGATAAGTTGAATCTTAAATTCTATACATATTACGGTACTAGGTTTATCTGATTGTTTTAAAAGTTTTATTTATCATTGTTGCCAGGATAATCTCATGCGCTGATCCAGAAATTTTTTCCAGGGGGATCCGAGGGATAATTTCATTTTTCGAGGGGGTATATGAGGCTGTTTTCGGTGAATTTAATCCTTAGATACAAGATTTGATTTTTTTAAGGGTGCCTCCCCCCTCCGATCTGTGCATTGATTTATCATTGTCGAATAAAATCAAGAAAAGACACTGTCATTCAGCAGGATCCTTATCGTGCTTACACCAACATTAATGTTGGAAATCTTGTTGCTCTCGAAATCAAAATCAGTCAGTAAATGTACATATACTAATTAAAATAAAATTAAAATTAATTAATTAAATCTAAAACAAGTAATTATAATGAATCTATCCACGAACATCTTAAGTATAAAATATTTCTTTGTCACAAATCTCTTATATTTACTGATCATAAATATGTTGCTATAATGAAAATCACCAATTCTACCGTTTTTAATATAATTAAAGGTGTTCAAAGGAAGAATATGTCACGCATTGTACAAATCTTATGGACACGCAATATAAATACGAAAGTTGTTTGTGTCATTTGGAATTCCCGTGCTTTTCTAGGGCATTTGTGTAACATTTAAAAATGTTATCAATTTCGCGTTATGTTTGACCAAACAAACCAATTGGAGCAGCGTCCATCCGGGCTTCGTACAAATAAACATCGCCACTAACCTTCATAGATTCGTCAATCAATAAACTGCTTTCTTTGGTACTTCATACGGGAATACAAAACATACATACAAACTTTGGTTATATTTAATATCCGTTTAAAGGTAGTTTTTGAAATTGAAATGAATGTGTATTTTCATACGCATACATATTAGATCGTGAAACGGTTTTGTCAGTAGCTGTGTAACAAAATTATAAGTGTCTTCCTTGCTGCTTCTGAATATAATGAAGTGTATAAAATGAAATTTTACGAGTAATCACATTACGACAAAGCTAACAGTGCAATTGTAGTGCACTTAACACCATTAAAAGGACTTAACACCATTAAATGGTTTGTATAAAAACCCCGCAATTCTGATGAAAAACACTGAATTATTTTTATTCTGGTTGATATATGACTTTTGAAAGCATGATGTCAAGTAAAACAAGTATTTTCCTCGTTTGCTTGAAAGTCGAAATAAGAGATTTTGGATAGATGCATGTAATCATAAAAATGAATAATATTTATTGAAAATTTAATTAAATCAAGTACATGCATTACGCTTTAAAAAATATCACACTCTATTAAATATATACAGGTTCTTTATCTCATATGATTTCAAATACCAAAATTATCCCGTACTCAATGCACCGCAATTTTCTTTGTTAAAATCTATAAAATTGTGTTTAAAAATGCATACAAAACACAACACCATATATTTTACTTATATATTTAATGTTTTTATTTTTTGAAAAATAGCATGTTCATGATTAGTCTCCTTCAGCTAAACGAACAGATCATCGAATGGAAATGCTCTGAAATTTTAGATACCGATAATGTTCAAGAATTATCATAAAATGTAAACGCATAATTGATAGATAGTAAATTGTGCAATTTTTGAACTCTGCAATTTATTTTATGGAAGTTATTGAAGAATATAAAGAATACCCCCATCCCCAACACCAACACAAAAACTCACCAGTCTCCGTGTAGAAACAAAGCGCTGTATTTTACTATAAATATACGTGTAAAGTGAAATTTATATATGTATAATACCTTTTAAAATAACCCTTTATATGTAGCAATTTAAGAATATGACTTTCATAATCAATCCTTAAAAATCTCGTTGCATTTCCCGATTATGAAATATCAGTTAGACGCAAAGAATTATAGAAGACACACAGAATTAGAAGGTCGTAAAATTGTGTACCAAGAAGCTTTTAATATGCGATATTTAATGATTACTTTGACCTTCGACAATTTCAAAGATAAACCAATTTAAGTAAAATCAATGCACGACGTCAGTTTACGGGCTCGACCTGTCAAAAACTCTCGATCAAAACATTCTGTTCTTGTGGATTTTTTGAGTGGATAATTTGAAATTGACCTGCTTGGGGTTCAGTGTTAATACAAACTGTTATGAGTGGGTCTGACAGATTTTTCTTAGGTTTTTCATGATAATTATGGTATAACTTGCCATTTTCAGCATTTCAAAAGAATCCAGGTGCTTACAAGTTTGTTTGTTTTAATGGGCGCATTAATACGTATATCCGCTTTCCTTTCGTCTTCTTTGCAGCAGATTTAGGTGGGGCATCAAATACTCGGTACAGAATTCGTTCATAGGCAAATGCATGTAAAAATAGCCTCTTTTTGACTTTGAAATTTCAATCAAGTGTTCGTGGTTTATTCTTAATTGTAAACAACATAAAGAAAGGAAAAAAAAAATCCTTT
>WFKH01010211.1:5760080-5788463 GCA_016163765.1 Magallana hongkongensis | reverse complement strand
GTTTGAATGTTCAAGGCCTAGGGTGGTGGGGTGACTGGATCCCCCCCAACTTCTAAGTCCGCGCATCAGTTATATATGAGACAACGCTATATTCTCACAGTTCTCATAATTAGCACCCGTATCTTAATTATCATCACCGCAAGCTTAATATGGAATTCGGTTAATTCAATTCTTCATTCAATCAAGAACAGTTCACTGGTAGTCATGTATGAGGTTCATGTCTGTAAATTATGGTAGCTTAAACACCTTCAAAACTGAACAGGGACACTCAATTAGATGATTGATAAATAAACAAAGCTACAATAAGCCTGGCTGTGAGTGATCCATATCACATACTGTATTTTAATCTCTTTAGCCTGGTTTATTTTTGTTTACTTTGTAATGTGTAACTCAATATGTAACGTCATTGATACTTTAGATTTTTACTGAGTATATTTAATTCTCCGATTCCGCCGTTTTTTCCAAATGGCAAGAATATAAAATCGCGTGCACCAAACTTTGTTTTAATTTCACAAGTTCACAACTTTTAGAAAAATAAGTGAGATTTATAAAGCTGCAAGGTATGCTTATCGAAATTTTACGCGGATATTAATTCCTCGCTTTTAATCAGGAATATACAGTACTGTGGCCTAATGAGAGTCAGATAGTGGGTTCATACATGTGATAATTTTCACACGTACTAGTGTATAGGACAAGCTACTTATAAGCATTATGTACCCCGGACCCTTTTATTGTTTTTAAAAACATCTTTAAAGAAATTGGGCGCACAAGATTATAAGTTTGCAGGAATCATCGACACGAATCAATAGTGATTTAAATGTCTATAACCTGGAAAGGCTATATGTACAGATATGAACAAAAATTAATTACTCAACTATATCATGTTGAGAGTTGAAGTACATGTCTATTTCGGCTATTAAAAAAACCTCACAAGCTTTTTAAAAATGGCAATGAGAGGGTAAACTGATAACTAGTTATATTGGAAATGTTAATGCATATATATTTTAATTCATTTATATCGTATATCTTAATAAACTAGTAATAAGAACAGAAAATAGTGTTCATACGGCAGAAATCAATAACGGCAAATTAAAATATACCGGTATTCTATAATTCAACATAATGTTATACCAACATATATTTAAAAACAAAAAAGTTAAAAAAATAAAATGAAAAAGGAGTCACCGGTAGGATTTGAACCCCAAACACCGCATGCATGTATTCACTAATCCAGGACGGAACCATTGAGCCATGCGTGACTTCACAATATGGGGTATAAAGTATTGTTTGAAACAACATTGTCATATCCATGGACTTTGTTTTTTATCCTCCCAAAAATATTTTGAAAAAAGTACATAATTAGTCATCTCTGGGTCATCTCTCCATCTTTTTTTAAAAAGCGACATCTTTAATGTTGAAATATGTCATCTTTGCACGTTTCAAATTTGTGGAGAGAAGACCCAGAGACAATAAAATCATTTAAAAATAGCTGTAAATAAGTATGATTTTGCATGTCGAATTGCATCGTGTTGCTATATTTAGACCCATATTATGATAAAACCTTTTGCATTACAAACATTTTTCTACCCATTCCACGTCCAGCAGAAACCAAATAACGGTTATAATTCGGAAAATGTGCAAAATTAATTGATAAAATTTCCACTCTCGTGCGCCCAGATTCCTGCCGAATCTACATCTTAAGCGCCCACTTTCTTTAATTTACTTTTATTTCTATTTCATCCACAGGTACTTCTGGACAAAACCGTGCACCACTCCATCTCCACGTCTTTTCCCTCTATTGAAATAAAGCAATTTTCATTTCTTGTCTCTAACCACCACATATTAACGGCTCAAATCGATAATTACTTAAATTAACAACACGATGTCATTTCTATTCACATTCGTTTCCATTGTATATACGGTTTTTTTTTAAATTGAGGGAAAAAGAGGGAGTGCACGGTCCTGTCCACAAGTACCTATGACATGTTCCTCGGTTCAAAATTAAACGCCCATGCGAATAATAATAATTTGTTACCGCTTACAATATATATTTACGGTACATTGCGATGCGGATCTAGAATGGGGGTCAGATCCATACACCCTGGAAAATTCACAATTATTTAATCAACCAATAAAATAATTAATACAAAATTATCTCTCAGACCCCCCCCCCGGTTTTTTAAAACTGCGCATATGCATTGTACATGTATATGACAGAAAACGTATCATTTTGAGCCTGCGTATATCATGGCTAGTTAAAAAGTTGAACACATCTATTTCACATTCCTATATTGAGCCCTTAATTGGATCTGTTCCCACCAATTCATGATATTTATGCCATTTGTTAGTTTCGTAAATCATAAATCTTCGGGAGCAGCAATTGTAGCGCACACACTGCCGCCTGGCGTCATAATGCAGTATTAAATTCATACAACTTGTATTCGTCTTTATTGAAAGTGCTATATGGTTTGCGTGATTGAATTCACGTTTGTAACAGAGATAGAAGTAAGAATTTACACGAATAAGAAGAGAATATTGCAACATAGAATTAAGCAAACCATAAAGAATAAAAGAGAATCAAAGTGAAATTGGATAAGCATGAATATGAAAGCAACAAAGTGACATGCAAGTGTAAATGTACTGAAGAATAAGGAAGTAAGCATAATAAGAATAAAAGCAAGATACAGACTTTTGGCGGTAATTCCCTTCCATAGTGTAAGGTCTTAGACAAATCATATTAGGTCAGCTGCTGCCCCCTAATAGCAAGGTGTTATTGTTTTAAGTAGGTAACTACAGCTGATTGAATTGTATGACCTATAAATGTTGTAAAATGTTGAGCCCTATAATAGCCTTGCTCTATAAAAAACCGTGTCATGATGACCTTCTTCGGAATGATATGACTATCCATACTCAGATTGTTTCTTGGTCATATTTCAAGCTTGTAGCTTAAAAAGTTTGCGAAAAAAATTGATATTAATCATAATGGTTTAGTACCAGACGGGTTATCATGTACCCTTGTGCACTTTATTTGAGAGTCAATACATTTCAGATTGTTTTTCAGTAAGAATTCTCCAGTGTTTTTATATTTAGGATAAACTGCCCTCTCACTCTTTCTCGAATGAAAACATTTCTAGGTTACCAGATTTCTATATACATGTACATGTGTCGTTACGGATATACTTGTTTTTAATAAAATTTGCATAATGATTTAGCTAAAGCTTTAGTTTTTGATGTAAATTTGTGGTTAACAAGTATGCATCCATGCCTATTCTTACGAATGTACATGTGAAAAAAAAATTTGCCAAAGAGTATTTTGAACAATACAGCTAATTTCAAAGGATCGCTTCTTTAATGCAAAACATCAGAAAGTATAACTCATACAAGCAGAGAATCATACTTGAAAGGCGAACAGTGGACAATAGATAAAAGGCGGCATAGAATTATTCTTTTCACAATACAACTACAGTAAGCGTTTGTGCAAGAAAGCTCGACGAACACTCACTTTAACCCTAACACAACACGTACCATTCTCCTACTTCAGCATGCATCCTTTTGTTACTTTTGTGTGTTTCCTAACGTTATAGGCGGTTCGTTATAGAGGAGTTTTCAATAACTTCGCCATTGACACTTTTCATGGCAGTTATTAAAAAACCTAGCTTTCATCGCGTCCAATCAAAAGTGTCGTGAACGGGGTTTTATTTTGTCTTACAGGTATTCATGGTGCGAACTACATAACCTGCATGCAATAATCCATACCGATATAACTTTGCAAATAACAACTATGTATACCATTAAATTTATATATTTAAACTTGCAAATGTTTCCCTTATATTCTACTATTTCAGCAATTCGCTGTTATTTAATTTCTGCATAACATCAAAGACTTGGTCAAGTGGTCAAAGTAGCGTATTATTTTTTTTTATGTACATAAACTAACCGACTGACGTTAAAACACACGTATAGTATTGTGATAATTTAAACACAATCATACATTTAGATCTAGACAAAAAGATAAACTCCGTTAAAACATATTTATATTTTGCATACGAAATTTTTTTCATTCATGTTTTCACAATTTAACATCAATTACGAGGATATTAAGATATCATGCTTAAGATTCACGCAAGATCGATATCGTAACAAATTACATATCGCAATTCATTGTCAAAGTAGTAGAAACTCAGTTATAGTTCATGTCTAACTTTTCCAACAAATCCCGACAAAAATCGCATTCGCTTTTGTTTACATTTCCAACCGCTCTGGATTTAACGGAGGTAGTAATATTCCACCGAGCTTCAATCATTTTTTTTTTAAAGTGTTTCGAAACTCAAGTGATGTTCTTGTCTGATATGGGGACAGGTGCCACATTGCGAATCATGGCATTCGGTAACCTCAAATTCCGTTTTTTCTTTGAAACTGGATTTGGTTAGAATGCATTCTTCCGATGTCTTGCTGTTTATAAATTTTTGTTTTTCAAATATTTGAGCCATAGTTTCATCAGCCTTCAAGACGTCGTTTAGGTGGTGAACAATCGGTGCGATGTTAGTATTTATGGGATTGTAGGTGGTAACCAGTGGTATTATTTTCGATTTTTTAGTGTTTTGTTGAACGGGATTGAAGAGCTCCTTTCTGTTACATGTCGTGGCTTTTTCAATAGCATCATCAATTGTGTTGTCCGGATAACTATGTTTTTGAGATAATTTTTAAATTCCTGTAGTCTCTGTATTTTGACAAACTCGTAGTTACAAATGGTACATATTCTTCTCGATAAGCTATACGGTATACAGTAAGTAAGTAAGCAATTGTTTATCATAGTGACATTGTGCATGACATTTATAATACAAAGTATATGTCGAATAATCGTAATTTGCACCCAGCCCCTTGGACCTATAAGTTACCGTTTATACAATTGCAACTTTATGCATGCACGATTTCAAATTTACGAGGGTTGATCCAAAAGTAATGTCACAGATGCGATAAAATCATGACAAATCCGCGAAAAGTGACAACAATTCGTGCTTTGAGATATTTATCTATTTCAATTCAGATCTGGAAATTTTAATGCATTATGAGAAATATTTCTGAAGATAATATATTTTGTAGAGCGTGAGGTAAGGATAGTCGCCGCACGCTAGCGAAGTCATTTTTAGATCTTTGGCGTTCTGGTAGAATTTCGTAATTTAGTACTCTATAAAAATTGGCCACGATGCTCTATTTTACATTTTTTTTTTATCATAAAGTAACTAATTACTCTTTTTGTAATATGGAAAATGGAGTAGTATATTGGATTATTTAATTTGCGATCAGTTTGTCGAGGTCTGTTCAAGAAGTCATGAACGTAGCTTTATAATATAGCCATTAACGTAAGAACCTAGCTTTAACTTTCCTTCAGAGCGTATGTCTTCTGTCTATTTAATTTATTTATCAACATGACATATGCTTTTATTAGATATTGGAACCACGTTAAGGGTATCCTGTTCACTCGCTCTCAATTTTAGGTTGATATATCAATTCCAGTACATTTTCTAGTGATTTTTATCCATCGAAGCAAAAAATGCATCGTATTGATCACTATTGGCATGTCCAGCCTTTTTATTCCTTGATCTAGAGACAAAAGGCATTGCGTAGATATCCGAAGTGGACGGTAACATTCCCTAAGTTTTTAAAACAGTTGGAAAAAGTCTAGGATATATCTGTTTCAAAATATTGTGTTGTTTGGAGCTTTTCCAAATTTTGAAGCATGTAATTTATTCATAAATAAAAACCTTAAAAAAGACGTAATTTCATGACGCGGCGATGTCACGTATATATCATGATATAAACGTCAATGTTTTGTTATGTTTTAATCAAAATTTTAATTGGAATAAGAATTTTGATAAGGAAAATTTTGATGTATCATTTTATACAATGCAGCGCCAGTGAGAAGCGCGGTGCATAGTGTGACCTTACTTTTGGATCAACCCTTGTATATTACATTAACCTTTGGACATTGATAAATTACATTTCTGGTGTACAATATTTTAACACATTTACTTTTGAATACTATTTTTCCTGAGTTGGTAAGCAGAGTTTATAAATCTAGCAGTTTGTAATGGGTAATTGTTGATCAATGCAACAAGTAAATATTGACCATTATCAAATTCTTCGAAATTCACCATATAGAAATATTTATGTTGTAGATTTTTATACAAAGTGCAATATAAAAGAAACTGTTTTTCATCTTCAACACACTGTTCTGAACAGAATAAACAAAGTCGGTCACAGATTCGTTCATTACGGAAACGTCCAGTCTCAATACGGATCGGTAGAGTTCCACATCTGAATTGGGCAAAAGTTGATCTCTCACATTTCGATAATTTAGATTCAATATATGGTTCAAGCTTGTAATTAGATTTAAAGGTAATGTATGTTCTTAGTTTTGGGTAAGCAGGTAGTCCTTCATTCCATGTATTCTGTGTGTATTCACTAAGCTTATTCTCAATGTCTTTCATATAAACTGATAATTGGTTGAAGAACACATAGCTAATATTAAGTTTTTCACAAATTTGTGTGCACCATGTTCCACGGTTGTTGTAATCCCAGTAGAATGCCTGTTTGGTAAGTCAGTCCTCATCCATCATCATCAGATAGTTCAACATCCGGAACATATTCATCCAACGTCGTTGCGTAGCTGGGAGCCATCCAACTTCACCATTAAGGGCCAAAAGAGGAGTAAATCTATGTAATCCTAAAAAAATATCTAACTGCACGATTCTGAACACCATCCACACATGAAAATTTTTTATATCCCAAAACTCTAGAACATTAATCCAACACAGGTACGTGTACAACACAGGTATTAAATAATGACTCGAATGTTTTGAATCCAATATCTTTATATGGGTGAATTTTGATATAACTGCACCAAGTGCTCATGTAGTAAAGTGAAATTTTCTACTGATGAGTATCTGTAGGTTTATTATATCTATTTAAAATAACTTCGTCTTGTTTGGTCAACAAAATATCTAAAAATGAACTCTATCCAGGCTTTCGTGCGTTGTAAATTTTTTAAGTAATTTTTAAAAAACTGACAGATTATTGTCATGAATTCCTAACTATAAAACAGTCGTCGAGGTACCTTTTCCAGTGATTAGTGATATATATTTCTGTCTCTATTACATAATCTATTCACTTTCTTATACATTTTCTCTTCCAGGTATCCCAATGTAAGCGTAGCATACGTAGGGGCCATTTTTGTGCCCATAGCGTTTCCTTTTTTTGTTTAAAATATTTTCCGTTAAATGTAAACGTATTATTGGTCAATACAATTTCTGCAGCTTCTAAAATGAATTCTTTTAAAAATCGATTGTTAATATTTTCAGAATTCCTATTGATCCAGTATTCTACCGCATCAAGTCCCAAAGAATTTGATATGTTACTGTACAAATTGATGACATCAAAAGTGACGAAGTTGCAATTTTTGTTAATTTTCTCGGGTAAATGACGGATAAAATCCAAGTTATCTTTCACGTAGCTTTTAATCTCGATACATAATGGTTTTAGTAAAATTTCTAGTAGACTGCTAAGTCTTTGGGAAGGTGCTGAAGGTCCCCATGCTTATAGGTCTGAATGTGACATTATCTGGATAAGGATAATGGATGTATTGAGAACGCTGGGGTTTGATGGCATCTTTAATTTTACTTGATTTATGAATCATTGGAAGACCGTAAAAATTGTTTTCTTTATACAAAGTCCGTTAGGTAGCCTGCCTCTTTGTCTGTTAAGCTGGGTGTTGTCTTATGTCTTTTTAACAAAATCTTGATTTTCTGCATCGTTTTTCTATTATCCTTGTTTGGTATTTCCTTATAATAGTCGGTGTTTGACAACATTTTCATATAAAAGTCGGTGTTTGACAACATTTTCATATAAAAGTCGGTGTTTGACAACATTTTCATAATATGTTCTTCATTGAAATTGGAATCCATAATCACTACTGCGCCACCTAGATCCGCTTCTTTAATCCCTATTGATTCATCGTTTGATAATAAATCAAGGGCTGTCGTTTCCTCTCTTGATAAGTTGAAATTCGTTAAACCGTTTTACGGTTTTCGATGTTACTGTTAAGAGGTAGGTTTTTTCCCAACTGAATATAATTTAAAAGGTGATTGGTATTTTAAAAATAAATTATAATCTTACAAAAATAATAATGTAAAATAATTCACAAACACTTTATATAAGGGTTCATATATTCAAATATATACTACATACTATATCTAGACAGTTCTTTTTTCACGACAAAATACTTTTTTAAAATAAACGTATTGCAATCGTGTTTTATCTTGTGTAGTGTTCACAGAATGCTTGATTTGATGTATGTAGATGCATAAACAGTGTACTATGACTTTCTACGTGTCTAGCAAAGTGGTATACCAAACCGATGTTTTTAAAATTCACTCTCTTTATAATTGGCCTCTTTTGAGGTCATTGACGGGTCAAATTATCCCAAAGGATGGTTTTCCTTCATGACTGTGAATAGAGAAAAATATCTCATAAAATATAGAAATAAAACAGTATAAAAGATCATACTGTTAAAATGAAACATATAGTTTAGGAGTAGTATTATATCGTCATACTGCGATTTAAAGTAACGAGTTAACAAATTCAGCGTAGGAAAAACGACTTACATGTAACATGCTAAGGTTACTACCCCAGAAATATAAAGATATTCAATAATCAAACATATCACAAGTTGCTATTGCATTTAAAATCCGATATTGGCCACGGAGACCTAAAATGTTGACTTGATGATTTTCCCCTAGTCATATTTCATATCAAAGACGGTTGTGTTGAGCCAACTTTTTCATGACGTCATACATAAAAGTATTATTGATTGATGTGTCTTGATAAGATTTCGTCAGTTATCGCAGACGTTTATTATCTTTTGCGGTCAACTGACGTCATTTCGTTGTTCTTCTACTCATGCGCGTCATTAATACGAAAAAAGGAGATATCAGTGACTAAAATTTTTTTTGGCCTATTCAAATAGCATCTAGATCTAGATTTACACTCGGAAGTTTTCGGGTGATAGGCTAAAAAATGACATTACAGTAAAACTCGGTTATAGCGAAGTTCTAGGGACCAATGGATTTACTTCGTTATATCCGTAATTCGTTATATCCGTAAAATGAGTTCGTAATAATAACTATAGTGAATTCACTATATACATGTTTTCTGTCACCAGACTACAATTTTTGCTAATTGAGGCTTAGAATGAAAATAAATTTTTTTGATGCCTTTAATAATCAGATTGCGAATTGAAGAATTTATGTGAAAAAAAATTCATTCAAACTATTACGTTAAATGGTAGTGCAAACTTTTTAAACTCTAAAGAAATTCGTTATAAAAGTGTTAAATTTCGTTATTATTCACCTGTACGGGACTCAAAATCAGTTCGCTATATCCGTAAATTTGTTATATCCGAAATTGTTATAATTGTAAAATTTTGCTAAGATTTGTTAAGAACTTTACCGGGGACTCAAAAAAACTTCGCTATATCCGAGATTTCGATGTTCGTGCTAAACGAATTTTACTGTATTCAGTTTAAATTTTCTTGGAACTTTCTCCCAAATCAAATTATTGCAAATTTAACAAGAAAATCGGATGTACCATTTATTGAAATCATACTGTATATATGAATGATGTTTTGATCTTTAATGATTTAAAGATGTTTTTTTGCTATCACTTATACAATCATGTATGGTTTTAGTTACTTGTATACAGGCATAATTAACTCTGACCCTTTCTACACAATCTCGACAGAAATCTATCAATATATTCAAAACAAGGCTGTCGATGCATGCATTTTAAGTGGTAAGCTTTTTCAATTGTCGTGTACTGAAAGTTTGCAAAATAAATCCTACAATGTAATTATACAGATTTACTCCCGCTTAACTTTACAAAATAGATACAGTAATATCACACGCGCTCACCATCTAAATCAGTGTAATAAATATTTACATCGGATTCCCCGAATTATAAAATCAACCAATCTAAATCAGTGTATACAAAAATCAGCATCCCTAAACTAAAAATTGAATTGTTTGTCTGTTTTATCTAGATCGGAAGTAGTCAACGTTTGATTTATGTATGTAAAACATATTTCAAGACACACTGACTGGTCATTTTGAATTGTAAATGAAAAAAAAAATGATATGAAACGTACTCTTTATGTTTATTCATCTCCGGTTGTGATCTTTATGCAGAGTAAGAATTTCATTTTGGAGTACATTTCCTGCCAGAGTATAGAGTTCAGTGGTATATCTTAAAGCAACATTACATCGAATTCGACTTATTCCATTTATAACATGATGGTCTTTCGGCATTATTTGAGGAATGAGGCATTATGAGGTGATCATAATGGCCGGGGCATGATCAAATCCAATAAAGGAAAACATCCAAAAAATTTAAGCTAAAAATAAACAAGGTCGTCATTTAAAAGGAAGTTGACGTCTGATTGGTCCAAAAACTGAATCCCATTACATGGCATACTTAAACAAAGAATGTGTTAAAATTTCAAGCATCTGCAATAAACAGTTGCTGAGAAAAATGCGACAGAAATTTGTTACGGACAGACATACAGACAAGGGTAAAACAGTATACCTCCCTCTCCTTCGGAGCAAGGGTAATATATAAATATCAAATTATTCTTACGTTATCTTCATGTCGTATAATCATGGCAATCCCGCTTGCAACCCAGAAGTACGGCATTTGCGTCATTGATGGAATGTATTGGACTATACGTTACAAATTTGATTCGAAGTGTTCGTACTTCGTTTATGTATTCCTGACGTACAACTAAAATCGCCATAAAGTAGATTGCCTTCTTGTGGGACATGTATACAAATTATAAAAAATTATGATCTCTTAAGAAGGTTGTAATTTGTCACTGGGTTATTAAGGTTCCTATAACTGTCCATTCTACAGGTGAAGCATTGAGCTTTAATAACTTTCATATATTACAGGATTTTTAAACTATGGTACTTTTAAATTTTATAACCATCTAAGGTGACCATAACGATATATAGGTCTCTAGTTTTAACTAGAGGAACATCCGTATGTGACACACATATAGGATGGCTTTATTTTTTCTGTGGCCTTGTTATTTCACTTTTGCTAAGTAGTGTTCCATAATTCATAACACCATCGCAACATAAATTGTCACATGATACGGTCAGGCGAAAAATTCAATTAATATATATATGGTAATTGATTAATGAACTGCATTTTAACGTCCAATTTTGCCGGATTCTCCTGAGTTTGACAGGTGTGTCTATGTTATTTGATATTAACAACCGATATTGAATGTGATTAGTGATATACTCAGATACCGATGTGGTTCCGAAAGACTAACTTCCATTAGCGGATAGATTCTGACAGCGATAAATCAAAATGCCTGCCGAGTTACGAGCAATGGAACAATATTTGTAGCAGATAACTTTTTCCCCTGCAGCTGATGGTTAGAATTGTCATCCTTACCCCAGGGACGTTTTACATTTAATGCATGGGTATACGCCAGTTAACATTTCTGTATGCTGAAACATCAGTCTGCAATACAAAGAGCTTCACATCGATACATTGCAATGCTTTTGAACCCATCCCTTCCCATAAAAATCATATATTTCAACAACAGAAAAAATGTTAGCGGTCATAATAACTGTAAAGATAGATGTTGGTTCCGTAATTCTTTAGCAAGAGTGTTTATATTTGTAGGTTTAGGTTTGGATGTGTTCCAAATACAGATTTTGAAAAGGGATAAAAATATGACGGACCAGAGAACGATAATTCAAACATGGACCTCTGAAATTTTAGGTCTGACTGTTACAATCCTCCCTTTAAAGTGGTGACATGATTAATATATATTCGATATATATATTTTTTAAATTTTAGAATTCTTAACTGTATACTTTAAAAATTCTTGGAATAGTGAGAATGTAAAAGCTCAAGTTGGTTTCGATCTCGTGACATGCAGATAAATAGATTAAAGGCTCCTAACAGCGGTATTATATAGCTTTAATATAAATGTCAGCTGGTTAAACTGCGACTACCCATATACTGTAGCTATGCACCCTCTAACACCCGGCCAAGATTTTGTTCGATGCTGCGTTCGCTTCGTTTACGGATAAGTGAAGGGTGAAAACTATTCGAAACCTGTCCGCGATAAACATAAATTTTTAAACAGCTGTAAAAGAATATTTTAGTAAATGTATACATGTATATTTATGTTTTATGTTCAAACTATGGTACTTAGTGGTCATAAAAGGGGTCCCAGTAAACCAAATATCCATAAATCGATACAAGCAACAATTTCTTAGGAATCGCTTACGTGGGGGGTATTGTACACGTACATACAGTGATATTGAGGAAACATTGAAACCGAGCTTAAACCATACAGCAGTGATGTAAATAATTAATGAAGTTTGGATATGTTGTCAATCAAAGAGGTGATTGCATAAGGGAGATCTGTAAATTGGAGTCGAGAGACCATTAATAATACACAGAAATAGTGATAAAATATTCTTGCAAAACGAATTAGTTCTAAATATTAGTGATAATGAAACACATGCTGTTGTTGTTATATGAAACTCTTTACGCATAAACATTGGTCAACAATTAATTTAAAGCAATCGAGGCCGTATAATGACGTGGAGATTAATCAAACTTGTTAAACGACAACGATGTACTTCACCGACGCAGATCCATTTGGTTTGACGCTGTAGTTTCTCAGTAAAATTAATACTTTATTTCAAATTAATATTGCCAGATTCAGAAAATGAAGGTGCGTTTTCAACGAACTGATACTTTTTTCTATATTTTTTGAAAATAAAACGATTGTTTGTTGCAAAGTTAGCTTCAAAACGACGTCAACGCACTTTGAAAAAAAAAATTCAAAGTGTGTTAATATCGTCGATATTAACACATTTTGAAAAAAAGAAAATGTGAAGTGTTTGGTCGAAACGTTTGACACTTTTAAATACAATAAATAATTATTTTAACCTTGTTTAGCTCATTGGGGTATATTAAAAAGAGAACCAAAGGGATTCTCAGCTAACTTGATCAATGTATAACATATTTCATATGGCTTAAATTTCAATTGCTTAGGTACAAACTTGCAATAAGCGTTAGTTATGTAAACCAAACACAAGAATGTACCCTAATGCTCATTTTTAGTTCATAATTTTTAACGTTGTACAATGTAATTCTCTTATTTTAATAATAAACTGATTTTTTTCCTCTGAATTTGAGAGAAGGGTTTATGTTTAAACAACTACATAATTTTTTATAGACCATGGGAGAAACTATATTTTGCCAGTTCGTTTTTTAATACTCTAGTATCACTATACTTTATTTACAGCATAGCTTACATGTATCCCTTTTGTGTTCTTTTATATTTACTCCAGTTTGCTGAATATTATATGTTTGGGAAGGAAAGATGAGGGGTAGGGAACATTATTCCTGTAATCAAATTAAATGATGTGCTGGAGATTCCATGAAATGTATCTTTGGTTAGGGGGTAGGGGACTTTAATCTTGTTAACAATTTAAATGATGTGTTGGTACATTTATTGCATGAACTGTACATGTATCTTTCGATGTCCCCTCTCATTCTAAAAGACGGTTAATCATGTTCATTAGTGTTTACATATCATCATACTATCAACTAATTAAAAGTCGAATCACAGAATTTGTGGTTTTTACATATTTTTGAAAGTGCGTTTAGTGTCTTGATAATAAAAAATGTTGATGTAACTTCAACTGGTCCCTTAACGCACTTGGAAATTTTTATCAAAGTGCGTAATTTTTTCAAAGTGCGTTGGTACATACCCTACAGTTCCCGACAGTATCTGATGGATGAAATCAGTCCATACATGTACTTATAGCTATTTTCTTCGTCTTTAATAAATTTTTACATTAGCATTGATCGAATATTTACTGTAAACAATTACATGTATGAATAAATTTAATTGATAGAATTTTTAGTTATAATAAAATACAATCAAGAGCTTTAGTATGCTGCAAGAAAACTTAATAAAAAAAATTGAGGGGTGATGTATTGTAATTAGATCAACAGAATTGTTGTTTTACAATTTAAGACTTCACCATGATTTCCTATTCCTACGCTAGAATTGATTACCCAGAGCATGCTAATATTAAACCTAGTTGCAACATTTCTGTAGAGTTCTAAAAGTTTCTCCTCTTTCAACATTTATGTTTTTCTCAAAGAGCTATGCACACGTAAAAAAAAATCTCAATGTTGTATTTTTTCCCCTGTTGTTGTTTAATAGAGTGACCTTTCTTAGTCCATTTTCACTTTACCGAAACCAATTCATGAAGTTATGTACCGGTAGTAACACAAAAAAATGGTCCTGATGAGTAACTCATGCATGTACCACAAAGTCAATCCAATGAGCAGCAACATTCACTATGTCAGAAGAACGTAGATTTTTACTTTCGAGACGTTTTACTGATGATGTTGTTTGAGAACAACAAAGCGGCTGTGATATACTTGTAAAAGGGGATATAACTGATCCTCGTCAAAATGTAAATTTTCTTTTTTTGGTCAATTTGTTACTTAAATTTTGTGGTTGGCGCTGGCACGATGAACAAGAGGAGTACCATAGCCCATTCACAAATTTGTCGACTAGTCTTCATATATGCATTTAATTAAATTTCATTTTGGAGTAGAAAAATTATAATATTCTAATGACGACCACCTCCCTGCCTGAAATCTTTAAAAGGACTATGAAACCTATAATTTTAGCGAAAAACTTAAAGATCATAATAGATGCATGACCTGATATTGAAAAAGCTCAAGACTCTGATAGAAAATAATTTTCCCATATTTGTTAACTTTCATGATAGGTTTTAGTATGCATGTTTTATTTAAAACAACCTCCCATCCCCCATCCTCCGGGGTAGACAGAAACTCTCCTTGTGGACATTAAAAAAAAACAACTTTAAAAGCTATAATGCATTATTCACTTCTCCTGTTCTAGCGTTTGCATATTCAACCGTCAATGACATTTAATCACCATCTGGCATTTATACCAAAATCATTTTACATGTACTGCTTATCAGTGATTTTGGTTAGCCAATTATTACTTTACTATTAACAAGTCTATTTGTTTATTTAGAAAGTTCAAAAACTATTTTTGTTTCAAATGATAAAAAGACGTGCATAACTCTTTTGATCATAAAACTTCCTAATTACATTATATTCAATGATTAATTACTAAATATGAACAAGCAAAGGAAGATAACTCCATTATGAAGAAGCAAGGGAAGATAACTCCATTAACTGTTACAACCCTCCCCCCTGAACTCTTTCCAAATGCTTTCACAATATCTTAACTTTGATAGACAGCTTCATTCTTTCTCTTTTCTAAATATGTAAATTTACTTATTTCTTTCATTAAAATTCCTGAGCAGAATAAATTAATAAGACAAATATATGACCCCCCCTTCCCAGTCATAACCCTTGCCTTACATGTAGGTGACATGAAATATTATTAAAGATGACAGCTTAATGTTTTTTTTCTAAATATGCAGTCAGTTTTTATTCTGTGTCAGTAGACGTTTTTTAAACATTATATACATTAACACTAAAAGACCATTTTGGCCACACCCTGCATTAAGAACCCCTACCCTATACACTATATGAGTGTTTTGGTCTCGCCCTAGATTCAAATCCCTACATGTACATTGGGAGACATAAAATTTAAAAAATCGATAGATGGCTTTATTTTCTTTCTTTATATGCAGTCAGTTTTTATTCAGTATCAGCAAAAGTAAAGAAAACATTTTTTAAAAACAATAAATGCATTAACACTATATGACTATTTTGGCCCCGCCCTAGTTAGAACCCCTTCCTCGGGGGACATGAAATTTATAATTTTGGTAGAGGGCTTCCTGGTTAACATAATTATGAAGTCAGTTTTTCTTACAGATGTGTGAGAGTAGAGAAGAAGATTTTTTAACATAATTATGCATTAACACTATATGGCCATATTGCCCCCTCCCCCTACGGCCTGAAGCCTTGACCCAGGGGCAATGAATTTCACAATTTAGGTAGAGGAGTTCGTGGACATCATAACCATGCTTTCAGCTTTTCCCCACATGTGTGGGAGTAAAGAAGAAGATTTTCTAAGATTTAATACATTTTCACTATATGGCTATTTTGGCCGACGCCCTAGGGCCTAAACCCCTGTCCCAGGGGTCATGAATTTCAAAATTTGGGTAGAAGACTTCATGGACATCATAACCATGCATTTAGTTTTTAACAAATACATATGGGAGTAGAGAAGATTTTCTAAGATTTAATACATTTTTTACTATATGGCCATATTGGCCCCACCTTAGAGCCTGAACCCCTGACACAGGGGCCATGAATTTCACAATTTTGGTAGAGGGCTTCATGGACATTCATGGGAGTAGAGAAGAAGAGTATTGAAAATTTGGCTTTTTTGAGTGACTCAGGTGACCTAAAAAGACTTTTGTTCAAAGAGGGTTTCTCTTCATCGAAACTGATGAAGAGTGAAAAGACTCGGTAACTGATGATAAACAACACCCCTTCCCCCTCCTAACTCGCAAATTCTTGGCACATTTTCAAAGCTTCAAACTATACCAGATTGGATTATCTTCGTTTACATAGCAACTGATAATATAGTTGTTCATAAACAAGATTATTATGACTTATCGTTCACTCCAAAACTATTTAACTAAATTGTTGATTTAAAATTCTAACTTCCTGTACCATTTTAGTAAGATATTTAACGTATCTTGACTGGAGCAGTGCGGCGTCATCAGAAGGAAGTTATATATACTATAGGCTGTGTATTACAATTTAATACAGTCATTTCGTTTGCTAATTTATTCTGTATTAATGCCAATAGTATCAGTGACATCTTACACCCTAACTGTACACGTACACGTTGCATTGATAGAAATAAATCGGTCGTGCAATCAGCAAATTGATAGCGCACCGTATTCTATGTATTTGTATTTCGTGTTCATATATTAATTCAAAGCGGATAATGCAATAAGATGTAATCACGTTGTAAAATACCTGTTTTCTCTAAAAAGAAGTGTACAACACAATTTCGTCTTGTTGAAATTTATATTTTAAAATTACACAAATTGCGTTGCCACACATACAGGTATAATAGTATGACACCATACACACATTATGTAGGTCGTACATGTATAACTCAGGGTCCTAACTTTACCTCGATAAATAAATACGTGATGTACTCGAGACTGCCATGTGATTTTAATTGTTATCTGAGTATTGCAAAATCCACACACCCGTCAATGATATATTCATATAAATATAAACACCTTTTGCTTCGGAAATACCACACTGTAGTAAGTACACAAGGTAACGAAACAATGTTTTAATTAATTATCATAACTTTAGTTTATTAAAGGGCAAAAACGGTTTTATTTTGAGATAACAATGTATTTTCAAAATCATTTTTTGCTAAATAAATTGACACCTGTCTTATACTTATTAACAAGCTGTAGTTGTCAATCCGTCCTCATCAAATTATAACAATTTCAGTCAATGAATCCAGGACACAATTAATAAGACAATTAGTAGAAGATACAGCTGTGTATAGATGAATAAACTTTTGGTGTGTGTACACTGAAAGTAATGTCATATGCTGAGTAATTGGTCGATGGCAAGACTTGATTTACGCGAATAGTTTTGCTATAACCTTAATAACTTTCTACTGTGAAATGTAATGATGAGCAAGTTATTCTCAGTTTCATTAATGACTGAATCGAGCAATTGTTGATAATTAATAGTACACATTTTATCAGCTTTGTTTATTTATAATTTCAAATTTTGTAGAAAGAAAATAAAATGGTCCATGGAACCGGAAGTTTTGGTGGCGGGGGTGGATTTAGCGGGGGCGGCGGTGGCGGATTCTCCGCAACAATCATGGCGCACAACTACTCCCACTCTTACCGACGTCACGGCCACGGCGACGATTGCGACTGCTCGTGGATATGTGTCTGCTTCTGTTGTCGCGGACAATCGTTTCAAGTTCGAATACTAACGCTGTGGACTTGGCTAATAGCTATAGTATTAACTACCTCCTTAGTTACACTGTTTCACGTAAACAAAGCACAGAAAGTCGACGCAACCGTGACAGATATGCGAAAAGTTCCGAAAACAGCATCGGAAAGTTTTTGTTCAGGGGTGACCATCACGTCACATGATTCATCGTTTACGGCCTTTTTGATTGACGGCGAACCGCTTTTCAATGGAAATGACGTACAAAATGTCACGTTTCGGAAGAAGACAAATATAGCCTACAACAATTATGAGTACTGGGGATTTTACCTTTTGAAGAACTCCATCATTGAAATATCCTCATGTCCAGATTCTATTCTTGATTTTATGATTGTTCGAGGAGAAGAGAGTTTCAACAGATTTAAAAATGACAAGTGTATGTACAGCTGCAGTGTTTTTCATAAAATGTCAAGCTGCACCTTCAATAGACCAGATAGATTTCACTATAAAGTTCCGGGAGATGATGAATATTATTTGATTTTTGCTAGTCGCTATATCATACCATTTCCAACTAATCTTGCAGTCAATTTTACTTTGGAAAAGCGGATCTATGATCTCCAAAACAGGGTCGCTGAATGTTCTAATTCCAAAGGTTCTCCCTCTTGTACGCTTCACTTTCCCTCACTACATTTGCACCCATCTATCGTCCTCAATGTCACCTCTAGCTCAGATCTAGAGGGCGACGCTGTTATTAAAGTTGCCTGCATTTCGAAAGACTGGGTTTACGTTATGTTGTTCTTCGTCCTCCCTCTTGTTGTCGGGGGCCTCGGGACGCTTTTAATTGTTAAAAAATATAGAAAGAAACCTGACTGTAACCGTGCAATGACGTCAACTCAGTCCTCGGCACCCTTCACACCCCTGCCCCCGGTATTGGAACAGTCACAGTCGGTCGAGTCGGGTCGGCACGAGGTGGGGTATGGAACCCTTATGGCGCCTCCTAAATATGAAGAAACAGCCGGGAAACCCCCAACTTATGAGGAAGCCACAAGAAAGTGAAAGTGATACATATACTAAAGAAGGGATTTATCGACAAAAAATGCCTTTTTTTCTGTTTTTTTTCTTCCAGAGTTGTTATTGAATTGTTATAGGTTGTGATGTTTTATAAAGAACCTGGGGGAATAAGCCGAGGCATATGCCCACAAGTGGCCACAACATATCACTAGTATGTTTCAAATGACAATCACGCATTTAGTATAATATGTGTAATGACTTTAAATATTTTTATTTCTGTGCGTACATATCTACAGAGAATTTATTATGTGCGTGTACATAGAATAAAGAATTCCAATCTTTTGCCTTAAAGGCCATAATTTGTACCTCCTCAACAAAGTAACATGTTTATTTTTAAAAATAATACTAAAGATAACTGATTTAGCAGTTAACTAAAAATCTATAAAATGATTAAGTGCACGTGTTAAATTCGTAATAATGCAATTTTTACTTTCTTTACATCAAATGAGTTTTTCGAATTTAAACAAAGTAAACAAAGATATAAAAAAAAATATTTATAACACGAACACCTACTTCAACATACTTATGTTCCAAGAACTCCTCGCTAACCGCTACACCACGGAATCACATGTTTGAATCCATTTAAATAACAAACTCAATTTAGTATTGCGCAAACATAATTCGGTCTTCGCCATTTGATGATCATCTTGAAAATTGAAGGAAGAAAACTTGCTTCTTACCATAGAGTGGGTCTTGGTACCATTTTTTTGAAAATTGAAAAAGATAGAGATTTACATGTTTTATCAATATACGTTCTTTAAAAAATGGTATTATGACCCACTCTATAAAAAACTATAGTCTGAACATCCGATTTCATTAGCATTTTGTTGCTCAATTAGCATATACATATTTTGATGTCTTAATATCAATTAAATTTTAAGTCAATTTTTGAAGGTTTTGGCAATACTGAATGCAAATGATTACATATGTTTAATAAATGTAACAAAAGTGATATTTGTAAGAAAACAAATTGTGGGTTTTTCAAATGGACTTGAGTGGTTTTATGCCTCGGCTTATTCCCCCACGTTCTTTGGGAGATTTGAAAGGCAATAAAAGACACGTCGTTTATTTATATTATATTCAATATTCGCGGGTCTGTTTATTGCATTTAAGATTTTTGTTTTAATAATATCACTAGACATTTAATAAAACCTGTTTAATGATAGAAACATCAATTTCTTCCTTATGTATTCAAATGATATTAAAACATTTATAATATCTTTGGATTTCTTATCAATGAAATACGTATAATAATCTAAAGATATCAAATTTCTTTTTCTTTAATAAACTTTAAAAAAATAAAATTTAACCAGAGATGGGTTAATGGTAATATGTAAAGGAAATTGAGTGTAATTAATTACAAATTCTGATGTAATTGAAAGTAATGTGTTATTGACTAGATTTTCAATTACATGTAATTGTAATTCAATTAATTACTTTCAAAAATGCTTGTAATTTCAATTACTTTTCAATTACATTCAATTTCACACTGATGTATATATGAATAAGAAAGCTGTCCACTACACATTGTCCCCACATTATCAATTGTACATTAGATACAAAATATTTACAAATATCCAAATACAAGGTCAAGATAGTATTAGTAGTTAAAACGCATTTAACTGATATATATTTAACTAAATAAATATAGACAAATAATTCAATGATTTGATATCATCTCATATTAAAGGGCGGCGGCAAATTTAATTAGGTTCTTTAATTTATAAGTATAGAATATTAACGTGTCAAATATTGTATTTTTCAAATTGATGATTTACTTGACTCAACCCCCCCCCCCCCTTAAAAAATACTTTAATAAATAACATTAAAGTATTAACTATTTTGTCGTGCTTTTTAATTAAAAGATTAAATTACTTAAAGTTATGGATTCATAGGTGTTCATAGGGGATGTTCTTTTAATAACTATTTGTACAAAAATAATTAGGTGTTAATTATGTTTTCATAACAATTAATATGGTCTGATTTTTATCTCCGATTTTACCATTATTTTCTTCAATGTGTCTATAAAGAGGGATTAAGTGGATAATAACGGAAAAGTCGGGATTTTCAGTTTAAATTTCCCTTGAAAGACTTTTACACGTGATAGGTGCAGATTAGGGGACACGACTTCTGAATATTTAATGAATATTAAATGCATCTATAAATATATGTAATAGCCAAGTCATGGTTTAACTATGTGCGATTTCTGTCATTTTTTGACGCCAAAAGCATATAGGAATATTGCATTTTTTTTTATAAACAGGATTATCAACAGACTCGTTTGATGTCATCTTTTCGTAAGTTATATGGTCGATACAACGACCTTGTCAGCCAATACGATCTTCCACTGGGTCAAAGCTGACTGACGTTTTTCATACTTATTGTTAGACCATAATTAATCACCTAATTGTGTACCGACTTTTCCGTTTTTCCTGATTACGACAAAGAGCACACGGCGGGTGTGACCGGTCGGCAGAGGATGCTCACTCCTCCATGGCACCTGATCCTACCTCTATTTTTTTTAAGAGGTCCGTGTTTTTGTAATTTTCCTTTGGACTTTTGTATTTGAACACTGTTCGAGTGTTCGTTATCACCATATGTCATTTTTATAAGTAAAATATAAATTATTTTTATTTCCAGGGGTGGCTTTTAATTGCCCGAATTAGATTATTTAAAGCCGATTCCAAGCCTCGTAAACAGGTCGAAATTTAAAAAAAGACGTTTTCAGAGTAAAATTGCAGGAAATACTACTATGTGTTAAGTATGAGCGACGCCATGAACAAAAATATATTATCACTCAAAATGTATTATCAAATAAAGAATGTTATGTGTGAAATTCAAACATGTTCACGAAGTCGCACGTATTGAAAAACGATTGAAACTGATTAGTACCCTTAGCACTTGTGATCTATGTATTTATTAAAGGTATGATGACACGTGTATCTGTCGAACACGTATTTTTGTTTATTTATATTTATACCGGAAACCAAATTTGATTGGTTTCTATAATAAGTATTTCACCTGTTATACAGGTATTTGAATTAGAGAAGTGCGACTTCTCGTGTTAAGTGAGTAAAGAATTTAGCGCCATTCGAAGGCTCTCTCTTCGTGCAGTAAAACGTGGCCCCCACCCACCCACCCATACTCGTTTTCATGTATCATTTTATTGTTATTAACAATTTTTCTCATTGTAGAGAACTGAGGATTTACCGGAAGATATTTGTGTATTACTTTTACATGTAATAAACTGCACTCTTGAGAGCGCTTCTGTACCTACACACTGTATTTATTTATTTTATAAATTATTTATGTTCGGTTGAGTGTAACGAATTAGAACATAAACGATATTTAAATGCGTGTGCATATCACGTTTCATTATTACGTTTATATTACGTCTTACATCAATATTAAAATGTTGTTTGTAAGTTAAAAATTGAATGTAACATATCATGAAGAAATCATTGCTATTATATCGATCCGTTGCCAAGTACACTATGTCATCGCCATAGACAAAAAGACAAAAGGGTGGCGGATCTAGCACACGTTTGTTAAGCCAAATTTGCAAGAATTTTACCTTGGAAGCCATATATCTAAAATTTGACATCACTGACCCCCATGTTTTATTATGTCAAAATGATACTGAATACATATCTAGGCAAAGTGGATTAATCTTATAAAATTCTTGATATTCAAAAAGTTTTTATTTCAAATCAAAATGTAACTAATATAGAAATTGTCTATTTTTAGTGCAAAAAGGTCACTAAAAATTAATGCAGCTTTGTACAAATATTTTCGTAATCCCTATATTCAGTGTGACCATTGTGCATAATTAAAAACAATATTTGAAGAAATAAGTTTGCTTAATCAAAAATACTGACAACAAATCCTAAATAGGCTGAAATTGCATTTTAGGTGCAAAAAGTTCAAATTAAATTGGCCATAACTTTAAGGGATGAACACTGACGGCCCCCCCCCCCCCCATCATGTATTTTTTAAGTATGCTTTTTTTAAAATCAGATTTCAATAATATACTTTTCAAGAAATTCTTGATACAAGAACATTGAGGAGTGGGATACCTTACATATGTAGCAAGAATAAAGGTTACTTTGTTTATTAAATACTTGTTTTCTAAGAGTGCTTTTTTTCAATTATATATTATGAAGGCTTACATGTACATGTTTTATAGGCTTATCGACATCATCGTGTAATAAAGGAAACGTTTTGTTTACCTTCTGAAGAATTCTGTAACGTTATATTGATGAAAAAACCACTAGAAGCATGTAATTAAAAAAGATTTACGTGTTTTTGAAATTGTTACAAAAATACTAACAATTCGAAAAACACGACTTGTACGTGTAGACGACTTCATGCTTATAATAGTTTTAATTTATTTAATCAATTAAAACTTTTACGTAGGGCTATTTCATATAATAACAAGCAGTGTTTAAATAATTAACAGTGTCGATTAAAAAAAAGAAAGATAATAAGGTCCAGTAATCAAGTAATAACCCTCCAAACGATTCTTTAAGTGTGGTGATAAATAAAAAAATGTAATTGTATTTTTTCCCGAACTTTTTTCGGGCCTCTCGTGTGTTACCTTTAAGTTAATGACATTCGGAACCCGGGGAAAGTTATCGTTCTTAGCATAGATGTCGCTGTGCAACTTACTTCCGTAGCGTTTACTTGGAACGTTTCAAAATATTGGGGTCTCGAGTGACAAATGTTTAGTTTTTGGATATATTACAATACAGCATGCTTATTTATATCAGTTTTTAGATAGAAGGGTATGTGTGGAAGTGAGAAAAATAGATGACACCAAAGGTATAGCGATTTTTGATAGAGTAATCGTCTGAGTTTCCCAGGTGGTTACTCAATGTAAACAAACGGGAGTTGCTTACCTTCTCTCTTTATATATATAGGGGAAACGAGTGTGAATATAAAATGCCACAGAGTCGTGATATTTCTGTTATTTTTAGACTTTAGACATATATAAGGGGTTGTTAACGATAATAAATAATAAAAATAAAAAAAATTATAGAACAAAAATCGGAAAAAGGGGGGGGGGGTAGTGCATGGTCCTGTCCACAAGCACCTGTGATAGGATGGTATTGTACTTGGAAGGTTGGGGCCAGAGTCGTGGGTAATCTGGGTCATTAACGCCATCAACCATCTCCCACTTCTAAAGTGTCAATTTCAAAAGAAACACTTTCGGATGCCAGGATGGTTGATTCTGACATGGAATATTTGGAGGAATGATATAACAATGGAGATATTTCATTCTTCGACGACATGCATCATACTCCAGGCAACAGTTAAAGTTACTTCCCGATACCATGGATAATAACAAAACACCATCCGGGGAACCTAGAAGCAGTTCACTTTTGAATTGCGAATAGCGAACTGCGTTCCAAAAATCGATTGCCCAGAACGCAGTTTGCTATTCGCAATTCAAAAGTAAACTGCGTTCTAGACGCAGTTCACTTTTGAATTGCGAATAGCGAACTGCGTTCCAAAAACCGATTGCCCACCATCCATTGATTCATTTTTTGGTAGAGAAGATATATGTAAAAGTGAAATTTCTGAAGAAGCAGTACTTTGTGAACCACAGTCACTCAACCACATCAATTAAAAGACTTTCATCAATTAAAAATCAAACTTTGACAACATTTATAAAAACTGATCACCCATATAATGCATTTATGATTAGGGACAGTTCAACAGAAAACAAAACACAAGAAGAAGAAACTTAATCTATTTTGGAGCGAATGTTTGCCAATGAAAAACAGTGATCTATCTAAGAACGTGATGTTGCAGACTCTAAGATCACAATCATTTTCTTTAACATCAAAGACTGCTCCCTTTGCATAGAAAATTTTTTTTTTACCGATACAGATAAGGAAAATATTATTATAATAACAAAGAAATACATGTACGTAGTAAATAATAAACACCCACTAAAACGTCTCCACAAATAAGAATTTATGCAGGGATGACGGGATGCAGGATGCATATGACTTTTTAGAAGAAGCAAGGTTTCATGTTAAAATGCAATGCCATTTACCAACAGGTACATAACTGCACTCTACTGAGGGAGCCAGCATGTCACGACTGAATGTTAAAAAAGTACACTGGGTCGTTGAAAGTGTAAACGGAAGAATAAAACAGTGGAGAATGCTCAACAAGCTATACCCATCACCCTTACACCTAGTATAGGAGACTTTGTTCGCATTATTTGTGCTCTTTGTAATCGTTTTTCTTCAACATTTTCTCCTACAGAAGAACCCGACACTCTTTATCAGTTAACGCTTACGATGCTACAGAAATCTAAAGAACCGAATCGTCTACTAGGCTACTTACAGGAAAATGAACTCCTCAGCAAGAGAACAGTGTACAAAGACCTAAAAGATAATATTCTTGACAACTTTCCAAAATTGTTATTAGATGATTTACGCAATATAACATTGAGTGTATACCAGCTGATACAGGCCGCCTCTTACACAAAAGAGCATCTCACTGGTTGTGGATTATATCAAATTTTTGTTCACAATGAAGAATCCAACCTCTAAAGGTTAACATACAGTCAAGACACAATCCACACTTTATGGCTACAGTTTGACTACTCTAATAAACAAGAACCAGAACAAGGATGGTATTGTATACTTTAAACATATTTTATTGAATAATCAAATGGATTGGGCAACTGGCAAAGCCTATGCAAACCCTCTCCAAAACACAAAGCCAAGCAGCGGTGACACAAAACAATCTATAGAATATAGTATAGGATGGTATTGTAATTGGAAGGTTGGGGCCAGAGTTGTGGGTTGTTGCTCCCACATCGCAAGTGTAACCTGGTATTTGGGTCATTAACGCCATCAACCATGTCCAACTTCTAAAGTGTCAATTTCAAAAGAAACACTTTCGGATGCCAGGATGGTTGATTCTGACATATTTGGAGGAACGATATAACAATGGAGATATTTCATTCTTCAACGACATGCATCATACTCCAGGCAACAGTTAAAATTACTTCCATGGATAATAACACAACACCATCCGGGCAATCGGTTTATGGAACGCAGTTCGCTATTCGCAATTCAAAAGTGAACTGCGTCTAGGGCGCAGTTCACTTTTGAATTGCGAATAGCGAACCTAGACGCAGTTCACTTTTGAATTGCGAATAGCGAACTGCGTTAAAAAAACCGATTGCCATCCATCCGTTGATTAATTTTTTGGTAGAGAAGATATATGTAAAAGTCAAATTTCTGAAGAAGCAGTACTTTGTGAACCACATAGTCACTCAACCACATCAATTAAAAGACTTTCATCAATTAAATATCAAACTTTGACAGCATTTGTAAAAACTGATCACCCATATAATGCATTTATGTTTAGGAACAGTTCAACAGAAAACAAAACACAAGAAGAAGAAACTTAATCTATTTTGGAGCGAATGTTTGCCAATGAAAAACAGTGATCTATCTCAGAACGTGATGTTGCAGACTCTAAGATCACAATCATTTTCTTTAACATCAAAGACTGCTCCCTTTGCATCAGTTCTTTGTTTCAAGGGACCACAGCAGATTGTTGAATGTGAAGGAATTATTCACAATATTATCCATGAAATGGAAAAAAGGTCATTCAAGAATTTATATACTAGTTATTATTTTGTTTGTTTCATGTTTTCAGGAATTTATTTTAATTCAATTTTATAAAAGTTAGCTGAAATATGTAGGTATGAATTAAAAATGTTCATTAAGGTGGTATGGGACATCAGTCGATATAAATGTGGATAAAAGTACATTAAAATCGAAATACTTTCACCAGTTTAGAATTTGCAAATTTTACAAATGTTGACCAAAAATTACGTTTTAATTTTTTTTTTTGAATGGTAAAAATTTCTTCCTAAACATTCCCATGATACACTTTGGTTTGCTTTTTTGTATGCACATAATTTATTTTTATATACGTATACTTTGAATATTTCTAACTTTGAAAGAAGATCGATTCTGCTGGTGTAAATAGGCGAAGGTCTATAAGTTTTTATGATAATTGGTTTGTATGGAAAATTATTTGATACTTAAAAATTCCAAGGAACTTTTTGAAAACTTGAAATCCCTATATTTTACCAAAAAACAATAGCATCAAAACTTACGACATTTCTACACTTTATACAACAATCCCCCACGATAAATTAAAGTCCCGTTTTGGACATCATTGATAGCTGCTTTTATAATAAAAATGGATTACGTAAATTTACTTAACTTGTCATTGGTCATTTGCAGAACTATTTTGTTAAAAGCCATTCGGATTGTGCACACAAGTACTCTGAAGTTTCTGATAGACAACATCTATGTAGTTTTTGGAAATCAGGTCTTCCAACAATCTGGTGGAATTCCCATGGGTACCAATTGTGCCCCATTGTTAGCAGACCTATTTTTGTATTCATATGAAGCAGAATTTATTCAAAAACTTGTACGTGAAAAAAGAATAAATCACTCGCTGTAGCCTTCAACTCAAAATTCAGGTATATCGACAACGTATTATCAATTAACATTGTTACTTCCATACGTACGTCGACTCGATATATCCCAGTGAACTTGAAATAAAAGATACCACAGAGTCTGCGTCATCTGTTTCATATTTGGATGTTTTAATGGAAATGGACATTGTTAGTAACCTAACAACAAAACTTTATGATAAACGTGATGACTTCAATTCTTCTATATTCAATTTTCCTTACTTATGTAGCAATATACCTTCATCACCTGCATATGGTGTTTTTGTCTCTCAGTTAATTCGATACGCAAGGGTATGTTCAACGTAAATACAGTTACTAAGGCGAGGCAAGCTACTGACAAACATGTTGATAACAGGACTACCAACAGTCTCGATTGAAATCCAAAACAAGGGCACCGCAAAGCGGAGCATCCCCTCGCGAAATAAAATATTGTGGGGGATGTATTATTTAGGATATACAAGTAATTGAAGAGACCAAATATTTATCTTTTTAAAACCTCTTTGAATTAAAATATTTCGTTATTCCTATTCCCATGCACTCTGTGGGGTGTATCCATGGGGGTTACATTTACGTGATTGTGCAGCGAAAACAAAACTGTTTTAAAATTTAGTAATATAGTTATATTCCCTTTATTTAGTGACATACATTACGCGTTTTTAAAATGAATATGAACGTAGCTATAGATCTAGCGAATTGTAGTCTGCCCTATGGAAAAATTCGAGTTAACATGTCGTAATTTC
>WFKH01010211.1:5735874-5752255 GCA_016163765.1 Magallana hongkongensis | reverse complement strand
GATTTCATTTCCATGTATACTGCCCGTAATATATACTGCCAATAATAAAGGCTTGTGCACCCTATAATGCATGTCCAAGGAAGGAGGGCAGAAGTGTTTTACAAACATCACTTGTCTACAAAGCTTTTATAATAAAATTATTTTTGTATATTTAATGGTGCTTGGCCATTTATTTTCCACATTGAAATTAACATTTTATAACAAAATATGATGCAAGTTTTTTTTACTTACCTGCATTTAAAAATTAAATCAATTATTATTAGCTTATTGAAATTAAAAAAAAAACTACCGGTAATGCGTTATTCATATTTTCCTCGAGAAAATCTCAAGCTCGAAAATAAAATCCCTTGGAAACTTCTTTGTCTACTACGTTTAGCTTTATTTTATCATTGAGTAAAATGCAACTATGGAATATTTATCTATCTTTTCTAGTTAAAATTTAAGGTAACTTATTTTAAATTACTGATTACTGTAAACCAATTTTTTTTTGCGTGCGAGAAATTTTTGGTTTACATTATACATGTATTACCTATGATCGTAAAACAGGATGAGTGAAATACCTTGATGTTCATCTACATAGATATACAATTCAATCTAGGTCATTATGACATTATTTATATAGAATTGGATTACCGATACATGTTGGTGTATCTGATTGATTAAGCAGTATTTTTAAGCACGACCGACGAAATCCTATTTAAACGTCTACAACCGTTCAATAAAGTCCATTTTCAAAAATAAACATTTATAACAAAATCAATGCAGCCATCCTTGTTTACATTAGCAAAGCATTCATCTATTTGATTTTGGTAATGACTAGTCAAGGGACCCAGAAATTTTTGAGAGCATTTTAATGATTTCATAGTTTACACTTCAGCTTAACTTCGCTCTGCCATTGAGAAAATGTCCAGCAAAGTTCTGCTGAATCTGGTATTAAGGGAAATCGTTCTATTCACCAGATCATTGATTATCAAGGAGCAAGTTTTAAAATAGTAAGATAGAAGACAAAGGCATCAGAAATTAGAAAATGGGAATATACATTATATATTGATTTTAAGCTTAAAAAACAAGTAGCACTATTTTTCTTTTCAATCATAGTTGCTGTTGGGTCAATTTAGCTGCAGGTCTGTAGCTCCTGGTCTGAAAAAATTCGGATGGACGACCTGGGAGCTACAGTGCCTCCCATAGTAAAAATCTGCAATTTACGGCGCACAAAAAAATGCGCTAGTTTTGAACTGATTAACCTTATTTCCGAACATATTCTATACAAATATTTTATTCCAAAAAATTCCTCGGACATTTTACTACAGATACCATCATTTTACTTGCCTCTGATATCCTTTTAAACACCATCACCAGCCCCGTAAAGTGAAGTGGTGCAGTTTACATGTAAAAATGGCGACTCTCGATCTCGACGTAAATTCAACATACTTCAATTGCCGAGGTCGGTTGGCGTGTTTGAGAAAGTTTGAGGCAAGTAAAGTACCGATTTCAGTAGTAAATTGCTTGAAGAATTTAATGGTACTAATTGTTTTCACAGAATTTTTGTGAAAATAAGGTTTATCAGTCCAAAACTAGCGCAATTTTTTGTGCGCCGTAAATTGCAGATTTTTACTATGGGAGGCACTGTAGCTCCCAGGTCGTCCATCCGAATTTTTTCAGACCGGGAGCTACAGACCTGCAGCTAGGGTCAATTATAATATTTGTTTCGAATGTAGAAAAAGGAGGGTCAACTACTCGAAGAAAAAAATTGGGTCGACAGGAACTGAATGCGATAGAGAGATTTCAAGAACATGGCATAATTTTTCAGGTGTTGTAGTGATTTGAAATCGGTTGCTCTTTTTAATGTGATTAAGATTTAAGTTTTAAAGCCATTATTAAAGATATTTTCCTCCTTTTTTATTGCCAAAACTATCAAATTTTCTGAAATATGTTTCCTGTGTAGTGATGAAGACCTACATAATTGTGATATACTGTTTCAGCTTGGACGGGAATATTCTATTGTTAGACCAATTTTTAAATCTTGCAATGGAAGGGGTGCAAGGCCAGCAGTACGAAATGCACTTAAAGTTGGACAAACCGTTAATTAAGGTATTCAATGTATAATGAAGAGATATTAAACAAACTTGAATCAGTTTAAATACGTTATATATGTATTGATGAATAACAATATTAAAAAGTGAAGTGAAACAAATTCACATGACTGATAACATACATAACATAAGAAGTTGGTCATTTTGCATCTAAATATTTTTTTGAAGAGTTATATTCCCTTGATAAAAAGAAACTTATAAGGTTGTACAAAATTAGCGGTAACTGATTCATTTTATTACATATTTTGATAAAGCGAAAGTTTATGCATATATTC
Organism: Magallana hongkongensis; assembly: GCA_016163765.1. Lineage (NCBI taxonomy): Eukaryota > Metazoa > Mollusca > Bivalvia > Ostreida > Ostreidae > Magallana > Magallana hongkongensis. The sequence goes on along the minus strand of WFKH01010211.1, from coordinate 5,749,887 downwards.
ACCAAGAGGTTTGTATGAATATCAAGTTACTTTTTACAGTATCTTAATAAGAAAAAAATTAACAAAACATATACTAGTAATTTATATTATTTTTCTTTTAGGTGCTTTAAAAGATTTTGTGATTTTTTTATTTCGACCAACGAACCAAATTAAAAAAATCCGTAATCTAATAAATAAAAAAAGTTTCGCCTATTTATTCTGCATTGAATATAGGTGTGGATGAATATAGCTTATTGTATCCAACAAGTCTTTATAACAAGTTAGATGTTGATATTTTGATATTAGGTTGTAATAATTTTGATTTATATTTAGGATTGAGTGCAAATATTAACTTATTTTTTTAAATTGATTAAGGCAAAGTTGTTATTTGCAAATTAAATTGATTTTGGGATATGACCCACCAATTGGCTCAACTGTATCATCTGCACAATAGAAGCAAATTGTATCAAATGGTTGTTGGCAACAAATCCTGGCATTTTTTGCTGCAGTGATGGGCGATGTTCCTCTGGTGTCTCTGTGCCGTAGACCTCTTCAAACTCTTTGTAATGGCCCTCATCTCTTGTACAATGCAAGTCAAAATTGAGTTTATTTTCACATCACTAACTACATGTCTTTTCATACATTAATTAATATTACTAAACTTTTGATTATTCTAAGAAATGATATGAAACTGTTGAATACCTGGAACCGGATCTAGAAATGTATGAATCTGTGAGAAAACATCAGGAGGCAGGCGGAGTGGAAGGCATATTTGACATTCTGGATTACCACACTTTCGAATGGTGAAGAAATACAATACTGTACATTGGTCGAAAAACTCCTGAAGCCTTGGCCTGCAAAGAAATGTTTGAAAAATATGTTTAAGCTACATTCGAGTATTAAATCAGTAATAAAAAGCAAAAAAAAATATGTAGTGCAAAAATGTGTTTCTGACCTAATTGTAGCAAATAAAGTTAGTAGTTGATTAACAATACATAGACACAGGATTATGAGTAGATAGAAATACCACATTAATGGAGACTGACCAAAGCAAGACCGCTATATGAGACCTGTAAGTTGCTTATTGGAAGGAATAGCTAAAGTCCAAAATTAGGTAAAAAGCTGTGCATAACAATACGGTATCTAATATACAAAGGCGTGCAAAAAACCCCCAAACAACTCACCAACTGCTTTCTGTAGATATATTGCATGTATTATATAGTAAATTAATTTTTTCAATCATTTACTCTGATAATTATTCAACTATTTCAATAATTCCAAAAATCTATCAAATTTGTTTCAGGTGTATTATAATTTGAAAAGCCATTTCAGAGTTTAATGAAGAAAACCTTCACTTTTAAGGCAATATTTATAACCTGTCTTTTAGCTCTTTTTTGAAGTGTCTGTCTTTCGAATAAAGCCTTCTGAACATCTGAGTAAGAAGGACCTATCAGAAAAGTATAAGATGTCAAAATCATATTAATATGTGTATGTTTGAAGTACATGTACATTCTAACAATGCAGATGCTGAAATATGGTTAATAAAAAAGTTAATAAACTTAAAAAAAAAATACTAGAATATACCTTTAATGGATCAATAGAATCCTTCATTTCTTGTCGCAGCGTCGGATCCTTTACCACATCCCTGAGCTGTCCTAATCCACTGAATGAACGTAGCTTCTTTTCACATTCTTCCGAAACTTGTGATCTCATTAAACCTACAGCCTGAAGTGCCAGGTTCAGGATTGACATGATGCGCTCAGATGGGTTTCTCCTTGATTCCATGGGTGGAGTTCTGGCTGCTATCAACATATCAAAGTTCCCACCCAAAAAAGACAAATCAGGGACAGCTGTACGGACAAATAGGTGAGTCGATGATCAGGACCAACGTCAAAATAGATGCATCAAATAGGCTTGGAAAGTAAATCCTCGTCCAAAAGAATCTGCTTTAGCTCAGCAATGTGTCTCAGTGGTGAACTAAATAGTTTACCCTAACATACACCTGTCCTCTGTAGAAGGATCCTGTTTCAAGAGATTCTGGTATATCAATAAGCATGGTGACACTTGGAACAATGCTAAATTTTGTGAAATCATGATCAGAAACTGCAAAAACTTTGTCCTCAGCGACTACCACACGCTTCCCCCTGTCCACTACAGCCACAGGATGCCCTGGCCCACCAACCTTGCAATGGTGTTTGTCATCCATGCAAGTCAGTACAGTATAGTCCCAGATTATGATATAAAATTCTTTTAGATATCTGAATGTTGCAGATGCATAATTTGTATTTTCATGAGTTTTCCACAATTTTCTACTTTGCACCTGGAATTTCACTTTCAATTTGCCAGTAAATTGTAGAGAAGCACAAGATGACGTCGCTTAGGAGCAAATTGCAGTCTGAGCTATTGTCCTGAAAGTATGACAGTCTCTGGTGGGCATGTCTTCTTTACACAACGCAAGAGATCTGGAACTGATATTGCTTGGGCTAAGTTGTTAACTGATCATGACGTCTCTCGTGCACTGCTGTCTCGAAAACATTTTCAAGATATTGTTTGGCCTTTTCAAAAAAACCATCATTTTTTGATGGCTGCCCTGTATTGTGACACCTCAGATCAGTAATTATCTCCGGATCCTCCACTTCAAAGGCTTGGAATACACGGGCATCTATCTCTTTTTGATCAGTTGTTTTAGATTCTGCAGAATCACCAGAGAGTTCTCGGAATGAAGCGTGTCTCCCTATAAATTTAAATTGCAAGTAAGAGATGCCTTCTGAATAAAACTACTGCGCATAGCTCTTGTATGAAAACTTGGCAGTTCCGGTTTAAAGACTGTACAACTTAAGTATTTTTTGGCAACAGTCTCCGGTTCTGAAACATTCGAAGTAATGCGCCAAACAAAATTGTGGGATCCCAGGTTATTCCCAGCGGAAAATGTCAGGAGCATGCATTTGAAAGTCAATCCTGACTTTAAATTGTCCAAGTAGTAGCGTCTCTGTCTAGGAGATTCTGTAGTATATTCATCTGCACAAATTGGCTTATATACTTTCTGTATTACCTGAGTAAACTCAGGTGACCTATAGCTGTCTGTTTTCGTCCGTCGTCCGTTAACAATTTAACATTTTTAAATTCTTAAAAACTACAAGGCCAATTGTTACCATTTTTGGTGTGAAGCATCTCTATGGTATGTGAGGAGATACTGATTGCATGGTTATAATGTCCATGAAGCCCTCTAGCAAAATTGTGAAATTCATGACCCCTGGGTCAGGGGTTCAGGCTCTAGGGCGGGGCCAATATGACCATATAGTAAAATGTATTAAATCTTAGAAAATCATCTTCTCAGCTCCCATATATATTTGTTAAAACTTAAATACATGGTTATGATGTCCATGAAGTCTTCTACCTATATTGTGAAATTTATGATCTCTGGGACAGGTGTTCAGGCCCTAGGGCGGGGCCAATATAGTCATGTAGTGAAAATGTATTTAATCTTAGAAAATCTTCTTCTTTACTCCCACACGTGGGCAAATAACTGAATGCATGGTTATGATGTCCACTAACTCCTCCTAAATTGTGAAATTCATTGCCCCTGGGTCAGGGGTTCAGGCCGTAAGGGGGCGGGGTAGCAATATAGCCATATAGTGTTAATGCATATGTTTAAAAATCTTCATCTCTACTCTCACATCTGTAAGAAAAACCGACTCCATAATTATGTTTACAAGGAAGTCCTCTACTAAAATTTTTAATTTCATGTCCCTTGGACTTTAAGGCAAGGCAAAAACGAATATATAGTGTTAATGCATATAATGTTTAAAAATTATTTTCTCTACTCCAACACACCTGTAAGGAAAACTGAATTCTTGATTTTGTAGACCAGGAAGCCCTCTCCAAAGTTTTAAATTTCATGTCCCCCGAGGTAGGGGTTCTGACTCTAGGGCGGGGCCAAAATATTCACATAGTGTTAATGTTTTTGATGTTTAAAAATTCGTCTTCTTTACTTCAGCTCATACTGAATAAAAACTGACTGCATTTAAAGAAAGAAAATAAAGCCGTTCATCAAAATTTTAAATTTCATGTCTCCCAATGTACGGATTTGAATCTAGGGCGGGGCTAAAACACTCGTATAGTGTAATAAGTATAGGTTCTTAATGCAGAGTGTGGCCAAAATGGTGTTAATTTATATGTTGTTTAAAAAACCTCTACTGACACAGAATAAAAACTGACTGGATATTTATAAAAAAAAAAAAAATTGAGCTGTCATCTTAAGTAATATTTAATGTCACCTACATGTAAGGCAAGGGTTATAGCTGGGAGTGGGTATATATTTGTCTTATTATTTTATTTTGCTCAGGAATTTTAATGAAAGAAATGAGTAAATTCACAAAAATAGAGAAGAGTAAGAATGGAGCTGTCTATCAAAGTTTAGAGATTGTGAAAGCATTTGGAAAGAGTTCAGGGGGGGGGGGGGGGGTAACATTTAATGGAGTTATCTTCCTTTGCTTCTTCATAATGGAGTTATCTCCCTTTGCTTGTTCATATTTAGTATTAATCATTGAATATAATGTTATTATAAAGAAGTTGTATGATCAAAAGAGTTATGCAAGTAATTTAAAACAGTTTTGAACGTTCAAAATAAACAAATAGACTTGTTCATAGTAAAGTAATAATTGGCTAATTAAAATCACTGATACGTGTAAAATGAATTTGGTATAAATGCCAGATGGTGATTAATTGTCAATGAAGGTTGAATATTCAAAAGCCGGAACAGGAGAAGTGAGTAACTCATGATCGCTTTTAAGTTTGTGTATGGGTTATATGCTACTCAGGTGACCGTTAAGGCCTATTGGCCTCTTGTTTTAGATGATTTGCTAATGGTTTGTATCTTGAGGCAATTTCCAGGTTTCACTACATGTTTTGGATATATTGTTTGAATACTCTGTCCTTCATCAGGGCTTCTCACCATAAACATTTTTGCTCTTTTTTCTTGCATCCCTTTGGCTGCATTTACCAAGTAATCTGAGTAATTATGTAGACTCTCAGACAGTTGAGTCAAGACACCTTTGATCATATACCACATAGGTCCACTCATATGTGGCTGCTCGATACATTTATCAAGGCATGTAGCAAGGTGAAGAACAGATGAATTTTCCAATGAAGTCTTCTTATGTTTATGATTCTCAGGGTTGTTGTACCCAATGAGATGTTCAAACAGGAAAGGAACACAAAAACTTCTGTCTCTCAATGTATCAATATGTGGGTCAATGGTCCACATACAGTTTGTAATGGTTTGAATTAAAGTTTAGCCCTGCTCAAAATTGCATTGTGTAGATCCTAAACCTGCCTTTTGCAGCATTTCAAGAACTTTATTGTACAAAACTTGCTTATTGTTGGCAATGCCACCATCTAAAGCACGTGGCTCATGCAAAGAGAGTTTTCGGGCACCAGACGGCTGAACTTCGAATGCATTCCTCTTAGCCTTACCTGTCAAAACCATTTTTATAATCTTAGAATAGAGTCGTAATAAAATTTCTTTAGAGGAAACTTAAATCAGTTTCATTTTTAATGCACAGTAAATTTTACAAAAGGTTATTTAAGTTCTGTTCTAATTTTACCATAGAAAACATAAATGACATTCAAAAGTTAATATAAATAATATGTAGTTTAAAACTCCATATTATAGTAAGCATGATTTTAATAATACAAGCTAAATAATTCCAAATTTATTTTAAAAAATTATAACTTACCAGGTTCTGAATCTGCGTCCGACACATTCGATCCCGGTTCGCGAGGCTTTTCTGTATTAGCGGCGCTATTCCTTGCGTCTTCGTCTACTATGTTAAACCTCACATAATGTCCAAAAAATCGACAATGTTTGCACACCATTCATGTTTATCATCACCGTATCAAAGGTATCTGTCTTTGATTTGCCGACCGAAAGCGATATAGGTGAATGTTTGACTTTATCTGGAAATGTCCACGCTCCCAGGTCAAGGACCCGTCTTTTAACGAATTGTAAAGATCTAACATAGAACAAGCCACGGAGAATCCACCAACTATGCGCCATGGAAGGAATACGACACAATTGCAACCTTTTTCGTATTTGCACAGATAACAAACTCATGATCGCTATCAAACTACGCAGCCATGTGCATTTTTCTCGACTACATTCTTGATCATCCCCACGTTTGAGCTTCCTTCGATTATGACTATGACAATGATAAACGTTTTTTTTGTCGGGTGTATCTAAAATTTAAAATGCGGTCGGATATTTCCGGTTTTATTAAACATTATGTGCGCATGTTAGATATGTTTTTTTTTTTTACTCATTCAATGATAAAAATGGCCAATGCGCACTGTTGAATCAGATGCGGGCGGGCCTGAGAACCAAGTTATTAATATTTTGGGGCCTAAAAAAGTCCGTTGGTGTACACAAACTTTGTCACCGCGATACAATACATAAAATCTAGGAATAGGAAATAGAATTGATCAGTTGCTTTAGAAACTCGACCTATATTTCGTAGTTGACACATTGTACATGTTATAAGGTACCTGACAGATTGCTTTAAAAGAGTATCAGGTCTGAAAACATCTGACATTAAGTGTAATATCGGACTGAATTTGTTTCACAAGCAAAAATTGCGCTGTCAAAATAAATTTAACAAAAATTGTTTAACAGAAGAAATCAATGTTTTAAGGTTACAAAAACAAAGACAAACACAAATTAAGAAATAGACATTGTCATTGTCTTATTGTGATGATTGAGACTAATGTGCATGGAATTTTAGTTATCAAGTTTAGATGTTTTCTTATAGTGTGCATTTTTTTTTTCATATTTATCATGTTTTCACTTTTTGCAACTACGAACCCGATGTCGTTAAAAAAATAAAATTGGCCGAATTTAATTTAACAATTTCAATTTTACATAAATTATAAACTCCGTTAGTATATGAAAATTTAATATAAATAATACATTTAAAATATCAATAGAAGTGGCAATATGTAATGGAATTAGTCTTTACACTTTGCATGTACTTTTTCTCCAATAGCCTTACGAGATGTTAAAAAGTTTGGTGTTTCACACTGTATTGTTATTAACATTTTTAAACTATTGTCTAAACCTCTAAAGATTTGGAGTAGGTGTTTTATACTTACAATTGGATTGGCTTCTACTTCTTCTTTTGATAACTATTTATCAAGCTGTGTAAGGAGACATAATAAAATCAAGGAAAGTCATCAACAATTGTAACCGTTGATTATCTTTTTAAAGTTTCACGTCAACCAGTTCATGATCTGTACTGAATGAATAACTTATTGTTTTTTTTGGTATATTTTTAGAACGATTATATAATCTTCTTTTCTTTTAATTTTCAATACTTCACAATTGCATGCATGACATGTGGTGATAACGAACAGTGTTCAAATTCAAAAGTTCACAGGAAAATTACAAAACAGGAGCAGAGCGAACACGCACCTCTTAAAAAAATAGAGGTAGGATTAGGTGCCATGGAGGAGTGAGCATCCTCTGCTAATCAGTCACACCCGCCTTGTGCTCTTTTTTGTAACGGGGAAAACGGAAAAGTCCGTACACAATTAGGTGATTAATTATAGTCTAACAATTAGTATGAAAAACGGCAGTTAGCCTGCGACCCAGTGGAAGATTGTATTTGCTAACAATGTCGTTGTATCGACCATAGAAGTTACGAAAAGATGACTTCAAACGAGACTGTTGATAGTTCTGTTTTATCAACTTGTTTGTCAGTAGCTTGCCTCGCCTTAGAACTCTGTTCATACGAAGAACATGCCCTTGCGTATCGAATTAACTGACAGACAAAAACTCCATATGCAGGTGATGAAGGTATATTGTTACATAAGTAAGGAAAGTTGACTATAAAAACTTTAAGTCATCACGTTTATCATAAAGGTTTGTTTTTAGGTCTTATGAATGCAAATTGTTTTTGTTTTGAATTTAAAACTGCTGGTAATTACAGTACTTCTAGTATCGTTTACTAATAGAATAATTTTTTTCTTTTTCAAGATCATTACATTTAAAATCTATATTTCTGCCCTATATTGTATGTTTCCTATCACATTAAACAAAATTTGACAATGGATATGAGATATGAATATTAGATGTTAAATGTTTGATTTCCAAAGCAATTCCTATTCAAAGGCCCTAGAACACAGTGACCCTCGTTTTGTTATAGAGATGTTTACTTTTAATCGCAAGCGGATGTACTTTAGTTTATTAGTCAATAAAACAACCATTCGTTAAAAACCTTATCATTTAAACCTCTAAATCTAACTCTAAATACCTATATAATGATATAAAGAGATCTATTTTATGACTGTTAGACAACCATACAATCTCATTGCTTTTGTTGACTAATGCTTAACTAACAGTAATTCAGACGTTTGCCTGGAAAAGTAAATCTATGTTACTGGAAAATATTGTAATCTTTTTCATCTTTTTAGTTTGCGCTCCCATTTGTGAAATGTCCAGCAGAGTCCAGATGTGGTTTAGTCTAGGACTGATTGTGGTGCAGACCCTTCAAACTGTTAGCTTCCTTGGATCAAGTTTTAAATTTCTCAGCGAGATGGATAACATCAGATTCGATCTGTTCATTGTACGTTCATTGCCAACAAGGAGTCCTCTGGACTGTTCCAGGAAGTGTGAGACCCATGGTACATGTCTGTCCTTTCAGTACTCCTCTCTGAGCGGTCAATGTCGACTTTTCAATACCATTTTTCTACATCAGGATGCTGGAGTGTACGACATCGGATGGCAGTATTATGTCGCATCTAATAGTAATGTTATTTTATCAGTATTCGTGGGCATCAGTTTTATTGATTTAATGATAATCATAGTTTTATGTATACTTGAATTTATGGACAATGATCCTATAAATTCAATTTGCTGTTAGAACCGCACTTCAATGAACATTAAATTTCATGGATCAACTCAACAATGAAATCCACAAAAACTGACATTCAACGAATTTTGATAAAACCTCAGAATAAAATTTTTAAACTTCTCTCATGTCACAGCAAACGTAAAGCTATAAAGACTTTTAAAGCATTTTTAACTTGGTCACATTTTTTTTTAGACTTCCCCTTTTATAAATGTGACGCTGTCTTAGATATTTTTTTTCTTCGATTTAAGGGGACTGTAGAGACCCGTTTATAGATGGTCGAGAGCTGGATATATGTTTTATGTTTGCGGGTTTCAATAACTTGACAGAGGGAATGAAGGAATGTGCGGCAATCCAGTCAAGTGTCATCTCTATTACAACAGAAGAGCAGAACGAGCTTCTGATCAGATTAACTGGTAACATTTTTTTTTACTTCTACATTTGTATGTTTCAAATGTTACATTTGTGTGCCATACTACTTGTCTGTGTTATTTAAATGCATTTTAAAAACGAAGGTCTTCTACAAAGAACAAATAGATCTCAATCAATTCATTCAATATAGTAAGCCACATTTAAGTGGGACTCGTAACATAAAGGGTACTTACTTAAGTCTAATGCAGTGCTTAAGCAGGACTTAAGTACATTCTTAGACTAAGTCCGTAACTAGAAGAATGCTTGGCTACAATGTAGGACAATTTACCCAAAGCGGCCGGTAGAGGTGACTTAAGTATATCTTAAGTTTTGTTTACACACATTTAGAAGATTTCGTTGTTAATTATTGCAATTCAGCATTTGAATACAGTGTATTGATCACATAATTTACTCAAAATTAATATAATTATACACACTACCTTCAAAGTTTTTGTTAAATTGATATAAATATTAACAGTGGTCATAATATGCTGTAACATTGTCCTATAGTATGCAAGTGGGCTGCTGAATAGGTTGTAAAAACGTAATGGTCAGTTTACAAGAAGTTACTATATGTGTAAACTCGCGAAACTTGAGAAATTAAAAAAAGACGTTTAAATACGTCTAAAAACAGAAAAACCTTCAATGATTTTAAAGACGACAGTTGCCTCATTTCAAGATTTAGACTTAATAAAAAAAAATTATACTCAGAGTATGTGAATTGCCCAAATGTGAGGAAAGATGTAGAACAAAAATATAAAGAAATCCATTTCTATAATCAAGTTCTAACGGCATTGCGATATTACGCCACAGGCAGTCTTCGAGAACGACTAACCTAACAAAGAAGTAACAACAATAGCCTAATTACATTGACTGAGATTCATCGCTCTGAGCTTTTTAAAAAATGTTAGGTACATATAGGTACTTATGCCACCTTGAATTTTGTGTCTGTACATTTACTTCTACCCCCATCTAATATAAAATATATCTAGCGCTTGTTTCTATAAATAAACAAGACATTAACCTAAGACAATAACTTATTGCCAATACATTAAAATTCGGTATAAGAAATGAACAATTCTTCTTCGTTTTTTAACATAAGAATGAATTAGCTAAGACATTGCTAAGTTTGCTTTATGTTACGGTATAATACATACTTTAGTATGACTTATGTAGGTCCTAAGATTCCGCTTAAGTCCTACTTTTGACCCTACTTAAGTCAAAATCTTAGCATGCCCCTGGTGTGTATGCAGAGTCAATGCACACAAGAAATTTGGTGAAGGATATACCACTTCTAAAATGCGTGTACAACGGAAACGATTTAAATCATTTATAATTTTAACACCGGCTATTTACTTCTCTTTTCTTGCACATTGTATATTTCAAGAAGCATTTACACATAAAACAATACAATAGAATAGTAATATGGCGTTATTCACAAAATTTGAATTATTCAATAATATGCTAAGTCATCAAAGTTTGACAATATCTGTACCACTTTTTTGTCCCGAAAAGTGCTGTTTTTTTAATTAGAAGTGATCAAAGCAACATACAAGCACTTCTAAGCACTTTTTTTCTCAGCCAATTGTATGAAAATGATAAAAATCCTACCATTACTGTTACATGTATTTATCTTGTACTTTTAAATTTCTTTCGAAATATTATCAATCTTGTTAAAATCTCTAGCTTTTGTATCTGGACGCATTATTCGCATTTGGCGTTCCTAGCTTAAGGTATCTCACTTCTCAATGTTGCTGTATCAAGAAATTCTTGAAAAGTATATAAATTATGAAATTTCTAGACAAAAGATGCTTAAAAATACAAAAAAGAAAAAATATTGAGTAAAACGTTAAAGTACAAGAGAGAGCTACGGCCGTCAAGTCCTCTTAACCAAATTGTGAAGGAATGAAAAAATACGTCATACTAATTCCTGTACTTTATTATCCGATTAGGCCTAAGAGAGAATAAACATGTTTACCCATTAATGCATGGTAGAAGTAACCCTATTTCACTATATAATGTAGTTCAACAACTAAATTACCTAGTAACAAAGTAGTTTATAGTCATTTATTGAACAGAAAATGAAATAAGTTTTTCTGAAACTCTGATATCTTGATTCTTACGGTGGTTGATATACATTTATCGAACAAAAAATAAAGACAATTTTTTAAACAATTTTATATCTTGATACATATATTATCTGACAATGTTTATTGTATTCATGCAATGCAAGGTATTTAGCCCCTTTGTCTTTGTGGTTGTACATATAGCATATAACTATTACATGGATAATATTTGATGCAAATAAGATGTGGCTATTGATCTGGGCGTTTAATTGTCTTTTGCATTTCAGGAACGCTGTCCAATGTCTCTCTTCCAAATGACAGTTACAAGCGGCCATTCATTCAAGGATTCTGGGACGGAACTGACTGGATCTTGGACAATGGGACTCCGTTGGTCTATACAAACTGGGCCATAGGTCATCCACAGATAGATGACGAAAAACGATACATAAGATCCATCAATGGGAAATGGAAATCAACAAAGTCCTCAATCGTCAGATCTATTTTTTGTAGTTATAAACCGTAGACCTGTTTTGTACATAATACGTGCATGATGATACAATGACATTGGCACCATTCAAGGATGTTTTGTTGTTTTAATTTTATGAACCAATGTAGCTTTTGAAATATTAGAGAGCTTCTAGGAGCCTTGGTCATAGTTTGAGCTTAAATTTCATATTTTTCCTTTTTTCAATATTTGATATGCTTAACATAGGAACTAAAATGTGGAGTAGCGATTTTTGTTTTGCAAACAAGTATTGTCTACGTTTTGTTTTAATTTTATAAAAACTAATGAATGGTAAATATTATATTGTTCTGAAACCAAAATAAGATTTGGAAAACAATTGAAACTGTTCTGTTCTCAGTAATTCAGTTGCTTATCACTGTATTGTAATACCGGCGTTTTTCATACTAATTGTTTGACCATAATTAATCACCTAATTGTGTACGGACTTTTCCGTTTTTCCCGATTACGACAAAGAGCACACGGCGGGTGTGACCTGTCAGCAGAGGATGGTCACTCCTCCATGGCACCTGATCCTGCCTCTGAGGTTTTCCAGAAGTCCGTTGATTGCTCTGCTTCGTAATATTGATTGAATACCGAACTGTCCACGGATTTTTCTCCGTTTTCCCCGATCATGATATTTTTCCCAAATTACGACAATTTCCCCGATAATGACATTTTTACCGATATGACATTGGGCGCACGGCGGGTGTGACTGGTCGGCATAATAGGGGTTCTTTACATTATATTATATACACTACTAACATTTTCCTGAAGGCGTTCATGGTAAAGACAATTATTGTCCTAAACTGGGTTTTTAAAAGATCAGCTATGATCTCCATATTCATTTGGATCTGCTATCTATAAATTTGGTCCAAGGTCACTGCACACCCTTTACTCAAAAGTAACTCACTTCATCTATACGTTTTTAGACACGACGTCACAAGATTGCGTCATTCTTCTTAAATACTAACTGGTCAATTTTGATCAAATTTCGTATGATACATCTTTTGGTAAAGGAAACATAAATTGTAAATTTCATTATTCTTGCCCTACAGGTGCCTGAGTGACAGGGCAAAATAGTCAAAAGTTGACCTTTAAAAAAACCCTAACGTTTGGGGAAACACTGGAAGTTCTTACTTCATACAAACAATGCTTATGACCTGAGGGTGTGTCATGACCAAGGTCATTTGGGCAAGGTCACTGGCAGGTAGAGTGCAAAATTCGTGTCCGGTCCATATCATTTTTATGGAAAAACATTGGAAGTTCTTACTTCACACAAACATTGCTTATGACCTGAGGGTGTGTCATGACCTTAACCCAAGGTCATTTGGGTAAGGTCTAGGTTACTGGCAGGAAAAGTGCAAAATTCGTGTCTGGTCCATTTTTTTATGTAGAAACTTTGGAAAGTCTTTCTTCACACAAACATTGCTTATGACCTGATGATGTGTCAGGATCTTCACCCAGGGTAGTTGTGGAAGTTTAAGGTCATTGTTTGAAAAAAAAAAGCTTAATTCCTGTCTGTGCTCTATCTTGTAATGGAAAAAAGTTAGAGGATTAAATGTGACACAAAGATTGCTTGTGACCTGTAAATATGTGTTGACTTGAGCTTTGGTCATTTGTGCTAGTTCAATGTCACTATAAGAAAAAAACATCCCTTATTTTCTAAAAGAGAAATATTTCAGTTTTGATATTTTCTCAGCGGCAGTGTTTTCAATAAGTTTTTTAATAGGAGGAAAAAATTTTGGAACAGCAGGAAACCTAATATCGGCGAGGGGTCTGGGGGCCGCCCCAGGCCCCCAGCGGGTCCAGGGCAGAGCCCTGGCGGGGGGCCCAGGGGGGGCGGAGCCCCCCGGCCGAAAACAAAAATAATCATTTTTGAAGGTACTTTTCCTGCTTCTAAGGCCATCAAAAAGTATATGTTTTATCAAATGTCTACTGCTAGCAACTGCTTAATTTTACCTTAAATAGTGCCATTTTAAAGACTATTTTTTCTCTATTCACCAATTTGTAAAACAAATTCTTGAACATTTCTTTTTACCAATTTACAGCTAATAAAAAATATTAACTGTGCTAAATTTTTATGATGAATATACTGTATATTAATTTACTCCCTTTCACCTTCCAATAAAAACATCAATCAAAATTCTAT
>WFKH01010211.1:5678592-5704687 GCA_016163765.1 Magallana hongkongensis | reverse complement strand
ATATATATATATATATATATATATATATATATATATATATATATATTCTAGCAGCGAAAACAATCTCCGTTTAGACTGAAAATGCCGAGCATCTTAACAAAACACGTTGCATTAATCAACCATTACGTAGAAATCGTACCGAATTTCCAATAGAATGTATAGTATTTTATAATATGTTGTTAGTGCATTAGATTTTGCTCATTTTGCACAGATAAACAATTAGCTGTCTGATTTACCGAAGTCTATATTTGATTCGATACGTATTAATTCAAAAATACAGGCGATAGTTCCCCTCAAGTTAAAAAGCATAATTAACGAAAATGAAACGAAAATCAAAACAAGCTTAAACCACCGTAACAAGTTAAAATGTCAACGCATTGAAATATTTAACCTTAATTTACTTTTAAAAAAAAACGGCACAAATATATATTGGATGTTTCAAATATTCCCTTCGAACGTAAACTGTTGCACAACAAGCAAATTTATCTTTGTCAGTTTGACTCGCGTCAAACATGGCTGCTTCAAACAGAACTTTTGTTTTCGATATATGAAATATCGAGCCCGAAGTTAAACTGATTGAACCCCATTTTCTCTGTCTTATTTAATATTTTCGTAAATTACTCAAATTTGAAACAGAATTAGCCCATATTTTTTGCAATTTATATTTTCCTTACCATAAGGATTATCTATGCTAAATTACGTTGAATTTGACACAATAGTTCTTGAGAAGATTTTGAAAAAATGCACCCCCCCCCATTTTCTACAGTTTCGAAGTTTTCTCCGCTTTGAATAAAGAACGGTCTTTCATTTCTGCAATTTATATTCACCATACAATAAGGATGCTTTGTGCCAAATTTGGTTGAAATTGTCCAAGTGGTTTTAGAGAAGAAGTTCAAAATGTGAAAAGTTTACGGACAGACGGACGACGGACAAAATGAGATCAGAAAAGCTCACTTGAGCTTTCAGCTCAGGTGAGCTAAAAAAGTATATGGCGACATATTTTATTCCATAATCTCCAAAATTGTAGTGTTGTCACTTACTCTGATAAATTGGCCTTATTTTGTACCTACCCTTTCTACCTAAAGAAGGCTGAAAATGGAGCCTGTATACAAACAATTCCATTCCATTGTGCCAATAATCAGTATTCTGTAAGGGTTAAATAACTTTGTTGTGAGTAAAAAGGTGTTTAGTATTTTACTTTAATTCTTTTAAGATAAGATTTATTAATATGTTTTAACATAGAAATCGATGCATGTGATGCTTTCAAATAGTAACCGATATTAGTTTTCTCTATCAAATATCCGTGTCGAATAATCGGGGACGTTATTCCAAAGATAGTCAAATACTCATTGATTACTCATTAACACTATCTAAGTCATCGCATGGATTTTTGCATGAATTATCAGAACTTATGTTTTCTGATAGCAGTGGAATGAAGAATGTCATTGGTTTCCCTTCTGTTGAAAGGCACATAAATTTGTAATACCGGATTTGGGTTTCAAAAGTTAAGGTACCTAATTCAGTGCTTTACATTTTCAAAATGAATTTGTCCACAAATATACCTAGTTCTTTTTCAATAAGGGAGTGATTCTCTTCACATGTTACCCTGGATTTATCTAATTTTTTAAATGTCTCTGGTAACGGTGAATCCACTCTCTCCATATTAAAATGCTTCAAAAATGCAGCTATCACATGCCCATTAGTGACTGATATCGCACGTTCCTTGCACGCATCAAAGCTGTTTTTCAGATCCGCAGAAACCTGTGATCTTCTAAGCTTGATTTTTTCTGCATGTAATGTTTTCTGGCTCAGTACTGTTCTTATTGTATAAAAGTTTCTTGGAAGAATTCAAGGTTATGGGTGTCAGGTGTTGGAATTTCTCTCTGCTAAGAAGAGCAGTAGCTCTTAAACGTTTGGCACCAGAAAAGCGTTCTCTAGTGAGCTTATCTCCACCTATATGAGCCTTTGTAGAGTCACCCACTTGAATGCCAGCTTCTGTGTAAATGTCATCAATCAGTTGTTCATAACTGTCCAACACATCAACAACCTCTGCATATTTCTGCTCATTTTTACAAAGACGTGGCAAAGATATCACAATATTGATTTTTGTTATGTCAAAGACTTCTAATGGTGGTTGAAGCTTTCTTTCAAGTAGCAAAGGCTTGAAACAACTGAATACACTTAAATGTTCAACAAGAACTTCCAGAACAAGAATAACACAATCCAACTTAATGATTGTCATATCTTCTTCACTTGGAAGAAACGTGCTGGGTGGCATCTGCAAAAGTGGTTCATTTAATAAGACTGTATTGTTATTTACATCCTATTCACAAACGCAACTGTTTAACATAATATAAAAAAAGGAATCATAATAACGGTACATGTAATAAGATGTATAAAGAAGCTTTATGAGTTAAAAAAATAATTATACAGACATGTAATACATGTATATTTTCGGGACCGAGAAAATTCGACCTGGTGCTTAGAAAGCTGTTAATATTCCAGCTTGGAATTGTCATATACTTGAGTATGCACACATTACTTCTAAAGTGTCCTTTCTCGGGAAGATAAAAAATTACAATAAAATGACTTATAACTCCGTAAACTCTATTCATGGAAAAGACGAGCCTACAGGGTTCTAACTAACGGGCTTAAAAAACGGTCTTCATCGTCTAGATAGTGTTTCTAAGGGCGTGTACCAAACCGTTCGTTATAAAAAAAATGTTAAGTGACACAGCAAAATAGCTCATAAAAACCTTATTTGTGTGGATTTCTATTGCTTATCACACATTCCTCCATGTTGGATTTTGTATTCACTGTGCGCCGCCATTAAACAGTGCGTGCCTGGCCATGGCCTACTGTTGCGGAGTATTATGAGTAGGCCAGGGAAACAGGCTAAACAATCCCGATCTGTACACCGTTGACCGATAACGATATATCTATATCCAGGGTCCACTCCGCTGTCCATCGTAAAGTGTTTAGTGGCATTTAGTGTTTCGGAATTATTGTCCAGAATGTCAAATCTGTGTCGACGTCCTTGTTCGTTCAACGCAAAAATTTTGCCGTTATAGTACCAGACAGACTGGATTTGAGGTTCACCATTAAGATTGCGTAAAGGCTTTGCATTTAATTGTGTTTAAAAATGGTCGTGCTTGGTAAAAATCTTGAGTTTTTCATTCGATCTGTTTTTGATGACCGCGATCTTGACCTCCGTGTTACAGAATTTGGCGATTACATGGCGTGGTCCGATTCCATCTCCATCAGGAATTCGATAGATCGCAAGAACATCTGAGAGTTCAAAGTCCACGTTCACTGCCTCCTTGAGAATCGTACACAATTAGTCCCGAAGATTTTCGTTTTTCTCCTCGGCCCATTGAGTACTGTTGGTTTTGATTGGCGAGGATCATTGTGAGGAGATTGTGCCGCAGATTCACATTGTTTAAGTTTGTCATTAAGCATTCTAAGATAAAGTTCACTGTCTTAGGAGTTTATGTTTTCTCTAAGACTGTTGAAATTAAGATTAAAATCAGATAGTTCTTTTGTTTGTGTTTTGAATTCTTTACACTTTTCATCAATTTTATCTTTTTCGAAACATTACTTTTACTTTGTTTTTGATAGTTTCTTTGAAAACTTTTTTCATTTCAGTTACAATTTCTTGTTTTATTTCACTTTTTATTTCATTTTATAGTTCCAAGATTGTTTCTGAGACCAAAACCTTGACATTCGATTTTTTTTTTTTTTTTACCACGGACTCTCTTATTTCCGATGAACTTTGCTGTGTTGACTGAAGATCACTTGAGATATTTTCGCGCTGTTCCGATGTACTATTGTCGTGAATGCTCTCCGCTGCTATTTCTGGGTTTTTTCACCGCGGCAATGTAAGAAACAATAGATTTTCTGACAGACACTGTTGCCGATTTTAAATCGAGCTGAACAACTTTGTTTTGTTTTTAATTGTTCTTTTTCGTGTATTTTACTAGTTATTCCCACCTTATCGACCATTGTCACTGGTGTTTAAGAGTTCACCACAGTGTGAGACTTTCCGAATGTTTATAGATAACAATATCAAGGCGTAAATATTTGAGAATATGTAGCACTCACTAAATTGAGGTTTTAATGTTTTATCCAGTAGTTTGGGCACTTTAAATATTTCAGAGACGAAATTAAACAGAATAAACAATGGAAACTCAAATTTATTATTACAGTATAATAATTCAAATGAATTATCTATCTTACAATATCATTATCATACTTCTTTAATTCTCATGGCTATTTTATACAAATATTACCTGAGGTTGAGGGTAACATTGATTATATTAGCCCCTGAGGGACGAAATATTGCCCGACGGAGGGCAATATATTCGTCCAAGGGGGCTCATATATTAGTAATCAATATTGCCCGAAAACACAGTCAACATTTGTTGTTATATGAAGAAAAAAAAATCAAGAGAGGGTTAAAAAAACAGATCGTCGTAATTTTCTCAGCTTCGCAAAGTACATTTCCGAAATCGTCGGCATCAAACGGTCACTAGCTGTTGATCGCCGCCGCATGTAGGAATTAAGCTACAGATGTTCTAAACTCTGTCCCAAGATATCCTCGATTTATATTCTGTTTAATTTCTCAATATTTATAAATACCCCGGGGTTTAAACGATGTTCATTCAAAAGTATGAAAAATATCCAAGATTTCTCAGTTGAAATGAACCCGTTAGCTTATCGGGTTTCAATACACGGCTAAAGAAATGTGATGTCTACGGGGATTTTGTATTGCAGCAAGCCCGGATGATAACGTTGAAAAATTGCGCGAGGTACATGTATTTCGAGTGATTCCGAATGAAGAAAAGATGTAAACATTCCCCATTATAAATCTCCGTAAGAAATCTATTTACGATCCTGTGATTTTTCTTCGAGTGAAAAATGACAATGTGTCAATAAAGATATCTTGGAAATTTTCACTTTCATCAATTTTAATTGCACTTCTTTCACAGGTATGTATATTTTTATTAAAAATCGATCAAATGTGCTGCATAAATATCTTGGGACAGACTATACCAGATTTTACTTCACAATTATTCGCAAATCCTTATATCCGTTATGATAGCAAACTGTCGCATTTGACAGAATACCTATTATGACACCATCTTGTTTTGTAGTCGCGAAGTTTAATTTACGTCACCGTTTAGGAATCAACAAATCAAAAACGATTAATTGAAAAAGAGGGAATATTCCGTAGATATTATTCCTAGCCAGTCAATAGTATATGTGACGGGGTCTTCCATCATATGAACGGAATATAAATAACCCAAGTCCATTGATGAAGGTTCACAAAAGTTATTTATTGCAGATGATTTACGTATAGTAAAATAAAGTAAAGGTGACCTAAAATGAAAATGAAACGCTCGTACAATTCACTCACGCAATATTAATTATTTAGTTTCAATTATTTAAATAAATATGGACATATCCCTTACCAGAACTAATCCATAGATTCCGGAAGGAATTTCTAAGGAATACTGCTGTAATGATGATGTCTCGCAGGAGATCATACATCTATGACGTGTCGTCGTAGGAAATTAATAGAAAAATTAGTAAAAAGGTATTTATACTAACATTCACACATGCGTACTTAGCTACCGCACCCCACACATACCGGTTCTACAACTCTATTACACCCCCAAGGGACAACAATATCTGACCACACGAATACAACTCAAACTCGACAATCACGTGACATAAAAGACACCACTCAACCAATACAAATTAATACACGCATGAATGAAAATGATGATTGAATGAATGAATGAATGAAATCCTACTACTATACTACTTTTAAATAACAACATGTGATTGTCACCCTGTGACATATACATTTATTGCATGGTTGTGAGGGAAAAATGAAGATTTATTCACCCAAGAAAAATCATATTTCCCGAGGGCATCGCAAAATATGACGATGACAGGGAAATATGAAGTTCTGTTATATTCATTAGTATATTCTTCTGTTATATTCATTAGTATATTCTTATAATCAATGTTGCCCGAAAACACAGTCAACATTTGGTTTGTTAAATAAAGAAACTAACCAAAAACAAGAATGGATTTGAAATCAGATCATCGTATTTTTCTCAGCCCAACATAAAATTCACGAGTTTAATTTCGCGCCAAGTCTATTTCCAAAATATCGTCGGCATCAAATGGTCATTGTTGATCTCCGCTGCCCATGAGAATTAAGCTAAATATGTTCTTATATTATTACTTTTTTTTTTTTTTTTTTTTTTTTTTTTTTTTACAAAATTCCATTCATCCGTTATGATAGCAAACCGTCGCACTGTGCGTCCGTTATTTACTTTTATTATATACTTGGTATAAAATACAGGGGTTTTGCACCCCTGATATGAACAGTGGCACGCGCCTTTATCACACCTCCGTATCATCACCCTTTATTTCACCCTTTATTACACCCTTTATTACACCTTTCCGGGACACCTTTGTACTTTTTATTCAGGTTACCTCGGATTTTATTCTCTTTTACTATGCATATCTGGAGTCGAAACAATGACGTCATGATCTGAACATTTTGAGTATAGATGACGTCACAATACATTTGAACGTCGAAATAACGCGGTTTGAAGATAGTGATTTTAAAATGCTTGTAAGTTTTTTTTTTCAAACTAGCTATCTAAATTCAAATATATAATAAAAACAACAATACATGTCAAAATCTGTATCCCTCGGGCTGATATTGGAGTCTCGGGTTGATATGGGATGTGATACAGATTTTGCCATGTATTATTCTCTATGTATTGACTGATTGCCTGCTATGACCTTGTTTTGGAGTTTCGAAGATGTATTTACGTCACCGTTTACGAATTAACAAAACAGAAACAATTAATGGGAATTGAGAGGGAATATTCTCTAAATATTTTTCCTAGCCGGTCAATATTAAAAAAAATATTGACCAGGTCAATATTCATTGACATTGTCATTGACATTCGATTTTTTTTTTTTTACCACGGACTCTCTTATTTCCGATGAACTTTGCTGTGTTGACTGAAGATCAATATTTCGTCCCTCGGGGGTTACATGTAATATAATCAATGATGCCCTGAGCCCCAGTTAATATTTGTATATTATTGCCTTGGCACGTGATTGTCTAGAACCAATCAGATATCGCTTTTTATAGAATAATAAATATTTAGGTATAATAATAAAATAATATTGACCGGTCAGTTGAAATTTCAGTTGTGCAAATACATTTTTTTCAATTATAATTGTATAATATGGTCCAACATATTAACATTGTCTCATGTTAATTTAATTTCCAAATAACTATGTCATACTGTGTAATAAAAAATAGGATGCTGATTTTTTAACTATGCTGAGTGATACATCCTTATATCTGTTAATCAAAATATCTGAGTGTTTTGTTGAGTGAGATTTATTTTGAAGAAAACATTAATTTAATGATTAAAAATGTAATATGCAAATGAAAAGCAAGAAACTGTATATACTCGTATTTTTTTGTTTTTTGCTATCTTGCGTTAAGTCATACTTGTTAAACTATTTTCCCAAAAGACCAATTTGTCGACGAAATATTCCCAATTGAAAGGGTACACGACTCTGTACCAAGAAGGGTCAAATAAGCCCTACTTATGAAATTACAATTGCATAATATCTTCTCCGTGCCCCGGCGGAATCTTTAGGCGGTGCAACAAACAAGACGCCACTTACGACAGTCACTGGCAACAATCTGCACCTCTCTCCAACTGTGCCCCCCAGTTTTGCTACAGTCATTTCAGCATATCTTTAACAATTTTATGCAATGCTATGGTCTTAATACAATTCTATGAGATTTGTATGCTTTGCTATAAGAAATAAATTTGAAGGGCTTAATGATATGATAATTATGCTATGCTATGGTATGCTATGGAATGATATGACGAATGATAATCTTTGAAATTGAATGCTATGTTATGAGATTCCAATGCTATGGTATGAGATTCCAATTCTATGCTATGAGATTTAAATGCTAAGCTATGCAGTGGTGTATGTTGTAAAAGAAATGCTTAAACTGACTGTATCTCTATCTCCACTGTGCGCCTGCAGGTGCTCTTTGGCCTTCCTCGCCTGGTTTTTCAGTTGGAGCAGTTCTGATGTTTGAACTGTTGTCCCTTTGAAGTACATGGACTGGAGAGAAATTATATTGTGATGAACTTCAGGAGGCATGTCCAGAAGTTGATGCTTTCAATCCTCTATCTGATGTGTCTTCGAGTAATGAACAACATTAACCAATAACATCTGATCTATAAAGATCAGACTAGTTTTGGTCGTTTCTATACTAGTATCTCATCTAATTTCTTTTGTAGATAATGGCTCCTATTCTCCTCTTACATCAACAGTTACATCATCCGGCTTTATCCCTGCTTTTATGGATCTGAAAGACATACATGTAATTTATTGTAATAAAAGGAATAACAGAAAACGAGAATAATTCTTAGGTAAGGTTCATTAGCAAATATGTTTGAAATTAATATAAAACCTCACGGTGTCAATAAAATATACATATTTTTCAGACAGAAAGCCAGCTTAATTTCCTTCTTCCTCTGGACGATCTGCTAAACAATAGATACATTTTTCCAAATGTCCGTCAGTTAGCACCAGGTTAGGCTCAAACAGATTTCTGTGTGATTCGGTGATAGAATCTATTATTTTTTTTATTCTGACAACATGAGTATTATATGATTCTTAAAACAGTAAGTATTTATATGTAATATAATTAAATTTCATTTGTTACAAGCATTTTGATTGGCTAAACACACAGAAAAAATTTAATTTATTTTGTATAAACTGGTTAGCTATGTAGCCACGCCCCCTTGACAACCCCGTATTCACGCGCGTGTTACAGTTTTTATGTAAGTTCAAAGAACCTGGGAGAATAAGCCGAGGCATATGCCTACAAGTGGCCACAACCCTATCACTAGTATGTTTCAAATGACAATCACGCATTTAGTTTAATATGTGTATTAACTTCAAATATTTTTATTCCTGTGATTACATATCTCCAGAAAATTTATTATGTGCGTGTACATAGAATAAAGAATTCCAATCTTTTGTCTTAAAGTCCATAATTTGTACCCCCTCAACAAAGGAAGATGTTTATTTTGAAAAATAATACTGAAGATTACTTATTTAGCAGTTAACTAAAAACTATAAAATGATGAAATGCATATGTTTAGTTCATTATAACGCAATTGTTACTTTCTTAACGTCAAATGTGTTTTTCGAATTTAAACAAACAAAATTAATATATAAAAAAATATTTCCAACACGATTCATCGGAATCGAACACCTACTTCAACAAATACTTAATGTTCCAAGAACTCCTCGCTAACCGCTAAACCACGGAATCACATGTTTTATTCCATTTAAATAACAAACTCAATCTAGTATTGCGCAAACATAATTCGGTCTTGGCCATTTGATGATCATCTTGAAAATTGAAGGAAGAAAACTTGCTTTTAACATAGAGTGGGTATTGTTACCATTTTTTTGAAAATTGAAAAAGATAGACATTTACATCTTTTATCAATATACGTTCTTAAAAAATGGTATGATGACCCACTCTATAAAAAACTACATTCTGAACATCTGATTTCATTAGCATTTTGTTGCTCAATTAGCATATACGTATTTTGATGTTTTTATATCAAATAAATTTGAAGTCAAGTTTTGAAGGTTTTGGCAATGCTAAATGCAAATGATTACATATGCTAAATAAATGTAAAAAAAAAAGAGTATTTATTAGATAAAAAATTGTGGGTTTTTCAAATGTACTTTAATGTTTTTATGCCTCGGCTTATTCTCCCACGTTCTTTTATGCAAAAAATAAATAATTTCTTATCTTTAATAATTAATTCTTTTTTATATTTTAATTCAATTATAATGAATATTTTTTCGCGGATTATAAAAAATCGTGCACTGCCTCAAACCGATTATATCGGATAATCGGGGCAAATATTAAAAACATTCCTTAAATAAACTTTAACGAAAATTCAACATCAAAATATTGATAGCTTCAATTTGTATCTAGCTGATACTTAGAAGAAGAAGATTACCAATCAATTTCTATGAATCTAAAGTAGTTTGAATTATACATTCTCGTGTGAGAATTATATTTTAAGTCGATGCATAATGTTTTCTTTTGGTTCCAGAATAAAAATTATGTCAAGTTTCACAAATAATTTTCGATATTACGGCTTATATTCAATTTAAGTTCAAAATTCAAGAAAAATTTTCCAATTCTTAACAGTTGATGAGTAAATCACATGTTACAATAATATTATTTACCTTACGTTTTATAATCACCCAACCATTTAGTTTTGTTCAATGTAATTGCTGTTATTTTAGTGTAATGTTTAAAGTTTTAAACATTTTTCTCAGGTACTGAATTGGTAATGTTGTTAGTGAAAAATTAGAATGACGATGTAGTGTCTTCAGAGACAAACCAATTTAAGGAGTTATTCTTTTTTTCTTCATGTAATCTTATTTCATTTAAAACCGTTACGAGTATATTCCCATACACATAAATATTGCGTTATTACACAGGTTTTGTAACAGATTAACAGCAAACACAAACTTAACTACTTTGTAATTAAAGTTTAATGTTCTTCATTTTATTCAATGCTGTATCGATGTTACAGACTACTTTAACAATAATTCTACATTAGGTGCATTGACGTATAATAGCATGCAGATTGCACTTTAGTTTAAAAATTGATTAAAACATCAAAACGTAGAGACATAGTCTAGTTTGCTTTTATACTTAAGGAAGTACATCAGTGGAAATCAAGTTATTGATTTATGGAAGTACATCATACAACCTCTTTAAATTTTTCACGTATATCCTCTTAAGTCATGGAAAAAAGTGGACCCTTTACTAATATAATGTATTGGAATGATGTGGTATTTTCTAATACCTTTTTAACGTAGTACTATCATTTGTGAAATATCCAAGAAAGTGCAGATAATGTTGAGACTTGGTCTTATCGTAGTACTAATCACCCAGGTCATTAGTCGCCACGAAAGAAGTTTTGTCATCGAAATGGAAGACGTTAGATTTGATATGTGGATAATAAGTTCACTGTCTGCAAGAAGTCGTCTAGATTGCAGCAGGACGTGTGAGATCTATGGTACATGTCTGTCCTTTCAGTACTCCCCTCTGAGCGGTCAATGTCGACTTTTCAATACCATTTTTCTACATCAAGATGCTGGAGAGCACGATATCGGATGGCAGTACTATATCGCATCTAACAGTAGGACTAAAATAAGCGTTTTCTTCTGATGTTATGAATATGATTTATAATTTTAGTATTCTGATAATCTTTACCAGACTTCTAAATTATTAAATTTAAGTGAAGTAATCTCAGATGATTTTTTTTTATTTCAAGGGCGCTGTAGAGACCCCTTTATAGATGGTCGGGACTTGGATATATGTTTTATGTTTGCCGGTTTTCATAATTTGACAGAGGGTATGAATGAATGTGCGGCAATCCAGTCAAATATCATCTCTATCACATCAGCAGAGCAGCAGGATTTTCTGACAAGATTAGCTGGTAACGTACTTTGTCTTCTATATTTTGTATCATCTGCAAAATGGTATTTCCTTAAAATGTATTTGCCATGCAATTTTAATAACTTTTTATCAGTTTTTCCTCAAATATCAATTTGAATTAATTCTGTTAATTTCTACTTTTCATGTTTTTGTTTGTTTTATGTTGAATTTTGAACATCATGAAGCCAAATAACCATTATTTAAAGACTATAATAAACATTTAATATGTAATGTTTATTGCATGTATATTCTCAACTCATTTGCTTCAACTGGATATAATTGTTTTATAATATAACTCTATACTGTGAAGTTACTAGATTTCGTGGTGGCTCAATTTTCGTGGAATTCGTATGTACCTCTCGAATTGACATCCCCCACGTTTTAATAATTTAGGGTTATATTGTCATATTTCCTTTTGTAAGTATACGAGAATACACGAAATTATGTCCCCACGAAGTTGTAAAATTTAAGCAATCCACGAAAATTGGCCCCCACGAATTTTAATGAATCCACAGAATATTAAAATTTTAAATTATATTCATCTAAAACTTATGATACTAGAAAAACAAACAACTGTTCTTTTAAAGGCAAATCTTAAAGATATGTAGTCCTGTGTAATGTTTGAATTAAGCTTTGTAAATTAACAGCTGTGGCATTAAATCTCCAAAGACTTGCATAATATCAATACATTTAGATACAAGTAAATTTTCAAGTTTATTTGCGTGTTCACACGAGAGTTTTCAAAAGTTTCATATACATAAAACGTTTTGTCTTGGTGCGTGAACCATCCCTACCAGCCCATCCTTAACTTACTTTGATATAAAAATGAATAAAAGTATTAAAGATTTAAATTGAATTATATAAAATCATTTTTATAGACAAAAAAGTAAACACATTGATTTTAAATACATTTTGACCATCGTTTCAGTTTGTACAAGAATCTTGTACATTGGGCGTTGACAGAGGTGTAAGCGAAGCTTGTGTAGCACGACCTCTGGTAAGAGAATGAAAAAAATGTTGACAAAACTTCACCATGCCTGACCCCGTATTTGACATTAAATCATCGTGATTTTATTTGGTTGACAAATACACCATTTCTTGTCTCAACACAATGTCGAATGCTTTGCATGTGTCAAGAAAACATGTAAAGGCATTTTTACCCAACTCATTGTTATGAAATAAAGTCTTGTGCAGATTGAAGTAAGCGGTAAGACAACCTAGCCCTTTATGGAACCCTTGTTGCTGTATGTTTGGTAATGTTATCACAGATTCATTTAAAGAGTCGGAAATTTTCCACAGAGTTATCTTTTCAAAAACAATGAAAATACATTGTAGGGGCTCCGGCCAAGTTGCGATAGCTATCGATAAGTTTTTTGATTTCTCGCCACCTTTGGATACAGGAACATTCAGACCTCGCTTCCATTCCATCGGAAAAGTGTCCTATGTAATTATGGCGTTATACAGTTTTTGAAGACATTGAACGATAAGGACGTTAGGCATACAGTATATTGTGAATGTTCGTTAGGTTTTCCGTCATCTCCAGGTGCTTTAAGTAAAACGCTATGGCTTTTCTAATGTCCTCTTTGATGTCGATTATGAAAAAAGCTGTAAGTGTCCTCGTAAAAAGCGACAAAGGCACTTGCAACGCGACTTGCGACTTCCCTGTGATTGGCACCGTGTTTATTACAGATTTCTAGGTAAGTCATAGAGGACCTTGGTCGTTTTTATTACTATCAAATATTGAAAGGTTTAATATTTATAGATTGAGTAAATAAAATAAAATTTAAATAAAATAAAATGAACAATAGATAAATTTAGTAGGCCTGGCAAGCAATTACTAAAAAAAACCCCACAAACTTGAGGACAATGAAGACGACGACCATGATGTTCTGCGCTTCAAAGACTATGTGACAGAAACATGGATAGAAGGGCATCTCACCCACTGGAGTCATTATGATGACGATTGATCCCGCACAACTAATGCATTAGAGGCTGGCACCACAAATTTAAAAGGATGTGTCGGCGACCCCATCCAAACATCTTCAAGTTTATCCAGCGAATCCAGAAGGAACAAGCTGCGAATGAAGCCAAGATGATTTAGCTAGCTGCTGTTGGTGTTATGCGACCAAAGAAGAAGTACAGACAACTTGAAAGCTATATCCGACAAATTAAGGGCCAACTCCGACTACTCCTTACTGATGGAGTAAGCAGACAGCCTCCCAACTTCTTCATCTGGAATGATGTGTTTAGTAAAATGGTATTTAAATGTGTGTTATGTTTAACATCTTCATCTGGAGTGATGTTGGATTTTAATGAATGTTCAAGTGAGATCAATGACATTTAATGATTGTATTTATATGCTATGTATACAAGTGTATAATTGATGTGTATGATGAAAGCATATTTTAAACTGAGTGTATTCATTAAAGTACTTTTAAAAATTATTATATCAAACTTACATGCTAAAAATTCATGTACACTAAATTTCGCCGTATATTCTCCAAGTTTTATTTTAAACAGTAAATCTCCAAGAAAATTTGGGAGAGGGCGGTCTAAACTTGTGCCAAATCCCAATTGTATTTTTATACAATAAATAAAAATATGTTCAAATCAATATCCTACACTGAATAGACACTGTCCCTATATATTTGGCGGCCTAGAATAAATTGTAGCATTTTAAAATGTAAAACCTAAATTAAACAAACAAATCTACACCTAACCAAAAAAAATACTTAAACATGACAACTTTTTTTGTAATATTTGGGTAAAAGTGATTGGGCATTATTGAGAACATTAGTAACATAATAAAAATTCAATAAATCAAAGGGGACTAACTCAAAAAATACTGTAGTGAGCTGACCGCTTCACATTTTATTTTGTAAACCACATTTGAAGAGCTGCAGTTGAGATTTTCACAAGTTTTGGTCAAGTAAGATTACTGGTAAACGCAATGCATCACAGGTTTTACAGGTCTAACGTTCCGAGTCAATTTTCGGAGCATAAGTAGTAAGATAAGCAAAAGCGTATGTTAATAAAACATGTAATTCAAAGTGTTTTTAGTGAATAACTTTCCATTGGACGTAGAGTTTTGTTGAGAATCGCGTTGCTTACTTAAATTTTTTCTGCAGCGTAATCAACTGGCAAGCTCGTCGTGTATATTGTCCGTGGTCAGTCATCTGTGAAGAATCGTCAGTCTCTCTTGTTAGACTCGAGGACTTCGGTGGCGAGGAAGCTACAGCTGTATAAGTTTAGACGTTTTTAAGGTCTTCCGTTGGAAACGGAAGACCTTATACTGATTCTGATGGAAATTCTTCATTATTGTTATTCTTCTTCAAGACGTTTTTTTCAAATTGTAATATCTCGCTTAATTTTCTTCCGATTGCATTCAAATTTTCAGGGTATAATGTAAATGATCATACGTTTTCCACGAACAAAATGATATGAAATTGCTACTTCCTGTTGTGAGTTATTCCCCTTTTTGAATATTTTATGGGTTCTCCATTCCGGACAAAGGATCCGAGATGGTTAATAGCAAGTGATTTTGAGTTATAAATCTTTAATAAATGTACTTTGACGTTGTCCTCCCAGTTTTATTTTTTCGATTTTCCTTATTAAACCACTTAAACAACTAAATCGAAATTATTGTTTTGAAAACTGTTAAATTTTGGTCATTTTTTGCTTCGTAACTTTTTAATTTGTAGCTTTTTGTAATCATATATAGAACAAAAGTTGTGCAAAATATAAAGGGCTTTCGTTTGATACCATACAAAAGGGGCTGGCCCCTAAATTTAGGGATCTAGAGCCCTTGAAAGTATTTGCTTTATTACTCGAAAACGGTTGAATTTTTGATATGGCTGTCGCAGAAAAAGTTGTTTTTTGTGATCTTGATAATCTCATGAAAGTGTTATTTTGTTTGAATATTGCGTAATATGAGAGTAAAAAGCTAAACATGAAGAGAGGTACCCACTTTTATTTGGCAAATAAACGATAATTCAATTATGCGTGAACTTAAAATAAAATTGCAAAAACATTGTTCTTTTCTACGTGGGATGCTAAAAATTAAAGAAAAGGTTTTTAATGTGTTCCGTGCTTTTTTTCACCAGTCGTTTTGAGATATTTATTTTTCTATTGTTAAGTTCTTAATATTTAAAAAAGCATGCCTTTAAAAGCAATATGTGAAAAATAGTTCTGTCTCTAACTTTCATCTTTTTTAATAATTAAGGACATGATATAAAAAAAAAACTATGAAGCATATGATAACTACAATGGCTTTCTAAATCCACCCTTCCCGTAAGCTTTTGTGTATATGTTTACGTAACTCACCCCTCGCATGTGGCCCAGGAGAGCAATCGAGCGTGGATCGACTAGCTATTTGCGGTTAACTAATTCACAAGCTTCTCGTGCTTGTACCTTATGTCTGAATCTGACTCAAAAATTAAATACTCTATATAATCTTAATATCTTTGATTTTGCATGAATTTTAAGCTTAGTTTACATTTTACCTACGATGCTTACAGGTGCTATGTACATGATGAAAGTGTTTGATGTGGATTCTTCTTAAAATTATGAATTCTGTGGTCATTACAAATTAAAATTAAAAAAACAATTTTGTTTGGCGCATGTGGGATACTAGTATTTTCTGTTTTGACCGCTTTTCGTCACAGTCGAAGACACAATTTTTACAACTCCTCTTTAATTCATTGGTTTGACAACGCCACAGCACCACTTCAAATAGTATTTTTGAAAAAGAATATGTGCAGAGATTGGTTTTATTTATTGAATTTTTGAATGACTGTATAATACACTATTTGTTTTAAATGAAAAAAAAATCGTTTCATGTTATGTACAACTTTGCCTTACAACAACCCCCGCGAATCCAAAGCTTATGCGTGCATTTATAAAGAAACCTAAAGAAATATTCCTATTATGTACTCTATTGAAATCTATAATTGTATAGTTCTTTGACAGACAGCAAGATCCTTTGTATAACATGTTCACTTTAAAACCGTCAAATGTGGATCCGCTCTATGTGACCCGGAAGCTCAGGTCTTGGCGATTACAAATTCCAAATTTATTTCAGTTCAAATTCCGGAATTTTAGGACTTATTTTTGCTGATTAGTAATTAACTAACGCCAGTAGAAAAAAAAATTCCCCATTGGCACATTTAAGTTACTTAGAATGTATATACATTTGTAGTATCTAAAGCAATTGAAAGTTCTCGAGAATCCCATTTACAAAGTGTACCTATAATAAAGCACAAAAAATTGAGTCCATAATTTTAGTGGTATAGATATACTTTTTTGGCCAAATTGCTTTAAAATTATCCTGTTTTTTGCCGTTTGATCAGTGCACTTCTTCCGCATCATTGATGATGTTGACATTGTTCGAAACATAGTATGACAGGTATATAGGCCATCAGCTTACAATTTTTAGACAGTTTCGCAATCACGTGACACTCAAAATCAATGTCGAAAACAGCTTGGTTTGTTAACATATTTTTTAACGACTTGTAAACTGATACATGTAGGTTGTGACTTAAAATGCGTGAAACCTCCCGTATCATAATAAAATTTCGTATATTTCTTCGTATTTCTGTTTTCATAATCAAAAAGTTAAACATCTTTTTTGAGTCACCGTGTCACTTAAAAAAAAAAAAGTGTCAATCGCAAATCGTTTTTTTCGCCTCTCAGCTGCAACGGAAGACCTACTCGTTGCTTTGCAACTAGCTTTGCTCTAGTTGTTTCTTAAATTAGTTTTTTTTTTCTGCAGACTTAATGGTTAATAACCTAAATTACACTAATCTAAAACAATTTTTCATGAAAATCATAATTTTTCATGATTATGCTGCCTTTGCTATTGGATACCAGAATATTTTTCTAAATGAAATTTATTTTAGTCTTAAGTGACTGAGTAATAAAAAATAAGCATTTTGTTTTGCATGCAAGGATATTAAAGATATATTGTTTACATATATAAGGATAAAACTTTCAACCCTGTTATTGTTTGAAAATGATAGCTCACTTAAACAATATGCGATACATTCAGAAGTTTGTATATATGTTTCAAATTTTCCATACGAAAATCCCATCAATTGGAAGTTTTAATGTTCATTTTTTTAACAAGAACAAATCGGTGCAAAATAAATTGTAACCACTGGACAGAAGAATCAGTTGTAGTTTCAAAACATCTCTCATTTGCTGATTGAGGTTAAAATAACCTAATTTTATGAAAAAACATAAAAGACTTTTAAATATTTTTCAGTAAATATGAGAGGTGTTAAAAAAAATGAAATGTGCATGTTAATTAGGAAGTCTCTTGACAGAAGTCTAGATTGATAATGATTTTAAGCATTTTGAAATAGCTGTTACAATGCTATTATATTGCATCACACAAATGTCTGTTAGATTGTATATGTTTTTAAAAACTTTTAAAGGGGCATGATCACGATTTTGGTGAAGTTTAATTTTTTTATTTTTAGTGTTTATAATGCTTTAGAAATGCATTCGTAATGATCAACCTAAATTTGCGAGTCAGTCGTAGAGATATAAGCAAGACACAGAACTCACAATTCTTTGTCACGTAAACAAAGCTTGTGGCTTGTTTTTGTTTACGTGCAGTAAAAAATCTTTTTCAAGCTGATTTCTCTCTGTTCTAGTTCGTTTTCAGCTAGATAAATAGTTCTCATTAAAGTACACGTTTATTGATTTTGTAGGGTTTTTTTTGTCGTTTTATTTCAGAAACTTTTTTAAATCTCTCTTTACCGGATACCAGTTACAAATGGCCATACTTTCAAGGATTATGGAACGGAGCTGACTGGATCTTGGACAACGGGGATCCTTTAGTCTACACAGACTGGGTCACAGATCAACCAAAGGATATTAACACAGAACGATGCATACGATTAACAAATGGGAAATGGAAAACATCAAACCCTTTCCGTATTAGACCTGTGTTTTGTAGTTTTAAAGCATAAACTGTTTTTGATAATAATACAAGTGGGTACACAGTTTAAAGTTGGTTTTGGTGTTGTTATTATCGGATAAGGGGGTGTGCGGCCATCTTGTAAATTTGAAGATCAAAATGTAAACATATCTTGAACTCGCCTGTTCCCGCCTAAAACTCATCAGAACTGTTGTCATAATATAAAAAGCAAAAATTGTAAGGTTTACAAGTTGTTTTGCATGCAAATTACGCATACAAAAACAGAACGATACTTTTTATTTTTTTGAAAGGAAGTCTTTAGTGTCCACTCTACAACCATTTGTTGTAAAAAAGGTCTGAACTTGCTTATTTAAGATGAACCTTTATCCCAAAATAGGGTATCCTGTTCTAAAATGGGTCTAAGAAACTATCAATTGGCACGAGATATATTTGTGTGTGTCTATGGAGGTACATTAAAGTTATGTTTTCATTGAATAATATGTATATTTTTTATTTAAGGCAATTGATTGTTTGGACCCCTAACCCACTTCTTAAAAGAATTTATCTTATTTATACTTATATAAGTGACAAACAAACTTAGGACTGAAATAAAGAGGTCTATCACATTCAACATATATTGTTTTGCATTCACATTGACTTTTTAAAATGAAAATATAACGTCAATGTGTCTCCATTGACACAGGAATTCTCAGTATAAACAACATGTAAAACTTCATATTTATTGCTTATTATATTTTTTTTGACAACAGTTCTGGTGAGTTTAGAAATTAGGCCAGTTCAAGAAATGTCTATATTGTGATCCTCAATGGTACAAGAAAGCCACACATCCCCCTTAATCAGTTAAGGTAGTCCATCCATAACTAAGGTGAATTTAACAATTTTAATTGGTATGATCTGTATTGAATATCTATTTTAAAATTATTATTAGGCCGGCATAAACCAAACTCGGGAACATGTATGCAGTCGATTACATAAACTTTTTGCACTTGGAACTTTTTAAAGAGTTGTCTGCCCTTTGCAAAAATTTAAAAAATTCATTTTCAACAAAATATGTACGGTAAATAATGAATTTTTTCAGCATTGTCAAAGAAATGGAAACCTATTGCAACTTTTCACCAAGAGATTTGTGAGAAAATTATTTGTACTATAAAGATATATTTAAAAATGCATTTTCCCCATAGACCTCAATGTTAACTTCAAGATGGGATAAATTTGTTAATATTCAAAATTTTAAAAATTTTAAAGATGAATCTTTATTATTAAATAAACCCCTTAAAACCACACTAAGATTTTAGTAATCCAACTTGAAATCTATTAGATATGAAATATGATAATTATGCATGGACTACCTTAAGACTTTGGAAGATTAGGTGGCTTTAAAGAGGTTGCTCAAAGTTTATGCTAACAGAGTTTTCAGAATTTACTTTCCATTTTCCAAATATTTAATGCTTTACATAAAAAACATTTATGTTCTTACACAGTTGTCAACCATTCCTTTGATTTGTTAAAGGGACTTGGACACGATTTGAGTTCAAAATTTTATTTTTTGTTTTTTATGTATAAACTGGTTTACTTTTTAATTTTGAATGATTGACCAAAATTTGAATGTTTGAAGTCAAGTCATAAGAGAGATACAGAGGTAAGAATTCATTGTTATGTAAACAAAGCTCGAGTCTTATATTTTTTTTACAAATATTGATAAGTAATGAATTACTATTTATTTCACAAAATGACTCGTGGCAAACAAGAAAAACTGATTCAATGTTTTCATAAATAATATTAACAACAGAAAAAAGCAACATTTGATTGAAACTTATACCAGTACAACACATATGTAAACAGCTTTGTTTACAAAACAAAGAAATTCAAACTCTGTATCTTGCTTATAACTCAATATTTGACTTTCAAGTTTTGACAAAGCATTAAATATACCCATATTAACCATTCTAAACAATAAAAATGGAAAATTAAAATTTAAAATTTTAAGCTCAAATCGTGTCCAAGTCCATTTAACTGGTATCGTGCTACGTTTTAAATATCTAACTAATAGATATAAAAATGACATGTGGTGATAACAAACAGTGTTCCAAATCAAAAGTCCGAAGGAAAAATACAAAACAGGAACAGAGCAGACACGGACGTAAAAAAAATTCTGCTGACAGGTCACTCCCGCTGTGTGCTCTTTATTTTACTCGGGAAAAACAGAAAAATCCGCAGACAATTAGGTGATAAATTACGGTCTAACAATAAGTATGATAAACGTCAGTCAGCTCTCGAACCAGTGGAAGATTGTTTTTGCTAACAAGGTTGTTGTATCGACCATAGTACCAAGGAAAGGAAGACTTCTCTCGAGACGGTTTGTAGTCCTATTTTATCAACTTGTTTGTCAGTAGCTTGCCTCGCCTTAGAAACTGTACATACGTAAATCATGCCCTTGCGTATCGAATTAACTGAGAGACAAAAACTTCATATGCAGGTGATGAAGGTACATTTATATTGCTACATAAATAAGGAATCTTAAACAGTTTTATAAAAATGCCACATATTGAAGTCATCGCGTTTATGATAGTATTTAGTTGTTAGGTTACCATCATTGTCCCTTTCCAGTAAAATTGCCAAATATGAAACAGATGACTTAGGCTCTGGTGTAACTTTTATTTAAAGTTTACTAGGATATATCGAGTCGACGTAAGTATGGAAGTAACAATTCTTAATTGATAATACGTCGTCGATATACCTGAATGCTGAGTTGAATGCCACAGCGACTAATATATGTTTTTCAGGTACAAGTTTTTAAATAAAATCTGCTATGAATACAAAAATAGGTTTGCTAACAATGGGGCGCAATTTGTACCCATAGGAATTCCAACAGATAGTTGGAAGACCTCATTTTCAAAAACTACATAGATGCTGTCTATCAAAAACTCGAGCATCTTTTTAATATCCACTTCAAAGTACTTGTGTGCGCAATCCGAATGGTTTTTAACAAAACAGTTTTGCAAATGACCGATGACAAGGTAAGTAAATTTTATTAAAAAAACACCTATCAATGATATGTCTAAAAGTCTGGACTTTATTTTATCGTGGAAGATTGTTGTATAACGTGTAGAAAAGTCGTAAGTTTTGAGGCTGTTGATTTTGGTAAAATTTTGTGATTTCAAATTTTCTAAAAGATACTTGGAATTCTCAAGTATCCACATTTGATTTACACCGCTTCTTGAATATACTGTTGCACAGTTCTCTTAAAGTTTCTCTTTTACCGCTGTTAATATTTTTGTAAGGAGTATAGAAAGAGGCTTCTAAGAACATTTACTGGAACCCCCTATATATTATTGTTTGTAAGGATTTTTATGAAGTTTAGGTATCCAAATATAATGAATTGTATCATATATATTGTAGCCAAAATAAAATGTGCAAATTAAGTTAATTGTCTTTTAATACAATGACATGTTCAAAATCAAAAGTCCAAAGGAAAAATACAAAACAAGAGCAGGGCAAACACGGACCACTAAAAATTAAAGGGAGGATCAAGTGCCATGGAGGATTGAGCATCATCTACTGACAGGTCGCACCCGCAGTGTGCTCTTTGGCGTAATCGGGAAAAACGGTAAAAAAAACCGTAGACAATTGGGTGAATAATTATGGTCTAACAATAAGTATGATAAATGTCAGTCAGCATGCGGCCCAGTGGAAGATTGTATTAGCTGAAAAGATCGTTGTATCGACCATAGAACTTACGAAAAGATGACTGCAATCGAGACTGTTGGTAGTCCTGTTTTATCAACTTGTCTGTCAGTAGCTTGCCACGCTTTAGAAACTGTTCATACGTAGAGCATGCCCTTGCGTATCGAATTAACTGAGAGACAAAAACTCCATATGCAGGTTATGAAGGTATATTGCTACATAAGTAAGGAATCTTAAACAGTTTTTTTTTTTTTTAAATGTCACATATTAATTTGTATTAAGATGCAGTATTTAATTTATATTGAAATTACCTCAAAATGTTGAAAGTAGTTTAACGATTGAGGAGGGATCTAAGAGAATGTGATTTTTCTGTATGACAGAAGCTTCTTCTGTGACATTGAATTTTTTTTAGTAGTATTGCAAGTATAAACAGGATAAAAACAGTAGAGTCTGTGTCACTCTGACCTTGATATTCATATAATTCAAAATGACCTCTTTATCTGTCACTTTAAATTCTTAATTTTATCATCTAAGTCATTGCAAGCTCAACAAAGTCGATCTCAAAATTGTTTAATAATGCACTCCTGTATCATCGCTACTTCCTGCTGAGTTTGTAATATTTTGTTACAATTTTTCGATAAAAATGTGATCATACAGTATCCAGACATCTAGTTATCATCTTGCAATTAACTCCAAAACAGAATTTTTTAACCAACATCAATGGAACAAAAAGAAGCTATCCTGTCGTGAAGGGCGCGTTGTTTCTTTGCTCTCTTTTCTATGTTTTTTACCAGCAGCGGTTTTTGCCATAGGTTTTCTTTGCTTATCTTCCACTTTTATCTACTTGAAAGGATTCGTTAAAATAGGTCATTTCTAGTTAGAAATCCAAGCGTTATCTTGGCTCTCTTACAAAAAAAGATAATTTTGAATAAGAATTAGGAGCAACATTACACGTATGGATGTCAATTTTACTCGGATATTCTTGTCGATTAATCGAGGATTTTGTTCAAGCTGTAGTCAAGTCAAAGACACAGTCATAGAAATGTTTCGTTTTTTTAATGTATGAATAACTAAAATTAACAACTTGATCTGCCAAGAACTTCATGTGATAAGAGTCAAATTTGATACACACTGTAAATTCCTTATTATACGCGAGTACTTAATTCCGCGATTCCACTATTTTGTATCAAATCGCGAGAATATGAAATCGCGGTCACCGATTCGTTGTTATTATTTCCTATAGTTGAAAACTGTCTGAAATATAAAAGCGAGATTTTAAAATCCGTGAGGGATGCTTCTTACGATTTTACGCGAATATTAATTCCTCGCGTTTAATTAGGAATCTACAGTATTCAGAAATATAAAATAATGAATATAAACTAGACACGATCTGGTTGCGAGCAACGAGGAGGTCTTCCGTCCGATATTAGAAGTCGAGATGCACGTATGGTCTCGATTTTGCTACCAAAAAACCCAGCTAAACATAGCTTGAAAATAGAGGAAAAGAGGGTCTAAATATCAGAGAGTATTCTGTTTTAGTTGTAAGAGCTTTGATTGAAAAAAAAAATCCTCTTGACCCTTAAGTTTAGGGGCTAGTCCTCTTATCTTTATATTAAATGAAAGGTAACTTAAAACTACACACATTATATTCAACAAGTGTTTACAAATTCTCTATCGTTATTAAGATATCTGAGGAAAAACATTTTAGGGCCCGACCCCTTATCTCCTTATCGCGGCCGTTTAACGAAAATTGTTAGTACATCATTTGAGCATCTCCTCTTCTATACTGCTTATCAAAATGTTTTTCCTTTACCAGGAATAGGTGAAAATAAAGTTGATCAAAGTTTTGAACTTCTGACCCCTAAAAATCCCTAATTAGGTAAAAGAGACACATGAGTACACATGAGAAAATTATTATATTGTATGGGTACATAACAGTAAATTAACCATTTTTGCTTCTATAACCTATAACAAAATACCTCTCAGTAAAGAACTAAAAATAAAAGACTTTAGACCCATCTGGATCCCTAATTTTAAGGGCCAGTCCCTTTTCCTCGGTAATAAATGAAAGGTCACTTAAAACTACACACATTTTGTTCAACAAGTGCTTATAAATTCTTTATTGTTCTTGAGATATCTGAGAAAGAAGATTTTAGGGGCCGACCCCTTATCTCCTTATCGGGGCCGTTTTACGAAATTTTGAGAGTTTAATATTGTTGAGTATGTCATTCTGAGCAACTTTTCTTCTATACTGCTTATCAAAATATTTTTCCCCAACCAGATATAGATGATCAAAATTTTGAACTTATGACCCCTAAAAATCCCTAATAACGTAACATATGAGAAAAATTATTATATTGTATGGGTTCATAATAGTAAGATAACCATTTCTGCTTCTATAACCTTTAACAAAATACCTCTCAGTAAAGAGCTACAAATAAAAGACTTTTATCCCATCTGGATCCCTAATTTTAGGGGCCAGCCCCTTTTTCTTTGTATTAAACAAAGGCTCTTATAAACATAAACTTTTTTTGCTATACATGATTTAACAAAATATTTTTAAGAAAAGAGATAAACAAAGAAAACCACAAAAAATCACGACGCTTTTTTAATCTCTATTTTCGGGTCCAGGCGAGCTTTGACGCCTGCTGAACTAGACAATTAAAAATGCCTTTAGACACATCTACAATCTTTCGTCTACCATCCCTGAAAATTTGAGTTTAATATCTTTTTTTCATTTAGGAGGAGATAGCAGGACAAGCAGACCCTCCGAAATTCGCTAAAACGTCAATATCTCAGGAACGGAAATGACGTCATCAAAACAAAAAATTATATAAAAGGTTTTTTTTAACATCTACAAGATCTGAAAGTTTCACGAAAATCGGTCGAGTCGTTTCCAAGACATCTCTTGTACAAAAAAGCGTAAGAAAAAAAAAATAAAAAAATAAAAGGGAAAAAGAAACAAAGCAATAACAATAAGGTTTTCCGTTGGAAAGGGAAGACCTAAATAAAAAGGTACTAAAATGAAAATGCTTTTTTGTAAAAACGTAGAATGACGATATAGTGTCTTTAAAGACAAACGAATTGAAGGAATGTTTTCAATTTCATTAGATCTCTTGAAATCTTAATATTTCATTGATAGTCGTATTGAGTATTTTACCTTACACATAAAGAGTGCGTTTTACACAGATTTTGTAACAAAGGTACATCACAAATGACGGAACTTTATATTTAAAGTTTAATGTTCTTATTTAAATCCATTCTTATTTAGGGTTACAGACTACTTTGACAATGGTTCTGCGTTAAGTACAGTACCGTATAATAGAATGCGGATACACTTTAGCATAAATATTGATAAATCAACAAACTGTCTAGATGGAGTCTCTTTTGTATTGTTTCTTAAAGAGAAAAATCAATGGAAATCAATATAAAAAGCTACATTATGGAGACAAATATACAATCTCTTAATTTTGTTGACGTATATCCTCTTATGCCATTAAAAAAGTGGACTCTTTATTAATGTTTTAGAATGATGTGTTTTCTAATACCTTTTCAAACTGGTACTATCATTTGTGAAATGTCCTAAAAGGTCAAAACAATGTTGAAACTTGGTGTAATCCTAGTAATTACGTAAGTCATTAGTCTCCACGATAGAAAATTTGTCATCAAAATGGACGACGTTAGATTTGATCTGTGGATAATAAGGTCACTGTCTGCAAGAAGTCGTGAAGACTGCGTCTATACCTGTGAGATATATGGTACATGTCTGTCCATTCACTACTTCTCTTTTGATGAAAATAATGTTGAGACTTTAAATAATGAGAGAGAGAGAGAGAGAGAGAGAGAGAGAGAGAGAG
>WFKH01010211.1:5666490-5678492 GCA_016163765.1 Magallana hongkongensis | reverse complement strand
GAGAGAGAGAGAGAGAGAGAGAGAGAGAGAGAGAGAGAAAGAATGTGTGTATAAATATATTTTTTCATTAAACACATGTTGAAGTCAGCTTTTTAAAATGATTTCACTATACTTGATAAACAGTGAATAAACAAAATGCAATCAAACTCTTTTCCAAAATATATCTTGATTGTAATACAAAAATCGATTTAAAAACAATATTTTTATCATACTTTTTCATTCTTAACGCAATAAAAGACCTTAGAACATAACCCAATCAAATGTCTCCGATTCTCGTAAAGAATTCATTCTTTATCACGAAAAATCTTTCTATTTTTGAAATACTGAAGAGTTTTTGATTGGTCTATTAAAAAACAAGAAGCAATAAT
The DNA here is from genome assembly GCA_016163765.1 of Magallana hongkongensis. Taxonomy (NCBI): domain Eukaryota; kingdom Metazoa; phylum Mollusca; class Bivalvia; order Ostreida; family Ostreidae; genus Magallana; species Magallana hongkongensis. Next base: position 5,678,124 of record WFKH01010211.1, on the reverse strand, counting down.
GGGCGTTTTTTTTAATAGTTTTTTTTCCCCCCCCCCCCCAATACAATTTACATATTAGTTTTAAATTTCCACAGTAATTTTTGGTCACCTTTTTGAATTATAACTTTTTTACACATTTCGGCACAGACAAAAATACACATTAATCGACAAGCACAGACGTATCAGATTCCAGGGTTGTCTCTGAGGAGTGTTTAAAGAGTTTTCATCTCTCTTTGCCACAGGGGGAGCAAGAGTGTTGCTAATTTCTTTAAGAATAGGAAATTGTTCCCTTTGATGATCACCACTTCTGCTTGCTATAGCTTTGTCATTAAAACCACTATTATAAAGTGTTGGGCACAGAGATAACGATTTGTAATGATGCGACCATCCAAGTAAATACCGGCTTCTTCATAAAATTTCTTAAACATTGTAGATAATTTGTTTTTTGGAATTTTTCCAGGACTGAATCGCGGGACTTTGTTTTCACCACAAAAAATGACACTTTCAATCAAGGATTTTCGGTAAAATGGGCCAACACGTGGAATCAACGATAAGTAAAATAAGAACATTTTCACTAAACAACGAAAATTGGACTGTTGTCCGTAATGTTTAATAATTTGATTTTCTACAGTTTTATGTTTTAGCCCTCCCTGTATATTTTTGGAAACTCTAGCAGTAAATTGAATATATTGCAATTTGTTTTCAGGGTCAGTTTTAATCTGGTATTGTTCCGCGTCTAAGTTTTTATGCCATTCCATCTCGCTAAATCCAAACGCTTTTCCATTGTAATAAAACACAGCGTTTGATATTCCAGCGGCCGTATCAAAAGAGAAAACACCGATATCCCCAAAAGTGTCTTTATCTGCTTGCGTCACAGGATCGCTCCTTTTCTTATTTACACCTATTCCGTCCGCCGTCTTTTCCTTCATTCTAGCGTCTAAAGCCCTTCTAAAACCGGTCATCTTCCTTAAAAAAGCTAATACATGATTTTTCAAATTTATTTCGTAAATGACTCTGAATTGCCTTAGCTATTTGATGGGGTGTTTGGGGGGATATGGATCTCCATGTTTTCGTCTTATTTCAGAAACATTTCCAACAAATCGTACGATAAATCTTAAGGATCATCTGGTATAAAGCCTCATTCTAGGTGCGTTAAAACTTGTAGATTTCTATTTTCTGCTCAATCGTTCCATAGTTTTACTGCCCACGTTTCATTCTGTCTTGTTTTCAAAGGCACGGCGTTTTTCTTTTTCATCGCAATATCCAAGGCACTAAGCGGCACGGAAAAACGACTGATATTTGCTATATTGTATAAATGTTTAGTCGGAATATGCATTTGCTGGGTTGCTTTAATATCTTCTAAATCATCTTCTTAGTCTCCCAGTAAATCAAAATCAACGTCCTTTAAATCCATTTCCACACTAGCGTGGGTTGATTGAGCTTCCATTATAAAAAAGAACGTGTTCGATTTTCACGAACATTGTGTTCACTTTGTGCAATGAAATCTGTAACCTTTTTTCAACCATAACACAATTATGATAGTACTATGGGAAGAGTTTATGTTCAAGACTTTGATTTGATTGGCTGGGTTCTGTTCTAAGACAGTTAGATCATATGAAGAGAAATCTTTGGCATGAAGAATGGGCAACGCTACGCTCCGCTCCGCCCATTCTTCATGACGAAGATTTCTCTTCATATGATTTTACTATTACTATGATATCGTTGCCGTTGAGGTGGTATAAACACATTGTAACAATTGTTATTGTATTTGATGTAAATGATACATAATTATTGATTTTGGAATTTTGTTGTTGTTTAATTCAAGGAACTCTGCCTAATGCTTTTCTCCCAGAAAAGAGTTACAGGCGGCCATTCATCCAGGGTTTCTGGGACGGCCCTGTCTGGATTTTAAACAACGGAAAATCGTTGGTCTACACAATCTGGGACAAAGATCATCCAAAAATTACTATAAAGAAACGATAAATACAACTTTTCTATGGGAAATGGAGAGAATTCCTTTGTAATTAGATATATTTTTGTAGTTATAAACCAGAACTTGGTTTTTGTGCCTGAGGCAAGCTACTGACAAACAAGTTGATAAAACATGACTACCAACATTCTCGACTGAAGTCATCATTCGTAAGTTCTATGATCGATACAACGATCTTGTCAGCAAATAAAATCTTTCACTGGGTCGCATACTGACTGACATTTTTCATACTAATTGTAAGACCATAATTTAACACGTGATTGTCTACGGACTTTTCCGTTTATCCCGATTACGACAAAGAGCACACGGCGGGTGTGACCGGTCAGCAGAGGATGCTCACTCCTCCATTGCACCTGATCCTACCTCTATATTTTTAATACGTCCGTGTTCGCTCTGCTCCTGTTTTGTAATTTTCCTTTGGACTTTTGAATTTGAACACTGTTCGTTATCAACACATGTCATATTGAAATACAGACTAACCAAAATTAAGGAAACTAGGCGCTGACAAGGCTTTAGACTATAAGTTGTGCACGTTAGGTGCAATGGTGTTGTAAATGAATAATTTTAAGTTAAATTCTTCTCCGTGCCCAAATGAATGATAACCATGCAATTTCTTTAAAATATTTTAAAATAAGCAATAATAAAATTCAAATAGCAATGACTGAACTACTGAAATAGAAAATTATATCAACTAAAACCAAACATACCAGATCTTGAAATACTAGAAATCCCTCAAACGAATTATAACACCATTACCCTACATGGATTCTGAGCACAATGAAAACACCAAGTTAAACCAGTTCATCGGGTCAATCAAGTCACATGACGCAATCGCTCTCCAAACTTTTGGCGGGAAAAATATTAATTCAATAAAATTGCAAAATACTTGATAAATACACTTATTAAACTCTTGTAATTAATGATCTGAGTAAAACTTTTATTAACACACACTATTTTCTTTATTACAAGTAAATACAATTAAAAACATAGCTTAAAAAGTTTAAACAGATATTTTGCTATGTGACATGTTTTTTATTTACCGGCTATCTTGATTTGACAAAGGGTATGGAAGAATGCGCGGCAATCAAGTCAAGTATCATCTCTATCACATCTACAGAGCAGAGCGAGTTTATGACAAAATAACCTGTTAATGTAGTTTTTTCTTCTATATTTTGTATTATAAGTGCCAAATGTTATTTTTTATCTTATTTGTTAAAATAACTGTTTTTAGGATATACTTTAGAATTCAATGTGAACAGATGAAAAATGACAATAGCAAACCGTCAACCATCTCAAAAATCCATAAAACGAAATAAAAATTCAAAGCAGAGCAAAACGGACCTATAAAAAGATAGAGGTAGGATCAGGTGCCTAAGAGGAGTGAGCATCCTCTGCTGACCGGTCACACCCGCCATGTGCTCTTTGTCGTAATCATGAAAAACAAAGTAATAGTTCGTAGACAATTAGGTGATTAATTATGGTATAACAATAAGTATGAAAAACGTCAGTCAGCATGCGACCCAGTGGAAGATTGTTTTTGCTAACAAGGTCGTTGTATCGACCATAGAACTTACGAAAAGATGACTTCAAACGAGACTGCTGATAGTCCTGTTATATCAACTTGTTTGTCAGTTGCTTGCCTCGCCTTAGAAACTGTTCATACGTAGAGCATGCCCTTGCGTGTCGAATTAACTGAGAGACAAAAACACCATATGCAGGTGATGAAGGTATACTGCTACATAAGTAAGGAAAGTTGATACTTTGAATTTCTACTTTTTTCTGTTTTTGTTTGTTTCAAATGTTGAATGTTTCATGTTATTTTAACAAAATTTTATGTTGTTGCATCCATTTGATCATCATTATTCGTTGGGGAGCAATGTTCGTGGCTTTCGTGGATAGACCTTGCCCACGAATTTACATCCCCACGATCCTTTACACAGTCATTTGTTTAATATTTATTAAAATTATTCTGATTACACTACCAACCAAATTACGTCCTCCACGAAACATTGTCCTCCACGAATAAAAATGATTCCACAGTATACCACGTAAATTTCTAGATTCAGCAAAATGATGAGAATGTACATTTATCTGGGATATATTTAATAGGCCCCAACGGTTGCACCGTAAAGCTTATAAATGAAATAGGTCCCTAGCCAGATTTTAGTTTTTATAATTATAGTATCGTATTTTTCGCAAGTATATGATGGTCGATTGTTGTCACGTGATCGTACTATGAATTATATTATAAACCATACTTTACTACAATTAGCAATTTTATAAACCTTATTATACTAAAAATAGAATTTCATACCTACAGGTTTTGGCATGTGCGACATTATGACGTCATTATAACAAAATCAACGCCTATACATAATGAACCAAATATCTTACTATTATACTCTTAAAGAGTGTTAATTTTAGATATATTAAAATAAAACAATTATAGCCCCTTATTATCGATTGTATATCATTGAAGAAACATCAAGATATACCTTGTCAGCAAGTACAATGTTTCATTAAAACACATGCTGACTGACGTTTTTCATACTTCTTAACATGCCCAAGTGTGACATGTAGCACACGGCGGGTGCGACCGGGGATGCTTACTCCCCTAGGCACCTGATCCCACCTCTATCTTTTTAGAGGTCCATGTTGCTTTGCTTTAAATTCGTGTTTCGCTTTTTGGATTTTTGAAATGGTTGACAGTTTGTTATTGTCATTTTTTCATTTCAAGCTTTGTCTTTTTTCGAATTTTCAAATTAAAACGAAGACTTGTTTCAATATTGCTTTCGATTTTTGATTTACTTTGAAATGGCATCAACCAGACAGTTCATAGGGAAATCTGTGTTAACGGTCAACAATAAGTGTTTTCCTGCATTTCCGACTTTTTGGTACTTACATTTTATCTATATTCATCTCTAAATAGCATTAATGTGACATTAGTTTCATAATTAGAATATACTCAAATCTTAAGGTTTTGACACCATAGCATCAAATAAATTTTCTTTAAAGATTACTTTAGACACGTAGTGTTGTCATCTAATGGTTCTTATTTTCACATCAACAAGCTTTAACTGGCTCAAATTGTCATATATCAAGAAGTTATACAGTGTATATAAAATATTATAAATGAAATTTATCTAACATTAATGACGCTATTAAAACAAAGCACGGATTTTATAGACATGTAGTCATTTAAAATGTTTGAATTAAATTTGTAATTTTACTGCTGTGGCTACACAATCTGCAAATACTTTGTATTTCTAAAACAATATCTGACGTCTTGCAATATGACATCTGCCTAAAACTATGCTTATCTGAATTTTCTTCTTATAACTAATTACTGTATACATGGAAATATTAGCCCCCTTTTTATTTTCGCCCCGTCCGCTCTTGTTGTCAGTGGGCGAATTTAAAACAATTTATAAATTGATGTGTTAATTAAAAAAGTATATATCATAAATTGTCTTGACGAATTCAACACTGGGAGAAACCGGTTGCAAGTGTAGTTGGGCGAAAAAAAACTCTGTATACAATACCTCTTCAGTAAATCAACTATTAAGTTTGTATAGTTTTTGTACAAGAGATACAGGAATAGTTATCCTAACTATGAACATCAGTTTGCCAGGTTTTGTGCCCAAGCTATAGAATGAGTGGCTTCTTTTATTTTCGAAGCGTAAATGTAATTTGCGGCAATATAAATCGAACATAGAGCCTCATTCACATTTGTTGTTGGTAAACTTTTAACATGAAGTTTGAAAGTATTGGACTGTTTTGTTAATATATTGAATTCGTACCGGTATGTTTGTGGTCGGTTGCACTTGTGTCCGTATGAGGCATTTAGTTGCAAAATCGGTGGAATTGGCCCATTAGGGTGACGTCATAGATACACAGCTAATGGACAATGATGACCACCAATATCAAAAAACAGACATCCTCTGTATAATGTTTGATAAAGATTTGATTTTTATACGATAACACTTAAAAATTAGTTAAAATTGGGACAGATATTTGACGAAGTCAAATATAGTCCTTTACTTTCTGCGCACACATTACGCCTATCAATACTTTGTTAACTAGCCAGTGATATACTCATGTAAATCTTCAATTATATGTTCAATATTCATGAACATTATTTTGATGCATTTTGGTGCATTGATCTTCAGATCCAAACAGTTATGCAGTTACAAAATGATTCAAATCATGTTTTTTCTTTACATGCGCCTAAACTTCTTTCGAAAGTACACTTCGGCTACTAAAATTAAAGTTATTTTATTCTTTGCAACCAGAAAGCAACAAAATGTTATCTTTAATAACATAAGGCTAAAAAGGCGCCAAACATTCGAGGACAGAGTATTCAATGATTGTTAAAAAAAATCGGCCTGTCGCAAGAACATGCAATTAAAATTTTTAAACAAATTCGGTGTAAAATCCTACCGATTGCATTGCCGACATTTGTGCACTTACATGTATATCATCAATGTTTGGAATTCTATGAGTCTTATCAACCCTCATTTAATAAAGATATAGTAGTATATTTCTTTACCAGATATTTATATCAGACGTGTATCTGATGTCCTTTACTTCTCCGAGTTGTGAAGGATAATGAAGTGAAAATATGGCAATTTGCACCTAGATACATCATCCTATACGTGTATACGAGAAACTCGGTAAAACAGAACAGTATAGATGATATATTTTTGATATGCATTTTAAGTAGTTCATTTGCATGAAATTGTCCAAAAGCAGCCTTAACTTACCCGTAAAACAAGACACACGCGTTACTTTAACTTAAAAAATTAAATTTTTACACGATTTGAATACATAAGTAAGGCGAAAAAATATGTATTTTGAATTTTAATTCAAGGTTATTGTAATATTGTAATTTTTAAATCAATTCCTGATTAAGGTCACTTTGACTTAGGCTACTTTGATAATTTTTCTGTAAAAAGTACATAAAACACTGTGCCAGATAATTATGCCAGTGCCAAGGGGGCATTTTTGCACCCGCTTAAGATGCAGTTTCGGAAAACTCCATATATACCAAATGACAGACCATTGTCTAGAGAGTATATACACTGTATGGAAAGTGCTAATCGAAAATGCGGTTGATTTGGATCACCTGCTATACCTTTGTCGGGTATCTCGAATTTACTGTCTGCACATTTAGACATAAATTTAATATTAAACACTTTTAATCAACTTTGATTAAATTGCATCAAACTACTTGGGCAGTAATAGGCCATGAAATCAAATTCTACGATTATTTACACTGCTTTATCATTTTTCAACTAATAATGTCTCGCTATTGATTATCAATAACTATATCATAAATACGTGACTCTCAAAATCCTTAAAATATCATAAAAATGAATAAAACTTCATTTGTTGTTTTTTGGACGGATGGGTGACAAAAGTATAGCAATCGCAAACAATTGTTGCAAACAAAATATAGCATTGACCCAAACAAATAGTAGCTCATTTTCTTATAATAACACTGTTCATTTAAGTTTTGTTAAGCTTTTCGAGTAAAGTGAGTAACACGATTTTCGACAATAACTTAAAACTAACTTTTCTGAAATATTTAGCCTACTTAATCCCTTTTGAAGTTCTGCATTTTCAAACATACACAAGGGTACCCAAATCAATATAGCAGGTGATCCATATCAACCACATTTTCGATTAGCACTTTCCATACAGTGATATAACCACTTTTGTTTTAAGTGTTTCACCTGACAGGTGAGATATTTACCTTTAAAAATTAATATCCCATAGGAAAATGATAATGTCCATAGGAGAAACAATTCTCCTACAGGAAATATTAAAAATCCTATAGGATTTTTAGAAAATCCTATAGGAATTATATATTATATTTATACTTATTATTATATATATATATAAGAAAGCTATTTCCTGTTGGAATTTGACTCAGGTAGTTTTTCTATAGGAGATTAAAATTTCCTATTGGATTTTATCAAATCCTATCGGAATTAAAATTCCTATAGGACGTTCTTGTATTCCGATAAAGAAAATCTAATTTCCTATAGGAATACTGTTTTTCCTATGGGAAAAATTATTTCCTGTAAGAATTGAGTTTTGAAAGGTAAATATCTCACCTGGCAGGGGAGATTCAATGATAACAAAGGTGGTTGTAAACTCTTTAAGCAATAGCCTATCATATGGCATATTTGAATTTTTCCTTAATGCAGCTTAGACGGGTGCAAAAATGCCACCTTGGCACTGGCATAATTATCCGGCACAATGTTAATTAAGCATTGAATGCTTACTTTTGGATGTCGTCGGTCCTATAACACACCTAGGCGGTGCAGACAAATTGAATACCGCGGGCATTCAATGCTTATATTTATATTCATATTGATGTTAATTTGTATTAAGTATTTGTGTATCGTCGCTTTAAAGCCTTTATTTACGCTCTTAGTCAGGGATATGAAACATAAATGGAACAGCCAAATTAACATGTTATTTAGTTCGCTTCCGCGACTAAAAATAAAGTGCTCGAAACTTTGTAGGGAAAAATCTTTTTTTATTAACGAGTAGATATGATTTAATGATTATTTTTCATAAGTAAATATCATATTGGTTATGTAAGTTTGAACGTTTCATTTAATCTTACAATAATAAATGTAATCAAAGCGCTTGATGACTTCTATATTTGTGCTCATGGCGCATGAATACGCTAAGTGTATTCACAAGAAATTGAACGTCGCAGATTTCCAATGCAAACATAAGGGAAAATATACACTGAACGTAAATATAACCTTATAAAGGCATGTAAATACACTTTACTTTAAAACTCGATAAAACAACCAATTTTTTATAAGAGTTTTTTGTGTATCTTTACTTAAAGATGAACATCAGTGAAATCAAAGTCAATATCAACATTAGGTAAACGCACACACAATTTCTCTTATTTTTTGACGTATATCCTCCTGTGCTATGCAAACAAGTGGGCAATATATTAATAAGATGCATTAAAATGATTTGGTATTTTACATCACTTTTTAAATCTGCAGCTATAATTTGTAAAATGTCAAAGAAACTCCAGCTGATATTTAGACTTGGTCTTATCGTGGTACTTATTGCCCCTGTCATATGTTACCAGGGAGCAAGTTTTGTCATCGAAATGGAGGACGTTAGATTTGATATGTGGATAATAAGTTCACTGTCTGCAAGAAGTCGTCTAGACTGCAGCAATACGTGTGAGACCCATGGTACATGTCTGTCCTTTCAGTACTCGCCTCTGAACGGTCAATGTCGACTTTTTAATACCATTTTTCTACATCAGGATGCTGGAGTGTACGATATTGGATGGCAATATTATATCGCATCAAACAGTATGACCAATACAAACGTTTTCTTCTGATGTTATGGATATGATTTATAAACAATAGATGTATTTCCTTGGTTACCTTTACCTTTTTTTGAAACCAAGTGATAGATGCACAATCTCAGAGGATTTCTTTTTTTTTTCAAGGGCGCTGTAGAGACCCGTTTATTGATGGGCGAGTATTGGATATATGTTTTATGTTTGCCGGCTTCTACGATTTGACAGAGGCTAAGGAAAAATGCGCTGCATTTCAATCAAGTATCATCTCTATCACATCAACAGAACAGAACGAGTTTCTAACCAGATTAGTTGGTAACTATTTTTTTTCTTCTTTATTTTATGTTAATTTTAATTTCATATTTTTTATTCTTCAATTAAAATAATAGTTTAGTTTAGTATTAATCGAGATACATGTATTTACAACACACTGCTCAACTCGTTATCGGCTATTCGGTTGTTAACGGACATTCGGTGGACAACAACTTTTGACAGCTGAACAAATTGATGCAAATGATTACCGTGGATATATAAAAAGAAAATGTTGATATTTTTTTTTATGTACAAGAATGAATACATTTCCGAACTAAAGCACCAGTATATCTTATTATAGTATGTATGAGTCTTGGGAAGACTTTAACTGTCAAATTCGCTATTATTCACTAATTTGTTATTGATTTGTAGTATTGAATATAGTTCCATTTTCAAAATCTTTACGTTTACATAACATTAAATTATTGTACACAACAAAGCATCGTCAGAATCCTGCAAATATCTAATCTAAGGATAAAAAATTATTTTTTTTTCTTATTTCAAGATGTTATCGGAAATACGGTTGAATGGTTCACTTTGTTATCGGAAATTTCGGTTTTTGTTTTTGGAAACACAGGTTGTCAAAAATGAAAATAGCAAGAGAAAAGATGTCAATGTGACAGCAAACCGGGTTTTCTTTTGTGTGAAACGTATCGATAATCCACTTGTCAATCCTGAATTGATGAACACTACCTAGCTAAAGAAATAGAGTACTTTATACGCAATATTTTTGCCAAAAAATAACTAGGCTCAACAGCTGGTATTTTTCATAAATAATTAGAAATGAAATTCCTAGCAAGATGCATATCTCTGATATATGTACAATTGATCTGCAAAAGAACAACTTCCTATCTTCAAAACTGTAGGAGGAATTATGCGTAAAATAAGGGTACCCTTTTGGCAGCTGCCGCCCGCCCGCCAACCATTTTCGACATTTCAATAATAATTTTCCTTTGGAAAACTCGCTTTAAAAACAAGAAACAACCAAAACACTTTAATTTTATAAGGTCGAACTATTTTTAGTAGTAGGGGCGTAGTTCTAATTTTTAGCTATAATTATCACCTCATTATATTCAAAGAATGATCCTTATTACTTATATTTATATTATTTCAAATTTCTACACTTTAAAACAACATTTTAAAACCACTATCTTTTCATGTTGCACGTGCTATGTATTACTACGCGGCGCAGCCAATACCGTGTTTCGGTTATACTATAAGACACGCCCATTTTGTGTCGCTCATCCTCTATAAAATTATTGGGCTATAGTCTTCAAAATTGATTCGTAATGTTATCACATACAAAGACAATTAAAAATGTAAATATTCGCAATTCGTCGCAATAAAAACTTTTTTTTTGCTGTGTTTCCGTTCAGCTATGGAGTGTTACACCTTTTTGTCCCCAATTTCCTTGCGTCGTCTTTATTATTCCTCGACTTTGCATTTTTGATCTGGCTGTATATATATACATGTACAGTTGTTATTGCCTTTGATTTTACTTTTGTTAGTATTAAGTGTATATTATTTTGGTTTAAAACAATTAGATTTTATCTCACGGTTAATCGTGGACGAAAAGTTGGCGTACGAGTTTTCGTAGGATTGTTGATATTACAAAAAAATCATACGTTTGACGTTACGTGAAAATATGTCTAGTATTAGGTTGACCTAAGCCTATATATTTGCTTTGTTTATAATTGAAGTATGGCAATTCTACCTTCATTTATATCAGAAACAAAATTAATAGAAGAACCTCCTATTCAATAACACGCTATGGTTTACATGTGCCGTAAAAAGAACAGTGCTGAGCTCCTTTGTATCCCGTGTAACAAAATATATTAACGGTGGTTGGAATTTATTTTTCGTAATCTTATTTAAAACACAATTATAATCATTCGAGTATACAAGTTTATAATAGATTATTGGCATCAACAGAAAGAAGAGTATGTATTGAGACAGACTACTTCTTTTATCCACATAACAACTTTGACATGCAATTTAAATGTAA
>WFKH01010211.1:5631521-5656424 GCA_016163765.1 Magallana hongkongensis | reverse complement strand
AAAAGAGAGGATGAAAGAGAGAGAGAGAGATAATAAATTTATTTCCATTGAATATATGTCAAAGTCATCATGTTTAACAATGATTTACTGATACGTGATAAACATTAAATGAACGAAATACATTAATATTCTTTTAAAAATATACGTTGATTCTTTCAATATGTAATTTGAAATGAAAAACTTTTTTTAACAATATTATTATCATACTTCTTTTTATTTTTAAGGGCTATACCATATTTATGGTGTTGTTGCCTTTGTGATTGTACAATTTTTACATTATACAATTAAAATTGTATTTGATGTCAAATAGACATGGTTATTGACCTCAGCGTTTTATTGTCATTTAAATTCAGGAACTTTTTCATATATTTCTCTTCCGGATCCCAGTTACAAGCGGCCATTCATTCAGGGAGTCTGGGACGGAGCCGCCTGGATCTTGGACAACGGGTCTCCGTTGGTCTATGCAAACTGGGCCGTAGGTCATCCAATAACAACTATCGACAGAATATATATAAGATTCGACGATGGAGAATGGAAAGCATCGGTTCCCGTTTTCATTAGATCTGTTTTTTGTAGTTATAAACCATAGATCTGTTTCATGCATACAGCGAATACTGTTTTTAATATAACCATGAAAGAGTTCTATAATGAACGCAATATATTGGAAATTAAAAGATTTTAAAGAGACATTGTCACAAATTGAGTTTCATTTAAGAGAGTTTTTTTAGTTAATATTAGCCTATGCTCAGCAAGTATTTGGTAAAATTAATGTTTATTGCATCTTCTGTAATTAAATAGTCCCCAAAACCATGCCTTAACCAGTTATTTTTCTGACAAATAGTTATATAATATGTATATATTTACAATGGGCAGTTATATGTCAATTTGAGAGATATTAAAATGTGTTTGCTTATTATATGTATACATCTATGCAATGTGTATCGTTCTGATTCTCTCAAATTGTCGTTGAACTGAATTCCACGTATCTCAAACGACCGTGTAGTGTGCGACCAGCGCGCTAGGTTCCGTTCGTCATCGAAAGCAAGATGAATTTTGTCTTGCCTAGAAGGCTGAGTGGTTAGCGCGGTGGCCGCCCACTGCTAGGAGAGTGGGTTTCAGAGGTCGTGAGTTCAAGGCCCGGCCGGGGCGTGGTGGAGCTCCAATATAGTGGAGCTATGAATTATTATTAAACATTTCATATAGCAAACGAAACACCCGTCAGGAGACTCACTTTATTATATCCCATAAAACAAAAAAATATATATATTTATAACCCTTTGTTGAGACCTGGAGGCCGCCAAGTCCATCCAAGAAGCTAAAGACACAGTTTCCGCCAAACCCATCGGAGACAAAGTGATAGTTAATGAGCAGTGGAACGAATCATGTGAAGGTGTTATGACAGAAATTATAGAAAATAAATGTGTCCAAGTAGAGAGGATCAGAGAAAAGCTCAGATCTGTTAAGAAAAACACCTTGTTCGCCGAGTCAACATTCAACGACAAATGGGGGACGGGGCTGGATAAAACAGGAACAGAAAACACAAAAGCTTCTGACTGGCCTGGTAAGAATCTTCTAGGGCATATTATTGGTAAAGTGGCACAAAAAATCAGGAAAAGGAAAAAAAGCAAACAATGAAGTCAGCCCAAACAGCCAAACAGAGCTCGAGGCAGCAAAAAAGCACAGTACAACACAGAAAAACATATCCGGTAAAGAATAGACCAAATACTGTCGCCCGAGTTAAACACATGATCACAGTGAACGAGTTCGTTATTTGGACTCGCCTTAGGAAAAGCGGTATGGCAATTATATGTACGATTACTAGCATATGCACATGCTATGCACTATAAAGTAAGTTCTTGATAGTCACTTTAATATATAATCCTAAATAATGGAAAAATGGAATTTTATATCAGTAAATGTTAGAGGTCTAAATACAGACGAAAGAAGGAAAAAAATATATTCATGGGTTTTTGAAAAGAAAATAGATATTGCACTTCTGCAAGAAACACATTTTGTTCAAAAATATGAATGTAAATACAACTCTGGTTGGAAAGGGAAAACGTTTCATGCATATAGTGATTTAGTATTTAGTAGAGGAGCAACTATTCTTTTTAGAGAAATTCTTGATATTAAAGTTATGAACTATAAAAAGTCATTAGATGGTAGAAAAATGTTGTTAAACGTTGAGATAAATAGTGAAATTTTCTCCATCATAAATGCTTACGCTCCTAATGTATTAAGCAACAGACAGAAGGTTTTTTTTTACAAAATTAAAATCCTTTATTAAAAAAAAACTGCTTGAATGACAACATAATTCTTTGTGGAGACTAATTGCCAAATTAATGATACATGTGATAAAAGTTTACACGCTTTGAAAAATATCATGAACAAATTCAACTTAACTGACTTTTGGAAAAGTGAATTCCCCGAGTTAAATGGTCTAACATAGTGCGATGCAAAAAATAACCCTAAAAGTCGGATAGATTATATCCTATTAAATGAAAATATATATCGTAAATTTGGTGGATTAATAATCAGGAAATTCCTGGCACTCATTCTAAAGGAAGTCGCATGTCTGACCATAGGTTTTTACCTGAACTTATCATGTGAAAAAAAGAGGCCCAGGCTACTGGAAGTTAAATGTGTCAAATATGGAAAACGAAAAATATTAAAAGGAGATTCATAAAATCATTGATGATTAAGATAATTCCTTGAACCCAATAGACAAATGGGAATGCATTAAACGTAAGATAAAATAATTTTCTATTAATTTTTCGAAATATCAACAGAGATCAATCAAGAAACGAAAAAAAAGAAACGGAAATTGAGAGAGAAATTGAAAATATAGAAACTAGTAAAACTGAGGAATTCGATTATAAAAAACTTAAACAGCTAGAAGCATTATTAGATTCTACTTATATTAGATCTAAAGCAAAAGGGTAGAAAATGGCGAAAAAAAACCCACATCATTCTTTTTAAATTTAGAAAAGCAACATCAATCATCAAACGTAATAATTGAACTTTTGACTTCAAACTATGAAAAAATTCATTATACAAATGCAATTATGGGGGAAATGTTTAAGTTTTACCAGAGCTTATACGCAAGTAAAAACATTGATAATAAAATAACTGATGATTACTTATCGGAAATCAACGTACCATTAATAAGTGAGGATAATAAATGTATGATAGATAAATTTCCGATGTTCGAGGAATGTACGGAAGCTGTCAATAGTATGAAACACGATAAATCACCTGACCTTGATGGACTACCAAGTGAATTCTACCAATGTTTTTGGAATATAATTGGCCCTTATTTTTACGATGCTCTTAAAGATATAAATGAAAATAAAATGATGACACATACACAGCGGTAATCAGTACTATCATTAGTGTTTAAGAAAGGAGAAAAAAATGTTTAAAAAAATTATTGTCCAATTAGTCTTACAAATACTGATTACAAAATCATAGCATTTGTCTTTGCAAAAAGACTACAAAAGATCCTAAATGACATAATTTACGAAAATCAAACTGCATATATAAAAAGTAGATACATTGGAGAAAATGTCCGTCTTATATTAGATATCTTTGAATTCTGTGAATCAGAAAACCTGGGGGGGGGGGGGTATTCTGTTATTTTTAGATTTTGAAAAAGCATTTGATGCGGTTTAATGGAATTTTCTTTTTAAAGTTTTACAAAAATTCAATATCGGAAAAAATTTCATTACATGGGCAAATATTTTGTATACAAACCTTATTTTGAAAATGAAAAAAAAAGGTTGGCTTTCAAAATCATGTTCATTGACAAGGGGAATAAGACAAGGATGTCCTTTATCAGCTCTCTTATTTCTTTTTGTAGCAGAATTATTGGCGATTAAACTAAAAATTAATAAAACATAAATGGTATTAAAATAAATAACTACGAAATTAAAAGTATACAGCATGCAGATGATTTAACAGTAGCTTTGAATGACGAAATCTCGATGAAGAATACTTTAGATGTTATAAAAGCATTTTGTGAATGTGCTTGGTCAAAAATTAATACTAATAAAACTGAATGCATATTGTTAGGAGATATGAAGAACGAATTTGAAGAGCTTCATGGAATTAGAGTAACAAATAAAGCTATTAAATGTTTAGGTATTTATGTAGGCCATGATAAGGAAGATTGTTATAATAAAAACTGGATGAGAATTTATCACGATATGGAAAAACTATTTGAATCCTGGAAACGAAGAAATTTAACACTCTTGAGAAAAGCATGCATTATTCGGACTCTAGCTATTTCAAAACTAATATATACTTCGTCGATACTTTGTCTTCCTGATAGCAACTTTATCAAAAAATACATTTTAGAGATTGTGGATTTTTAATTTTATTTGGGAGAAAACAGAAAGAATCAAACGAAATACTTTAATTGGAGACATAACAAAAGGTGGGTTATCTATAGTAGACATAGTTTGTAAGTTAAAATCATTAAAAGCAGCGTGGATTCCAAGATTACTCAACTCAAAAGGCATCCTATTTGATATTCTTAATAACCAGTGTAAAAAAAACTTAATATCAGTATTCATATTCTTTCGAAAGTGCTCCACCACTAAAACAGAAACTTTAAATAGCAAAAAATTACCCTTGTTCTATAAAGAAATATTTTGTTGTTTTAATGAATGTAAACGTGAATTATACTATGGGAAATGATCATCTGATGATAATATGGAACAATTGTTATTTAGTATATAAAGGAAATTCCGTTTTCTTTGAAAACTGGATTAAATCAGGAATACTATACATTAAAGACTTGTTTGACGACGAGGGTATTTTCAGACAATTGGAACATTTTGCAAAATTTTAATGTTATCAATAAATCTACCTGGTTATGTGAATACACAATTCTTTTTGCGATAACTAAACTAATTCGAAGACTTTAATCATTCAACAATGCAAGATTTATCAACATACAAAACGCAATGAGTTTTAATTTCCCTTTAGGATATTACAACTTGACTGGAAAATCTAGTAACTTTTTCTAGAAAAATCTTATTGAAAAAAAATTTGTAAGCCTTGTTTTCAATCAATACTGTGTAACAAATTTGAAATATATGGTGAGAAAAGTTGGAAAAATATCTATGAATGCAAGATTAAAGATATAAAAGATAAATATGTAGCAGAATTCAGTTACAAGCTTTTAAATAATATTTTCATGTAATAATGCATATGTCAGTAAATGGAAAAAAGATACATCAAAACAATGTGTACACTGTTAACAAATATAAAATATAAAACATTTGCTATTTGAATGTGACAATTTTAAAAACATATGGAATGCTGCTAGTAATTTTTTGTCATTCAAAATACAGTGGAAACATATTGTTGTTGGGGTTTTTTAATGAAAAAGCGATAGAAGTAAATCTTTAAATCTACTTATTAATTATGTAGCTTATAGAATTTACAAACAAAAAATGCTTTGTAAATTGGATTCTATAAATGAAACTGAATATAATATATATAATCATGTTAAAAAATCTACTTGTTTTTATGCCTCAGTTTTACGTTATCTAAATGCAAATGTTGAGTGCAAGTTTTTTGAAAATCTGTCAAAGATGATGTGATATGTCTTATTATCATTGTGTAAATATTCTATTATTAAAAAACTACCGAGAAGAGACCTAGGGCTGTCATAAAAGGTAGGATATGGACTGAAAAACTAGATTGATCCTCCTAATTAAGACAGCAACTTTTTATTTCTTTTCTTTATTTTTATAACTTTATAATATAGGCATATACACTGAACAACCGTAATATAGTAGATTGTTATATACCCTGGATACATAGGGTCTGTCTATGTATTGCTACACGCGGAGACCATGTGATGGACATAGGTAGATGAGGATGTCTACCGGGTTAGCCAGGAAATTACTTGTACATTAACTTAAATCTTTACATATTGTATATCAATTTTTTACTAGCTATATACACCTGTTATTTTTGTATACATGTATACGATACGCAAACATTATTTGTGGAATTACATAACGAAAATAAACACCATAGTATTTTAGGTATAAGATAATATGCTGCTTTGTAGATTACTAATTAGAAAAAAATGTCTTTTTTTGGGGGGGGGGGGGTTAATTGAATGAAAGCATGTATATTTATATGCAGCATTTATAAAAACAATAATATTAACAATTCGGACTTATGCAGTATGTCTTTACGCTAATTATTGCTTGAAGTTATTGTATACTTTGATTTCATAAATAAATAAATAATGAAAAAAATATTTATAACCCTAGAGTATCCCACAGTTGACCGGTCACATCCGCCATATGCTCTTTGTCGTAATCATAAAATACAAAGGAAAAGTCCGTAGACAATTAGGTGATTAATTATAGTCTAACAATTAGTATGAAAAACGTCAGTCAGCATGCGACCTAGTGGAGGATTGTATTTGCTAACAAGGTCGTTGTAGCGACCATAGAACTTACGAAAAGATGACTTCAAACGAGACTGTTAATAGTTCTGTTATATCAACTTGTTTGTCAGTAGCTTGCCTCGCCATAAAAACTGTACATACAAAGGACATGCCCTTGCGTATCGAATTACCTGAGAGACAAAAACACCATATGCAGGTGATAAAGGTATATTGCTACATAAGTAAGGAAAGTTGATACTTTGAATTTTTACTTTTTTCTGTTTTTGTTTGTTTCAAATGTTGAATGTTTATTATTATTTAAAAATAATTTTTATGTTGTTGCATCCATTTGATCATCATTGTTCGTTGGGGACCAATGTTCGTGGCTTTCGTGGGTAGCCCTTGCCCACGAATTTACATCCCAACGATCCTTTACACAGTCATTTGTTAATATTTATTAAAATTATTCTGATTACAATATAAACGAAATTACGTCCCCACGAACCAGGTAAAGTTTAGCTAACCACGAACATTGACCCCAACGAATAAAAATGATTCCACAGTATACCACGTGAATTTCTAGATTCAGCAAAATGATGAGAATGTACATTTATCTGGGATGTATTTAATAGGCCCCAACGGTTGCACCGTAAAGCATATAAATGAAACAGACCCCTAGCCAGATTTTAGTTTTTATAATTAAAGTATCGTATTTTTCGCAAGCATATGATGGTCGATTTCTGTCACGTATCGTACTATAAATTATGTTATAAACCATACATTACCAAAAATAGCAAATATATAAACCTTATTATACTTAAAATAGAATTTCATACCTACAGCTTTTGGCATGTGCGACATTATAACGTCATAATAACAAAATCAACGCCTATACATAATGAGCCAAATATCTTACTATTACACTCTTAAAGAGTGTTAATTTTAGATATATTATAATAAAACAATTAGCCCTTTATTATCTTCCGAGGTTAAAATGCTCTCGTCAGGCTATAAATCCATGTTTTGACCTCATCAAAAGGTTATAATTGAATATCATTGAAGAAACATCAAGATATACCTTGTCAGCAAGTACAATGTTTCATTAAAATACATGCTGACTGTCGTTTTTCATACCTCTTAGACCATTATTTATACACCGGACTGACTAAGGTTGCTTCCGTTTTTCATGATCTTGACAATGAGTCCACGGCGGGTGAGACCGGTCGGCAGGGGATGCTTACTCCTCCCAGCTACCTGATCCTACCTCCAATGTAATAGAGGTCCGTGTTTGCTCAAGGTGTGTATTTTGACCATAACAAAAAACCAAAACATCAACGTTTCCTTTTTTTCTTATTATGACATTTTCTCGATTTTGACATCTACCTCGATCATGACATGCCCAATTGTGACATGAAGCACACGGCGGGTACGACCGGTCAACAGGGGATGCTTACTTCTCCTAGGCACCTGATCCCACCTCTATCTTTTTAGAGGTCCGTGTTGCTTTGCTTTAAATTTGTGTTTCGCTTTATGGATTTTTGAAATGGTTGACAGTTTGTTATTGTCATTTTTCATTTCAAAAACTTTGTCATTTTTCAAATTTTCAAATTAAAACAAAGACTTGTTTTCAAAGTAAATCAAAAATCGAAAGCAATATCAAAATGACAATTCATAGGGAAATCTGGGTTAACGGCCAACAATAAGTGTTTTCCTGCATTTCTGACTTTTTGGTACTTACATCTTATCTATATTTATCTCTAAATAGCATTAATATGACATAAGTTTCATACTTAAAATATAGGTTTTGAAACCATAGTATCAAATAAATCTTCTTTAAAAATTACTTTAGACACCTAGCGTTGTCATTTAATGGTTGTTATATTTTCACCTCAACAAGCTTTAAGTGGCTCAAATTGTCATATATCAAGAAATTATATATAAAATATTGTAAATGATATTTATCTAACATTAATGACGCTATTAAAACGAAGCACGGATTTTATAGACATGTAGTCATTTAAAGGGGCATGATAACGATTTTAGTCAAAAAATATTTTTCCGATTTTAATGTTTACATTGCTTTAATAAGGCCTATGTAACAAGCAACCAAAGTTTGAATGTCATTCGTTGAGTTATAAGCGAGGTACAGAGCTTACAATTATTTTGCTATGTAAACAAAGCTTTTGTTTACATATTGAATGTTGAAGTAAAATTTCCAGTTTTAGATCTAAAATGAATGTGTTAAATCTTAGGAACTGGTTTTTTTTTATGCTTAAAATGAATAAGTAGATAAAAAAAATCAGCTTGAAAAATATTTTTACTGCTACATTAAACATATGTAAACAAAAACAGGACACGAGCCTTGTTTACATGACAAAGAATTGTGAGCCCTGTATCTTGCTTATAACTCTACGACTGACTCTCAAATTTCATTAGATCAATAGAAACGCATTTCTAAAGCATTGTAAATAATAAAAACAGAAAAACAGAATTTGACCAAAATCGTACCCATGTCCCTTTAAAGTGTTTGAATTAAATTTGTAATTTAACTGTTTTGGCAACACAATCTGAAAAGACTTATGACCCATCTATACATTACATTAAATTCAGTTACAGGAGAACTTTCGTGTGTATTTGCTTGTTCGTATCAGTGTTCAGATTTGTAAAAAATAATTACATATACATGAAGGGTTGTGTCTTGGTGCATTAACAATCTTTATTATCTAAATCTGTTTTGTTTTCTCTTAATCATCTTGTTTTAGATAGCAATATGTATATAAAATTTTCTCGTTGAATTGTGATTTTTTAAAATTCTTCTTAGGAAAATGAGCACATGAGCTCATGACATGCACATGAGCTATGGGGTTCATAGTGTATTTCTAAAACAATATCTGACGTCTTGCAATATGACATCTGCCTAAAACTATGCTTATCTGAATTTTCTTCTTGTGACTAATTACTGTATACATGGAAATATGAGCCCCCGTTTTATTTTCTCTCCGTCCGCCCTTGTTTTCAGTGGGCGAATTTAAAACAATTTATAAATTGATGTGTTAATTAAAAAAGTATATATCATAAATTGTCTTGGCGAATTCAACACTGGGAGAAACCGGTTGCGAGTGTAGTTGGGCGAAAATAACTCTGTATACACTACCTCTTCAGTTAATTAACTATTAAGTTTGTAAAATTTTTGTACGAGAGATACAAATATAGTTATCCTAACTATGAACATCTGTTTGCCAGGTTTTGTGCTCAAGCTATAGAATGAGTGGCTTTTTTTTTTTATTTTCGAAGCGTAAATGTAATTTGGGGCAATATAAATCGAATATAGAGCCACATTCACATTTGTTGTCGGTAAACTTTTAACATGAAGTTTGAAAGTATTGGACAGTTTTGTTAATATATTGAATGCGTACCAGTATGTTTGTGGTCGGTTTCACTTGTATGAGGCATTTATTCGCAAAATCGGTGGAATTGGCCCATTAGGGTGACGTCATAGATACACAGCTAATGGACAAAGATGACTAACATCAATATTAAAAAACAGACACCCTCTGTATAATGTTTGATGAAGATTTGATTTTTATACGATAACATTTAAAAATTGGTTAAAATTGGGGACAGATATTTGACCAAGTCAAATATAGTCCTTTACTTTCTGCGCACACATTACGCCTATCAATATTTTGTTAACTAGGCAGTTATATACTCATGTAAATCTTCAATTTTATGTTCAATATTCATGAACATTATTCTGATGCATTTTGGTGGATTTATCAGATCCAAACAGTTATGCAGTTACAAAATGATTTAGATCATGGTTTTTTTCTTTACATGCGTCTAAACTTCTTTCGGAAGTACACTTCGGCTACTAAAATTAAAGTTATTTTATTCTTTGTAACCGGAAAGCAACAAAATGTTATCTTTAATAACATAAGGCTAAAAAGGCGCCGAACATTCGGGGACAGAGTATTCAGTGATTGTTAAAAAAATCGGCCTGTCGCAAGAACATGCGATTAAAATTTTTAAACAGATTCGGTGTAAGGTAACTCGAAAGAAAAGGTTTATTAATTTAAATCACTGCACAAATTAAAAAAAAATAATCATGAATATTAGACGAACATGTATCGGCCTCTATTTTCCCCTGTAATTCTTGTCAAAATTTACGAATAAAATCTTACCGATTGCATTGCCGACATTTGTGCACTTACATGTATATCATCAATGTTTGGAATTCGATGAGTCTTATGCATCCTAATTTCTTTAAGATATAATAGTGTATGCCTTTGCCAGATTTTTATATCAGACGTTTATCTGATGTCCTTTACTTCTCCGAGTTGTAAAGGATAATGGAATGAAAATATGACCATGTGCACCTAGATACATAATACTATAAGTGTATACGAGAAACTCGGCAAAAAAGAACAGTATAAATGATATTTTATGATATGCATTTTAAGTAGTTCATTTGCATTAAATTGTCCAAATGCAGCCTTAACTTACCTGTGAAACAAAACACAAGTGTTCGATAGACACACGCGTTACTTTAACTTAAAAAATTACATATTTACCCGATTATGATACATAAGTACAGCGAAATAAGGCCACACCAATTTAATATCTTGTTCTTCGGACAAATGACCTAAAAAAGTAGGGGCGGGCGCGCGATTTGATAATTATAATATTATTATTTTGATATGACATAATTTCCAGGCGGTACATAAAATAGGTGGAGCGAGCGGTTATATATTTTTTTTATTTTTTACATTTCTAGAGTAAAAAGGACTAAAAATCTATATAAAGTTAAATAATCATGTGAAATATCAAACATTAAATGATTTTCATCTATCTGCATTGAGTTATTGTAGATCAACAATATATTTACAACCTATTGACAGTTTTTTTTTTCCACTGAATTAAACTTTTGAAAATATTGTTTGTTACATCAAGACTTTATATGATATGATATGTGATATAGAAAATAAGTCTAAATAAATATAGGATGAGAACAAACTATTTATTCAAAAGGCTTATAGATGTAGTTAGTCTTTCATGTTTGTGTGATCATAACTACAAATAATAATAACCAAAACATTGAACAGATTTACAATACAGAAAGTCTTTGACTGATTCACAATGAATACAAATAGGAGGAAGATAATGTCTCAGTGAAGCATTGAAGAAGCAGGTGTCCACATCTCAAGAGCAGGCTAAAGTTCTTTAAACAATTAAAACCAAGCTTTGAATTCTTTGTTCCTGGAACAAGGGAAACACCAGAAGTGAAGTTAATCTTCCATCTTTATTTGTTGAAGAATCTCCTTCTAAATGAAATATACCATATTCACAGTAGTAATAAATATTGTTACACAGCAACGATATAATCAAGTTCACATTGTTCATTATTTCATCTAATAATGATAGTTCACAATATCACTTACTTGGTCTATTGTCAATTTTTGTTATTGTAAATGTAATTGCCAAATTCTTCGCACAGGACAATGTTCCTGGTCATGTTCCAACCCTTTTGATTATTGCATAAGTCTATATTTTGACGGCCAACTTCACTTTGAGAATTAATATGACCTGTTGGCATCATTAGTATTCTACCAATAAACCTGTGTTGAAATTTAGATAAGATATAGTAAATGTACATGTGTATTGTCAATTCTAAGACCATAAAACGCAATAAAAATAACGTACTAGTCATCTCTATAAAATTATTTCTATATTTCTCTGACTCAAGTTGAGTCAGAGAAATATAGAAATAATTTTAGAGTCACTCAACCCCTGCTTTATATTTTCGATGGTGTGTGTGTCTTCCCCACACGCAATGCAACAGTATGTAATGTAGGGGGTTAGAGATAAAGGAATCTCAAAAAGTGTTATGATTTTCTATATACTTACATCCAAGCGTATCCAAAATCTTATTAACTCCAATGTCCGAATGTTTTGCTTCTATAAACTGGGCTGGTATATTGACCAATCCATGCTGTCATTCTCATTTCAATTACCAAGTCTCTCGAAGAGTTTAAATAAGTCGTATTTATGGCAGTGCTTGTAGTAGAACACATCATCGTTTTCTGTTGTTTGTTAACTTTGAGATTCGAAAACAGCGTATTTTATTCAAGTTAATCAACGTTTATTCTCTTACTACTAAGGATTAGTAAATTTCCGGTGAATTCTAAACGCAAATAAGATCGAGAATATAAAGTAAAAAATAAATTGGAGCGGGAAACGGAACGATATTTTCCGGACGCGGGAAATTTAAAATAATATTATTTTTGCACTTTTGTTAAAATACGAGCGCGCGGGTCCGACGAACAAGAAATATAATTGGTGTGGCCTAATATGTATTTTGAATTTAATTCAAAGCTATTGTAATTTTCAAAAAATATATAGCATAAAAGCATGTAAATACACTTTACTTTAATAATCGATAAAACAATCCATCTTTATAAGAGTCTTTTGTGTATATTTACTTACGGATGAAGATCGGTGAAATCAAAGTAAATATCAACATTATGTAAACACACACAATTTCTCTAATTTTTTTACGTATATTCTCCTGTGCTATGCAAACAAGTGGACCATATATTAAAAAGATGCATTAAAATGATTTGGTATTTTACATCACGTTTTAAATCTGCAGCTATAATTTGTAAAATGTCAAAGAAACTCCAGCTGATGTTTAGACTTGGTCTTATCGTGGTACTTATTGCCCATGCCAAATGTTACCAGGGTGCAGGTTTTGTCATCGAAATGGAGGACGTTAGATTTGACATACGGATAATAAGTTCACTGTCTGCAAGAAGTCGTCTAGACTGCAGCAAGACGTGTGAGATCCATGGTACATGTCTGTCCTTTCAGTACTCGCCTCTGAACGGTCAATGTCGACTTTTCAATACCATTTTTCTACATCAGGATGCTGGAGTGTACGATACTGGATGGCAGTATTATATCGCATCAAACAGTATGACCAATATAAACGTTTTCTTCTGATGTTATGGATATGATTTATAAACAATAGATGTATTTCCTTGGTAACCTTTATCAGATTTCTACTTTTTTGAAACCAAGTGATAGATGCACAGTCTCAAAGGATTTCTTTTTATTTCAAGGGCGCTGTAGAGACCCGTTTATCGATGGGCGAGTATTGGATATATGTTTTATGTTTGCTGGCTTCCACAATTTGACAGAGGCTAAGGAAATATGCGCTGTATTTCAGTCAAGTATCATCTCTATCACATCATCAGAACAGAACGAGTTTCTAACCAGATTAATTGGTAACTTAAATTTTCTTCTTCTTTATTTAATGTTAATTTTGATTTCATATTTTTTAATGTTCGATTGAAATAATAGTTTAGTTTAGTATTTATCGAGATCTTTACAAGTCTAGCATTGAAATACGCTATAACTTACTCAAGAATTTATTTTATTGTAAACACAAAGGGACATCCCTCCCCACCCTCACCCCGCCATAAACAAAATGGTAGGTCAAAACTAATGTAGTTATTGAGTAAATTTTAATTTGAAAATATATTACAGAAAGGAAATGTTAGACAATGACTGCAGTTGGGGATTTAAAAGTTTTTTGACGTCTCCACACATGGTATATTACACTGTGCCGGATAATTATGCCAGTGACAAGATGGCCTTTTTGCACCCTTCTAAGCTGCATATATCGAAAAATCCAAAAATGCCATATGTTAGACCATTGCTCAAAGAATTTGTAACCACACCTTTTTTTTCATTGTATCTCACCTGTCAGGTGAGATATTTACCTTTCAAAACTAAATTCCTACAGGAAAATAATTTTCCCATAGGAAAAACAGTATTCCTATAGGAAATTAAAAACTTCCAATCGGAATACAAGAATTTCCTATAGGAATTTCAATTCCGATAGGATTTGATAAAATCCGATAGGAAATTTTAATTTCCTATAGGAAAACTACCTGTCTGAGTCAAATTCCTACAGGAAATAGCTTTCTCCTATAGGAAATATAATTCCTATAGGATTGTTTTTTAGAAAATCCTCTAGGATTGTCAATATTTCCTGCAGGAGAATCGTTTTTCCTATGGGATTTATGATTTTCCTGTGGGATATTAATTTTTAAAGATAAATATCTCACCTGTCAGGTGAAACACACTAAAAACAAAAGTAGGTTTATACTCTCTAGACAATGGTCTATTATTTGGTATATATGAATTTTTTCGAAACTGCATCTTAAGTGGGTGCAAAAATGCCACCTTGGCACTGGCATAATTATCCGGCACAGTGTTATATGTGCGCTAGACTTCATTCATTATGTTTTCCTCATTCATCAAGCAAAATTTTGTTCACTGCTTAAAGGGGCATGGTCACGATTTTGGTCAAAATTTTTTTTCAGATTTTAATGTTTACAATGCTTCACTAAGACATGTTTAAGAGGCAATCAAAAATTGAGAGTCATTTGTTGAATTATAAGCGAGTTACACAGAGCTTACAATTCTTTGCTATGTAAACAAAGCTTTTGTTTACATTTGGAATGTTGAAGTAAAAATTCCTATTTTAGACATAAAATGAATGTGTTTAACGTTAGGAACTGTTTATTTATGCTTTAAATGAATAAGAAGATAGTCTAAACATCTTGAAAAAAAAATTTTACCGGTAAATTTAACCTATGTAAACAAAAAACGGCATGAGCCTTGTTTACGTGACAAAGAATTGTGAGACCTGTATCTTGCTTATAACTCTACGACTGACTCTCAAATTTCATTTTATCATTAGAGATGCGTTCCTAAAGCATTGTAAATAATAAAAACAGAAAAATAGAATTTGACCAAAATCGTGACCATGCCCCTTTTAATATAGTGAAACAAATATTATGGGGTAATCAGAAACAGATGATATTGTAATTTAATTTGTATTATTTATATAGTGTGCTTTATGCCAATATGATACACCATGAAAAATTCTAAATTTATCAAACTGATACATTTGTGTTTATTTTTATGCTGCGATCGGTCTAACATATTAAAATAAAACATTTTTTCAGACTTTTCAAATTAAATGCTACAAATGTTAAAAAAATGTTTTTAAAAGTTTGGTTTGACATTAAACTGGCATTAACAAGACAATTCAAAGAAAAATATGTGAACATGTGTAAGGCAAACTAATTTAGGACCCTATCAACAATCCATAGAGGGTAAACGAGACTTTGTCATTAAGATGAGTTTTTCTGGTCTTTTAGACTTGTTAGTTGATATATTTTCACGTGAAAATAGGTTTGATAGGGCATACTCTTTTTATATTAAAAGATTTAATATATAAGATATAATGAGACTATCATAATATTATTATTACGAATATTTATTATAATAATACTTTTAGCGATCGATATTTATAAGATAAGATTACATACTCTGTTTTCATCAATATTCGTTGAATACCAATATTCCCGGATTTGGTTATTAAGTAGATCCATGAAAACAAATGTTCATTGAAATGCAATTTTTACTAATATTTTGAATTGATTGGATCATGGGCCACAAATTTACATATCATTGAAACTGTGATTTCTATTTAAATCCACGAAAATCGATATCATCGAATATTAATGAAACCACAGTATTATATATTGTAAATGGCATCTTTATCAAATTTATAATACAACTAAATGATATCACGCGCAAGCGCGGGAATTAACACTTATTCACATTAATATGATACGTTGCTTGATATGTTGAACTAGATTTTTTGCGGGTTCAATTTTGTGTACACTGTGTCCGAATTTTTTCTGAATTGCTTTAATAATCTATTCTATAAAATTGAAATAAAAGAGCAACTGCATGGCAGCGGGCAGTGATGAAAATCTCAACTGAAATTGTTTACATATTCATAGAGCCTACACATGTACATGGCCTTAATTCCTTTTGTTACAGCTGACTGGAAGAAATTTACACTTTTTAAAAAAAAATGTCAAACCAGGGAGTGGGTGTATAGTGCGTCATATCTCATTTCTAAATGTTGATTTTTAGGTCAAACTCCACTATATAATTTTTATCACTGTCCCAAATAAGAATTTCATATAAAAGACTGTCAACTAATCCCCATCCCCGAATTCAACTTCCCCGTTTTAAGCATACATAATTTATTCATATAGACGTTAGCACAATTTGTTCATGGTTCACAAATTAATTTATAAGTTTTACTACCAATCTGTCGTGGTATTAAGATGTATATAATTTAGTTTAAACGTGTATGCATATTTATTTGCATACCTTAAACCAAAGTTGTTATCCAAAGTATCTACCCAATGATTACATGTAACTCGCCCTACACTTTCGGCCATGATGTTAATTAGTCAACCCGCGTTTTTTCCGCACCCCGTTATCTAAAGTTCTTTTCATCAAAACTAAAATCGCGGCAAATTGGCACATTTTAATTATTAACTTTTTTGTATTAACCAAAGATGTCCGATCCAAGGTATCTGCCTGCGATGCATGATGAACTCATCCTACACTCTCCGCCATGACGTTAATTATTGGTTACCCCGTTCTGGAAAGTTCTATCTATCAAAACTAAAATCGCGCATTCAAGAAACGAATTGGCTCATTTTATATATTCAACATTTGTCAAATCTCAATTTCTATGTATACCCTAAATGAGTTCCCTATATATATATTTACTCTTTAAGTAATCGTTCAATAATATTTCATTGCATGTGTATATTTTGATGCAAATTCCCACTGACTTGGATCCGCCAGAGTGTGTCCACCACTTTACTATTATTTTTGCTATTTCGGGCTGGTTTATCGAAAATGAAAGTAGGTTTTTAATTTATTTTACAATAATTTTTTTTAAATTTATTCTTTTTCCCATTTTCACAATCATATGTATGATTTTATAATCAATGTAATAAATGTTTAAGTTTTGGGGGGGGGGGTTTTTTGCATTCTCACTTTCACACTCTTTCTCTCACTTTCACACTACATTCTCTTCAAACAAACAAAAAGCAAAAAATATATAGATAAATAGATCAGTTGTTTACCATGTATAAAATTATATCTCAAATATGTTTTTCCAATTTTCCCAGAGTTTATAGAATTTCGTAATCTCACATGATTTGATAGCTATATATTTTTCAACTTTATATTTGAATAATAGATGATGTAACAGCCCAACAATGTCAGGTGTTTTTGTTTTGTTTTGAACAATTTAAAAATGTATTGCTTGGAATACAGAATTATAAAATTAACAACTTTGTTGTAACTATTGAATGGTAGTTAACCAAATAATACATTATTAAAATTAAAGCGAACTCTGACTAAGATTATTCCATATAGGTAGTATTTCTGAACATGTCATAAATACATGCTGAATTGTTTCCACATTTTCTTTACAAAACGCACAGACATCATATGCAATAACAATAATCTTTTTTTCAAATAATGATTTGTTGGAAGAATTCTGTGAAGAATTCTGTATTGTAACCATTGTATTGAAGTATCAGTAGATGTCGTGAAACAAACTTTAAAAAAGTCTTAAACACAATTGTTTATATCCAAGTGAAGTGATAGTTCAGTGTTCCATTTTTAAATTGCCTTGGGAACAATATCTTTAATATTAATGAGTTGATACAAAACTTTGGAACATTTTTCATTCAACAGTATATATTCAAAGTAAAAAAGAATGAATGGTGAACAATCTTTTCTCACATCAGATCTATTAATTGGTCTTGAAAAACTAAGATATTGCACTAATAACACTATTATATTGCATTGTACAAACATTAGTCAAACTAAATTGTTTCTCAAGATCATGTTGTGATAAAAAAGTTCCATCCTTATTCAAAAAGTCACTTATTATTTTTACACCATGTTCATACCACAGTTTTACATAAATTGTTTTATTATTACCAACAGATATATTTGTATTGTACCAAACTTGCATAGAAATGAATTTATGCTTTGATGTTATATTATCCGAAGCTTGAAATACAGTCGGATAATTCCGGATAAAAATCTTTAACAGGCAATTGCGAGCTTATTATTGTGGTAAAAAGATTCAATCTTTCAGTGCATGCACGTTTTCTATTCTTTTATCGAACTGTGTTTAAAAAGGGAAGTAACCAAGCTGAGGTAAATTAGCTTATAAATATAATTATATTATTTATTGCACTCAGTTTTAATTTAATTTACCGGTATTTCATGTTTATTTGACTGCTAGGTAGTTTTAAATTTATACAGTTATGTTGCTTTGTTCAAAAGACAAATATTTTTTTTTTTTTTTTGGCCTGGTTGTCAAAGCAAATTGTGTTTCTTAATAATCTCTCGACCAGCACTGCTGACTCGATAAACACACGAACTAAACTTTGCTATTCATTTTGAATTTGCAGTTTACTCAAGTTTATATAATACCGGTTTTAATGATATTATGACTCTTGTTTGCATTATATCAAAGGATAGATTTTAAATGCACATAACTATATATCAATATCATTGTGGAATGATATGTGTTATAACACCTGAAATACCCCTGTAATTCTTTTTTCAAAGAAAACATTTTTGTCAAATGTTTTTCCACTTTTTTCACGCGCAAAACTATTATCAGCTTGTAAAAACACGCTGACTTCCAAAAGCACATGAAAAATATCGACAGCGCTGGCCAGACACTCTAGATCTACCTATGAACCCGTCAACTGACACCACTAACTGTGTTGTTTTATTTCGCGCTAAAGAGTGAAATCAGCTGGATGTTTAATTTATTTGTTTGTGTTTAAAATTTTTATGTATGCCAAAACACTTTGTTGATTATCATGATTATAGTCAAAACGAAAGTAATCGTAAAAAGTGAAGTACTTGTGAACGAAAGCATGCCATACTACGATCACGGTTAACAGTACTTGGAGTTGGAGGAATTCTGATTTATATTAAAGCTTCACAGATAATCACAAAAATTGCAGTGGTTGTTGATAATCATGTTAAGAATCATTAGATGCGGGGTGGGGGGGGGGGGTGTGTAGCTATATAGAAAGATACGTCTCCGTGGGAGATTATTTGATAATGCGCGTCTAAAAATAATAACGACTATACGATTACACACCATTGCTTATGAAACCCAAACATCATCAATATTCATTAAACTCATAAATATTCATACTTATTGTGAATTTGACGTATGAACAAAAATTTACGAGAGAAATGATGTTCATTAATTTTCATATGTATAGACCTATCTGTTGTATATTAATAATTGTAAATAAGTTATTTATTTTTGAAAGTCATGAATAAAATCATAAATTTAAAAAAAAAAAAAATGTTATTTATTTTTATAATAATATTGAAATATGAATCCTAAACGAATATCACAAATTTCGCCGCTAGGCGGTGTCCGTCAAATCCACCAAGTCTATTATCGACGTCACATGCAAGTTGACCGGTAGCAATAGAGGAGGCTCATAGAGCCTCCGTCTAAAAAAGATTGCTTAAAAAAGATAAAGTTTCTTTATCAGACTTGGGGAGAGAAATAAAAAGATGGTTAAGCTTAGGATAAAGTAATGCTTTAGCAACAGTGACCCGACCAATGGGAGTGAGTATTCTCCTGTTCCACTGTTGTATCGTGGCTTTAATTTTTGGTATTTGGATATCATAATTTAGGTTAACTTATTTTCCAAATCTACAGAAAATTCTATTCCCAATAAACTAAATGCTGTACATCCCCACACTAGTTTCCATCTTGTATGGTGATATACTTGCTTAGAAAATTTTTTTGAACCAATCCAAACAATTTTTGTTTTCGAGCTGTTAACCTTTAGTCCCGAGAAAGTCAAAAAGAAATCTACAGTGTCAAGTGCAGCAAAAAGTGATTTTGGTGAACCATCAAGTAATAAAGTTGTGTCATCCGCATATCGGGATATCATACTATTAACTACAATACCTTTGATACTTGTATTTTTTTTGACTAGAATAGTTAAAATTTCTGCACATAGAATAAATAGATAAGCAATAGGATCTCCCTGTCTACATCCTCTATATATCAAACTGTTCTGAAAGGAACCCACACTGCAAGATTGATGCTTTGATCTGTGTATTTAAAATTTTTATCCATGTAATCATATTTTCCCCAAACCCCAGATAATCTAAAACTTTATAAATAAATTTCCAAGATATGGAATCAAAAGCTTTTTCAAAATCTATAAGCACAAATAAACCAGATATATTTCTTGTTTCAGTAAAAGACATTAGATCGTAAACAAATCTGGTATTTTCTCCTATGTAACGACCTTTTATGAAACCAGACTGAGTTTCTGATATCAAATAACTTAAAACGGATTTGATTCTATAACTGAGACATCCTGATATTAATTTGTATAGTACATTTAACAACGTAATTGGACGCCAATTTTTCAGAAATTGTCTGGGTTTGTCCCCTTTTGGTAGACATGTAATAATTCCTAGCCTTTGTGATATAGTGATCTCTTTTTAAACAAAAATATGGTTAACAGCAGAAACAATGTAATGTTTGAAATCCTTCCAGAAAAACTTAAAAATTCAACAGTAAATCCATCGCTGGCTGGAGATTTGTTATTTTTCATGTTTTTCAACACATTATAAATCTCACTTTCTGATATGTCGCCTTCAAGGGATATTGAAGTCGAGGTATCTAACCTTGGAGTGTCAATTTATATTATATCTTCATGATTAATATCCAGAAGATCTGAATCTTTACAAGAAAAAAGAGATTCATAGAAAATTTTGACCTGATGAAGGATGCCGCATTGATCATATATAGTATTATTGTTAAGTGTTAACAATAATTACTTATCAGGTAAAATTCAATTATAGCTCACATGTGTTGAGATACCAAATGTGTAAGCAGTTACTCTGGTACATGTATTTCGTAGTTTATTGGCAAAATGTCTTAATTTATAAGCATAGATGGAAAAAAATCACTGTTCTGAAAATAGCAAAGTTAACAGACATGTGCTCATACGTCATGAATAAAATAAGTATTGTACACTCACAGCTGTGGCATCATTCAATGTAATTACATGTGCATTTTCTTGTGTTTTTGCATGTTCGCTCAAACAATGACTTTTATGTTTTGTGTATAACTTTTATGACATGTGGTGATAAGAACAGTGTTCAAAATCAAAAGTCCAAAGGAAAATTACAAAACAGGAGCAGAGCGAACACGGACCTCTTAAAAAATAGAGGTAAGATCAGGTGCCATGGAGGAGTACGCATCCTCTGCCGACTGGTCACACCCGCGGTGCCCCCAATGTCATATCGGTAAAAATGTCAATATCGGGGAAATTGTCGTAATTTGTGAAAAAAAATCACGATCGGGAAAAACGGAGAAAAATCCGTGGACAATTCGGTATTTAATCAATAGTCCAAAGCAGAGCAATCACGGACCTCTGGAAAACCTCAGAGGCAGGGTCAGGTGTCATGGAGGAGTGAGCATCCTCTGCTGACCGGTCACACCCGCCATATGCTGTTTGTCGTAATCGGGAAAAACGGAAAGGTCCGTACATAATTAGGTGATTAATTTTGGTCTTACAATCAGTATGAAAAACTTCAGTCAGCATAAGACCCAGTGGAAGATTGTATTTGCTGACAAGGTCGTTGTATCGACCATAGAACTTACGAAAAGATGACTTCAAACGAGACTGTTGATAGTCCTGTTTTATCAACTTGTTTGTCAGTAGCTTGTCTCGCCTTAGAAACTGTTCATACGAAGAGCATGCCCTTGCCTATCGAATTAACTGAGAGACAAAAACACCATACGCAGGTGATGAGAGTATATTGCTACAAAAGTAAGGAAAGTTGACCATAGAAAAATTGAAGTCATCACGTTTATCGTTTTGTTGTTAGGTTAACATCAATGTCCATTTTTAGTAAAATATCCAAATATGAAACAGATGACGCTTACTCTGTGGTATCTTTTATTTCAAGTTTATTGGGATATATTGAGTCAACGTAGGTATGGAAGTAACAATCGTTAATTGATAATACGTCGTCGATATACCTGAATGTTGAGATGAAAGTCGACAGCGAGTGATTTTTTTCACGTACAAGTTTTTGAATAAATTCTGCTTCATATGAATACAAAAATTGGTCTGCTAATAATGGGGCACAATTGGTACCCATGTGAATTCCAACAGATTGTTGGAAGACCTGATTTCAAAAAACTACATAGATGTGGTCTATCAGAAACTCAAGCATCTTTTTAATGTCAACTTCAGAGTACATGTGTGCACAATCTGAATGGCTTTTAACAAAACAGTTTTGCAAATGACCGATGACAAGGTAAGTAAATTTACGTAATCCATTTTCATTTGAAAAAAAAAGCTATCAATGATGTAAAAAAGACGGGACTTTAATTTATTGTGGGGAATGGTTGTATAAAGTGTAGAAAAGTCATAAGTTTTGATGCTTTTGATTTTGGTAAAATTTTGGGATTTCAAGTTTTCTAAAAGTTCCTTGGATTTTGTAAGTATCCACTCTGATTTACACCGCTTCTTGAATATACTGTTGCACAGTACTCTTGAAGTTTCTCCTTTACTGCTGTTCATATTTTGGTAAGGAGTAAAGAAAGAGGCTTGGTAGAACATTTACTGGCACCCGCTATATATCTTTGTTTGTAAGGATTTTCGTGAAGTTTAGGTATCCAATAGAGGTAAGGTAATTCAAATTGATTTTTATTGTTGGAAATATTGAAAATATTTAAAACTGACATAATGATTTTGAAGAATTTCTTCCTTGGAAAGAGAGCTATGAGTATAAGTTGTATTTCCACTTGCGGAATTAAATCCAAGCTCTTTAAATATACAATTTATGTAATGAGCCTTACAGAGACAATGTTGTATCCTGCTTTCTCAGCAAGGACCAGTACAAACTGATCATGTAATCTATCTAGTTCTTTTTTCACTTCTAAATTATCAAATATAGAAGGATAGATAGTTTTCATACTGCGCTTTAATTGCTTAATACGAGATTTTAACATGCATCGAACACTTTTAGTCCATTCTGACAACGTGTTAAGGTCTTCTCTTTCATGTTTGGCCCATCGTGTGGCGTATTCCTCTACAGAATTCATAATATGTATGAAATTAGAATGCTAGTTGAAAGATCGGGTTCCCTAAATTTTGGACCTTTAAGAATAAGTGATTTAAGGTCATCAATGTTCATTATATTTACATGACATGTCCAGCAGGACTATAGTTGAAGAGTGAAGAAGAACAAGAACATGTTGGAGGACTGCATTTCAGATGCTCAATATTGAGGCATTCTAGAGTTTTTTGTAATTAAAAAGTTATATGGTTATTTAAATGTTTAGAGGTAACATTGGCGAGAAAAGTTGTATCAGGATGCACGAGATATTCATACCGGTCCTATTTAACCCAAACGATGGAGAATTATATATGTATGACTTACTTATACGACTCACACTTTGAATAATATTTGTTTTATTTTCCAGTTGATCAAATGATTCTCCGAAATTTTGCTCCATATAAACACTTAATTGCATTTGAATCTAAAATCGCAATCTCAAAATCGTGATTATTTACTTAGTCAAACATTCGATGCTTAATGCGTATATTGCTTATGTATAACGTGATGGGATTTACAATTATTGCAGTCATCGTTTTGATGAAGTTATTTTCAATGCAAATTCTGAACTAAAAAATGAACACAGTGTTCGATAATTATGCCAATGTCAAGGTAAAAATTGTTCTACCCGTGTTAGTTGCATATTTACGGCGGCGTGGAAGGGCCAGATGAAAAAATAAATAAATCTTATTTGTTCGGACAAATTAGGATTTGTTCGGACGAATTAGCTATTTGTTCGAACGAATAAGTTATTTGTTCGGACGAATTACGATTTGTTCGGACGAATTACGATTTGTTCGGACGAATAAGTTATTTGTTCGGACGAATTACGATTTGTTCGGACGAATTACGATTTGTTCGGACGAATAAGTTATTTGTTCGGACGAATCCGATTTGTTCGGACGAATTAGGATTTGTTCGGACGAATTAGCTATTTGTTCGGACGAATAAGTTATATTTGTATATAAAACAGCATTTTTGATGAGTAATTTATAAGATATATCTGGCAATGATTTAGATGATGTAGGGGGAGAGTGTCTGTGATCAAGCCACCCCTTTTCTTGAATGTGGTTTTTTCTTCAAATGATAACACCTAAATGTTATGCATGTACTAGTCACTGACATTTCAAGGATGTTGGAACAGGGGCGACAGAGGCGGTCGCCGCCCCAATAATTTTGAAAAAAAAAATGAATTTAAAAAAATCAAGACTGAATTGAAATTTAATAACGGTGATCTGTATTCACTGGAGCGGCGATGATAACGGCGATTTATGTTCAATGGAGCGGCGAAGTGTTAACTTTATTGTTTACACAGTCAAAAGTGGGAGTATATATATACATGTTTCTGGCGTGTTTTGACAATCAACAGTGCATTAATTAGATAGGTTTGACAT
>WFKH01010211.1:5613449-5629792 GCA_016163765.1 Magallana hongkongensis | reverse complement strand
TACTTTCGTTTTTAATATGAAAACATTCGAATTTACGCTTCAGTTGAACATGTGTTTTTTTGGCTGACAGCTTAATATATACACAATATTAACAGATTTAGCAGACCACGTACCTGTGTATAACCCAAACTGAACGTTTCCTAGGTCCATTACCAGGGACGTATATACGTCCCTGCCATACACATGGCATGACCGACTCTACTTTCTTTTTTAAAATGAAACCTAACTTGATATGACATAAACAAAACATTATTAATTTCTGACAGTATGTTGCGTTACACAATGCAAAAGATCTACGTTGATTGAATTTGAAATATATTAGATTTATATGCACATGCAGAAATTGTTTCAGAATCTCACCGCGAGTACAACATATGCCAATGTTAAATGGAATTTTACATACCCAGAGACATAGATATAGAAAAGATTTCTTTGTGTTTTCACTAAAATTAATAATAAAAACTTTATGTTTATTGGTTTTAACCATTTATACTGCAATCATGCAACTATGTACATTGTAACTCTGCCTTTTACTTGTACATTCTTGAGTAGACAATAGTGCCGTAATGTCATATATTATAATGAACATATCTTTCCTCATAATTCATAGGCCATATTTAATACATAAAATTTTATCTATATATTTACAGGATTCTTTACTTACCTTTTTCAAAGTTTACTTCGTCCCCATGTTCATAACAAAGTGTGAAACGGGTACTGTAATATGATGTCATTTTCCACGTCATTTGATGTAACGAGCATGCGCACTCGCAATGTGTGTAAGTCTCGCCGAGAAGAAAAAATGATGGATCGGTGGTCATCTTATACACACTCATTACACAGATCTCATGCATCCGGTCAAATTAACACATTGTTTTTTTTAAATCAGATGCATCCTAGGACATTTTCTAGTTGATTTATAACAAAATCCAACTGAACACCACCATTTCGTGTTCATTTGGATTTTTGCGTGTTCATTTAAACGTGTGTCGTCTAAAGCCCGTGTTCCGTTGACAGGGTTTACAAACACACACACACACACACACACACACACACACACACACACACACACACACACACACACACACACACACACACACACACACACACACACACACACACACACACACACACACACACACACACACACACACACACACACACACACAATAATCAACTTATTCAGACCAACAAATATCTTATTCGTCCGAACAAATAACTTGTTTGTCCGAACAAATAGCTAATTCATCCTGAAAGAAAATTTTCTAACATGTAACACACTTTTGAATGTTTTTAAAAGGTCTCTCTCTAAAGAAATGGACTTGATGTTGAATTTTTGAAAAACAAAAATATTTAGAGGGAAAATAGTAGAATTTATTCGATTGTTATAATTTGTTTATTATTTAAGATTTATCTGCTTGTGCTGACCCGGGGCAATCAGACATTGTAAAGGGTTACATATTTCTGAATAATATTTATTTATATATATAAATATATATATATATATAAAATTAGCTTATTCCTCCGAACAAATCCTAATTCGTCCGAACAAATTACTTATTGGTCCGCACAAATCATTTATTCGTCCGAACAAATGGCTAATTCGTCCGCACAAATCCTTATTCGTCCGAACAAATAACTTCTTCGTCCGAACAAATAACTTCTTCGTCCGAACAAATCGTAATTCGTCCGAACAAATAACTTATTCGTCCGAACAAATAGCTAATTCGTCCGAACAAATCCTAATTCGTCCGAACAAATTACTTATTCGTCCGAACAAATTACTTATTCGTCCGAACAAATCGTAATTCGTCCGAACAAATAACTTCTTCGTCCGAAAAAATCCTAATTCGTCCGAACAAATAACTTATTCGTCCGAACAAATAGCTAATTCGTCCTAACAAATCCTAATTCGTCCGAACAAATCGTAATTCGTCCGAACAAATCGTAATTCGTCCGAACAAATCGTAATTCGTCCGAACAAATAACTTATTCGTCCGAACAAATAAAATTTATTTATTTTTTCATCTGGCCCTTCCACGCCGCTTATTATTAGAAAAAAATAATTAGGTCCTACAATATACAGTTGCTTAAAGAAATTCTTTTGTTATTGACCAGAGAGAGAAAGAGAGAGAGAGGAGAGAGAGAGAGAGAGTGAGAGAGAGAGAGAGAGAGAGAGAGACAGACAGACAGACAGACAGACAGACAGACAGAGACAGAGAGAGATAGACAGAGAGAGAGAGACAGAGAGAGAGATAGACACAGAGAGAGACACATAAAAAGAAAGAGAGGATGAGAGAAAGAGAGGGAGAGAGTAATTTTTTCCAATGAATTTATGTCAAAGTCAGCATGTTTAACAATGATTTCCTGATACGTGATAAGCATTGAATGAACAAAATACATTAATATTCTTATAAAAATATACCTTCGTTCTAACAATATGTAATTTGATTTAACAAACTTTTTTTCTAACAATATCAGAATCATACTACTTTTCATTTTTAAGGGCTATAACATATTTAGGGTGTTGTTGCAGTTACACTATTGTATTTGATGTAAAATAGACATGGTTATTGATCTAAGAGTTTTGTTAATAATTTCAGGAACTTTTTCATATCTTTCTCTTCCTGATCTCAGTTACAAGCGGCCATTCATTCAGGGAGTCTGGAACGGAGCTGCCTGGATCTTGGACAATGGGACTCCGTTGGTCTATGCAAACTGGGCCATAGGTCATCCAAAAATAACTAGCGTCAGACGATATATAAAATTCGACGATGGAGAATGGAAAGCAACGAATCCCGTTTTCATTAGATCTGTTTTTTGTAGTTATAATCCATAGATCTGTTTCATGCATACAGCGAATACTGTTTTTTAATAATACAATGAAAGAGTTATATAATGAACGCAATATGTAGGAAATTAAAGATTTTAAATAGGCTATGTCACAAACTGAGTTTCATTTTAGAGAGTTTTTTAAATTAATGTTAGTGTATGTTCAGCAAGTATTTGGTGAAATTAATGTTTATTGCAACTTTTGTAATTAAATACACCCCAAAACCATGCCTTAACTAATTATTTTTCTGACAAATTATTATTATTAGAGAGAGAGAGAGAGAGAGAGAGAGAGAGAGAGAGAAACAAAGCCTTGGTACAGCAAAAATACTTAAATAAATAAAACAGAATGAGACAGTCCAAATTAAATAAATTGTTTACTGTTAGCGCTTTCAGCCATGTCGGCTCTTCAGACAGTTATACAAAAATATATTTATTTATTCTTCACTATAGGCAGTAAAGTTGATTTAAGAGATATTGAAATGTTTGTGCATATTATATGTATACATCTATGCATTGAGTATTGTTCCGATCCTCTCAAATTGTCGTTGAACTGTATTCCACGTATCTCAAACGACCGTGTAGTGCGCGAGCAGCGCGCTAGGTTCCGTTCGTCATCGAAATTAAGATTTTTGTCTTCCCTAGATGGCCGAGTGGTTAGCGCGGTGGCCGCTCATTGCTAGGATAGTGGGTTCCAGAGGTCGTGAGTTCAAGCCCCGACTGGGGCGTGGTGGAGCTCCAATACAGTGGATATCTTAATTATTATTAAACATTTTATATAGCAATCGAAACACCTATCAGTAGACTCACTTTATAATACCCAAAAAAGCAAAAACAATATTTATAACCCTGAAGTATCCCAAACTGGCCAGAGGGTCTACAAGTGGAAAGCATGTATAATAGCATAAACATCATACAATCAAAGTCATCAGTTGTAAAATAAGAAGTAAGTAAAATGAATTGAGAAAGTACAAATACAAATCGTGAGGAAAATAGAGAACAATATAAAAGAAAGAAACGAAGATCAGACTGCGGAGAAATCCGCATTCGCGTTGTATGAGAGGAATATTGAAAGCTCGGAATAAAAAACGTAAACTTCAAGAAAACGCTTTATTATAATTACAGGATGTATTCGATTTCATGTTATTAAATCAGAAAATGAGAAAGTATCTCTTTAGAGTTATGTAGCGCCGTCCAGCGGTAAACGCCTCTATTTTACGTAATCCACAGGTAGGTGAGATAACTCCACATTACTTAATCCCAGTCAAAATAAATCCTTGTAACTATAATATCCGGCCTCTAAAGCATACGCTTTAAAGCTGACATGAATTCATAAAAGCATTTGGTCGCCATATTAGTTTCGATCGCTCCTCTACTGCCACTGGGGTATACATACCGGTTGAGAAAGTTACGGTCGGTTGCTTTCCGATCGAGGTATTCAGGTTGCACGGACTTCTAAATGCATGAACTACACACTGTAGTCAAATGTTTGTAATAAAAAGAATAAAGGAAACTACAATGAATAAAACACAAAATATATTTATTCTTTGAAAGAATTTCGAAGGTATCCGCATTATTTTGCACAGATAGTGCTGCCTTTGCATGCACATCGAACACGTGTGTCGTTCATACAGAATGCATAACGTCTGCTTCTTTTTGAAGACCCCGGCGGCACTACATCCAACACAGTAGCTAAATGATAGTAAATCCAAGAAAGTAACAACGTAACATCATTTCCATCGGTTTCTACAAAAAACGCTCCGTTTCCAAAATCCATGCGATCATTGCTCGATCAGCCACAGTGTGTGGTTTGCGCATGTGCGATGTTATAACACACACGGGAAAACGGTCTACAATTATTGAGGATTTTTGAAATATGTGTGCCTGGATTTCTGTATGTCTTGTTTCGTCGTTCATTGGATATTCCTTGCCATTGCAGTGGTTGTCATATTATTTTTGTTCAAAACGCGTTTCTACAAGTCTTTTCGTCCAATGTAACGTGTTCGTGTGTAAGAAATACCTGAATGCGGTGAAGCATGAATAGTGCTATCGGCCTTATATAGTGGGTGTGTAGCGATGAGAGAACAATAGAAATCGACAACTAATATGGTGATAGTCGAGGATAAAAGGGAAAT
The DNA here is from genome assembly GCA_016163765.1 of Magallana hongkongensis. Classification (NCBI taxonomy): domain Eukaryota; kingdom Metazoa; phylum Mollusca; class Bivalvia; order Ostreida; family Ostreidae; genus Magallana; species Magallana hongkongensis. The sequence goes on along the minus strand of WFKH01010211.1, from coordinate 5,624,825 downwards.
AATGCGTATTTATGAATTCATGTCAGCTTTAAGTTAATAGAAACACAGAGTAGAATTATTTACAGTTTATTTACACCACGATTAAAATCCAAAGTTTCACAAATCTATTAAAACATCACTGGCTGAACTGCACTGCTTATAATTTACTACACTGTTCATGCATATCCCGCAATAGAAATAATAATAATTCCCCCCGTAAGTTTTTTACTCGGCCTATGTATACAGAATAATTATTGCTCGCAAGGAGCAACCTTTCTATACGGGGTCAGTTAGGTAATAACATAGCTCGCGGAGAGCAATGATATATAATCGTTGCGTAATAATTAAAACAGAAGAACAATATAATTTTAAATACCATTACAATTACAAAAAAATGGAAAAAATCAAACTGTGCATGGCTGAGAAAGTGTCTTTTATGACAAACGAACAAATTTTGAATGCAGTGTTTGACATTTACTTGCATTTGATGGACTGATTGATGATGCAAATAAATAGAGTAATTTGAACTTTTAATCATATTAACCATGTGAGAAATAAGCACAAATGAAGATATGATTCTGACAACTTATTTAGTGATGAGAAATATTTGCTCAGGAATTCAGCATCACAATCAAACATGTACTGAACTTTTGAATGTTTAAAAATTGCACCGATTTAGCTACATAGCTAAAGTTACTTTCACTTGTAAAGAAAATCACCTGGTCACAGCATATTCCTCCCAACAATTATCTGGTGTATTATTTCTTGCAAATCTCAGAATGATCCGTTCTGTATTTGCGTTACAGACAATGCAAGCGTATTTGTGACTCTGCTAATAATCTCAACAAAACTTCTAAGTGTTCACCCTGATAAATAGAATAGTTTGAAAATTTTGAAATAAATAGTTTGAAAATTACAAAATAAAATAATGTGAAATGTTCTACATTTCGTAACTGATATGTCTTTTCATCATTTGCACAGATAAAATGAGACAACAACGATTGAAATCAATTACCCTTGACAAAATGTCAAAAATTTAAATGGTAATATTCTGCGCGTGCTTAATATGATTGACAGTTTTTGTGATTGATATGTCTTTGATGATAGTTTAAAAAGAAAAGGAAAACCCACTTAAAATGGCAAAAATGATATTTAAAAAAACAGCCAGAGCCGTTGAAATTTTGGTGTCTGCATTGTTTCTACAACACATTGTACTTACTTTAAATTTCCTGTTTATATTGTCCTCTACATTGTTTAAAATATCAAGCAATCTAGTGAAAAAGTTATTTTGATATAAATTTTATATTCCATAATTGAACGTTCTTTCCATCGGCAACTTAAAACAATCCAAAAGCTCTGAGCAAAATCCAACCAAACCGGTAGAGTTTGTGATATTATGAAAAGGTCAAGATCATGGGTGGCAACCAAAGGTCATGGTTAATGCATCGTTTTTAACTATTTGAAAGTCAAGTTGAAATCAGGCACTCCAACGACAAGATAAATAAATGTGCTTTTTCATATAGTAAATACATTATACTGGGTGAACACTTTGTTGAGTGTATAGGTATCGTTCCTGAGAGTGCATTTGAAAGTCACCATAATTTGTACTGCTCTGTGACAGAAGACCTGGCTAAGGAGTCAATAAAAAATGCCCTTAATGAAGAAGTAACATCACAAAAGAGAATGAAGTCCCTTTTTATGGGATAAACATTATGACAGATGCCTGCCATGGTTGGAGGGGAAATGCAGCCCAATCAGATATCATTGCTTTTGGTCAAACAAATCATCGTGGTGTGGGTTTGGCTATGGTAACTAGACAAGATGATCCTGTTAACCAATGTCATGATATCAGTGTTTGTTTTGTTTTATTTTTCACGATAAATCTTCCGAGAATGCCTGCGTTGTGCATCGACCGTCTCCGACTGAGGCATACAGGGCGTCCTCATTTAATGTCGGTTGTTTTTGGGGGTTTTTTTAAATCGGCTTTAGCCAGTGTGTTTAACAAGCTGTGCGTTCTTATCTAGTGCCCAGTGAAGCAGATTTTATGTCAATTCTTATTCAAAGGATGTTGAGAAAGCGGTTTTTACAGAAAAAAAAATCAAGAGTCTTTTGAATGATCGGTAAAACTATTGTATTGTGCAAAAAATTAAAAATAAATCGAACAAAGCAGCTTTAAATCAATAGATACATTAGTTAATTATTAAAGTTGGTCTAAATTAGTTTAATAATCAATAAAACAACGAATTAGTTCGATGAACTTTCTTATATAACTATACTTAAGTGACAATTTACTTAAAATCAATGTAAAGAGCTGTATCTTGCAAGAAAAACATTTAAATTCTTTGATTTGTTGACAAATAGCCGTACGTCGGACACCATACAAGTTAAACCTTTGCTAAATATATATTTTGGAATAATATTATACTCTACAACAACTTTTTAGTTGACATTGTCAGTTGAAAAATGTCCAGCAGAGTCCAGCTAATGTTAAATGTGTGTTATATTGTGATGCAAATTATCCAGGTTGTTTGTTACCAAGAAGCAAATTTTGTAATGATCAATGAGATGAGGGACATCAGATTTGATCTGTTTATCATACGTTTACTGTGTACACGGAGTCCTCTGGACTGTTCCAGGAAGTGTGAGACCCATGGTACATGTCTGTCCTTTCAGTACTCCCCTCTGAGCGGTCAATGTCGACTTTTCAATACCATTTTTCTACATCAGGATGGAGTGTACGACATTGGATGGCAGTATTATATCGCATCTAATAGTATGAACAATATTTAATTTTTTTTCCTAATATCAATTAGAGTTTAAGATTTTTTAAAAATGTATTTACATTTTTTGTAATAATTTTCAGACTCCTCCTATTTTATTTCATTTTGGTAACACCATTTTAGAGAATTGTTTTACATATCAAGGGCGCTGTAGACACCCTTTTACAGATGGACGAGACTTGGATATATGTTTTATGTTTGCTGGCTATCATAATTTGACAGAGGGTATGAAGGAATGTGCGGCAATCCAGTCAAGTATCATCTCTATCAAATCAGCAGAGGAGAACGAGTTTCTGAAACGATTAACTGGTAACATGTTTTTTCAACTTTTTTGTGTTTTGTTTGCTTTTAAGGTTACTTTTTGTTTCCCATAATTTTTTAAGGTGATGTAAAACGTCCAAAATTAAACAAACAAAAAAAAAAGAACGAAAATCTTATCTTAACGAAAGAAAATGCATCAAAACCAACTAAAACTATTATCGAATTGATATAATCTATTATGATAAGACATAATGAGATTTAAATAAAGATCAACATGTGAGATACGTGGAAAATTTGCAATTATAGTAATAACTTAGCCATAATCATGTGCAATTTTGTCAAGAATATATACAGGTTGTCATCAAAATTTCTAATTCTACTGTTATGCATGCTAACTTGTCTTGCAACTACCGTTCCTAGTTTTCTATCCAAATTGAGATGATTTCCAATCAAAAGTATACCACTTACAAGCATAAGTTCAGACATATTTTGTTTACCTTTCAGCCAGTATTATTGAAAGGATTTAACACCGTTCATTACAGTGATTTATCTTTTTATTATTTTTCATTCATTTATTCAGGGATTTGGGGACGAAAAGAAATGGATATGGGACTCCTTTGATCTACACATTATGGGCCAGTGATCAACCGAAAATTAATTTCGACAAACGATACATAAAATTTGTAGAAGGGAAATGGAAAACAACATTACCCTCAGCAATTAGACCTGTTTTTTGCAGCTACAATGTATTTGATGCATAATACACATGTCGTGTTTTGTGATACTTGCATCATGTTAGTTACCTTTTATTTAGTGGGGGTTTTTTTCATACAAAATGAACCCAATATAGTTTTGAGAGGATTTCAGGTCTTAAAAAAGATTAAGTCACAGTTTGAACTCAGAATTTTAATTATCTAAGTTTAATTTTTTAATGTTTATAGTGCCTACTTAAATATATGTAGGATGAGTTGTGCTAACATTTGTTTTTGTTTTATAATATATGTGAAAAAATACAAAGTGAAAACTTTCTTTTTATGACTAAATGATTATGATATCACATATGTTAAGAGCAATTCTTGGATACGTGAAGCGTTTGAAACTATTCGGACTAAATTAAAATTATGTGCGTTTTATCCCCATGTTTTGAATACAGTGACTTATATTTACTTTCTTTTTATGTATATAGATATTAAAAGATTAAAAGTAGACTAATACATTAAGCTTATAGGTATTATTTGAACAGTGTACAATTTAGTAACATCGGCTGAATACCTATCAATATATTGCAGAATCCTCATATTAAAAAAACCAAAAATACAAAATGTTTTTAAACAGTTTGTATAGGTGTTGTCGTTCTTTGTTTACGTAGAGGCTTAATAACCTTTTTAAAGTGACCAATCAAGATAACATACGCATACATGTAGATCATACTTATTATTCATAATATGCATAATATTTCTTTTTTTCTGTGCTACATGTTGAGGAACTTCGATTGATAACTGCGTGTATTCGAGTGTGAATGTCAGTAAACAAAATGGTATATTTTGTGCGTATAATATAGAAAAAACCAAACACATGGACTAAAGATTGTTTCGCAATGTAGTAAGTCAAATTCAAATCAAAGCTAGAGTCATCAGTGAATTATTTCTTGAGACAACTCAAATTTGATGTACATGACAACAACAGAGCACAATAAACAAATAAGTTAACTTGATTCAGATTTCCTGTTGCAAGGGGATACTTTTCATTACAGCGTTTTTTCGATAACTTTTTGCCTCACAGAAAACTTAATATTGACACATGTGTTTTATTTCTTTTTCGTGTTTTAGTTTAAAATGTTAATATTGAAACTAAGCTTTGTAAAAAAGTGATTATCAATACAAATAGTTTATTTATCTGGTATGTATGTATCATAGTTTGATTTAAAAAAAATCAATAAAAAACATTTGCACGACCCAGATTTTAAGTTTCACTGAATACCATGTGGTTAGTGTTTAAATAGTTTATTGATCCTTCAAAGTAGAGAAAATCATCTTGTCATAATATCTTTTTACAAACGCAACATTCTAAATTTTTTTAATCGATTCAATTGCTTTTTAAACCTTTTTATGTCATCTGTGTTTGCATTCACTTTTAAATTCTAATCCGTTAAATTGTTCATTATGTTTCTGAAAATCACATACACATTAAAGCAAATAGATTTTATGCTGTTAAAAATAGTTAAATAATGTACTTCAAATCAAGGTTTTTAAATCAGTATATTATTTATGGTTTGAGAGCACTGCACTTCTTGTTTTATCTTTGCAATGATCTCTTAGCACGAATGGATGTACTTTAGTTTATAAAAATGATTAAAACAGCTTATTGTTAAAATATATTGACATTTAAAAGAAATATCTTGCTCAGTATGAATCTCAATTGTACGAGAATAAAACGTCCTTTCTCTCTTGTAAACAAAAATTAAGCCATAGTTTAATTTTTGAACTGATAATCAAACAGCAACGGATGGCAGTATTATATAACATTTAATAGTATGTCACCTATATACTTAGTATTTCACGGCGCTTTTACATATAGCAATTTATTAACAAAACGTTTCTTTCAAAGTTAACGATTTCTTATTAGTTTTTATAACTTCCAATACTTTACAGGCACTGACAAGTTCCTTGATATCAATTCATTTTTTTTAAATACATAAATTTTCATCTGGTAAATCCAAAAGGTAGCGTAACCTAAATCTATAGATTGGGTTATAAATGTAATTAAAATTTGTAGTTCAGTTTGAGGTGAAATTGTCAAAAACTCGAGTTTGCTGAACTATATGTTAGAAGATTTTTATATCGTTTAAATCTTTACATTTCATGAATTAGGTAATCACTTGATTGCAAACTCTTTTGATATGGCAACTAGATATTTTGACAGATTTCGCTTATCGATATATTATAATGTCAGTTATCATGTATTAAAATGTAATGGATGATTATACATTATTTAAGTCTTTCTTTTAATGTTTTTGTATGTACAGACTGAAAATCACATAGTTTGTATTTAAAAGCATTACATCTATTATTTAAGTATTATGATGTTTAATTTTTTTTCAAGTAACATGAGATTTGGTGCCAAGCAAAGAAAAAGGTGAACATGTTTCACACGATTAATTGAACTCTTTTTATTTTATTTTTATGCCTACAATTCTCAAGATTTACGTATTTACTTCAAATGAATTTTCTCCACAGCTTATTCTGGTAATGTTGATTGTAAAATAATTCCCTTTCGTCAACTTGTCTGTATCCAGAACAGGTAAATAATGAGTAGTAGTGAAATCACAAGTACATACTTGTATTTTAGGACTAAGCAACAATCATTCAATATTTTACCAAGATGTCTGACAAAAGGCTGAGAAAAAGCTTTTCCATCTTATCATAATAAAACCTCAAAAGAGACAGTTCAGGTTTGCTCATAAAATCTTAATTGTACATGTGTTTTTTTTTGAAGATTGACAAACTGTAATTATTTGGATTGTATTGGAATTGAATGTCAGTCGCTGTATGTATTTTATGTCATTTTTGTCGTTCCATTGAACAGTTTCTGTTTTAATATCGTTTCAAGGTCAAGTTATCAGCTTATTATAGTTGCTCTCAGCAATTTATACCTCGGGATATATTGCATATATTTTAACAGAATTTGTAAATTATGTGTTTGTAATGAAATTGGGGATTAATTATATTATCTTTTAAATGTACTTATATGTATATCAAATTCAAGAGCGAAGCATTTGCCAACATATTTCATATCAAATCACAATGTTTTAAAACTCGAAACACTGATCAATATTACAAACACATATCAACTATTTAAACTATAAGATATTATATTTGATGGATTTAGATCTCTTGGTTAACTTGTAACAATTATCTGTTATCCCTTCATCATGTTTGTACCGATAGTTTTCATCTATAATATAGTTTGTACACATTGTACATAAATATCATAAATATTTTTAGCTAAACTGTTCTTTCATTTTTTTAGAATAACGTTCAGTGTCATTTAATTCCTAGGTATTTAGTTTAGAGGCGTCCTATCTATGCTCATTTATTGTTGGCTTGATGTAATTATTTCTTTTAATAGCTTTTATTTGTAAAAATAGACATCAGTCCGGGTTTTTTTTTCTTTCAATCCAAGATGCGACAATGATTTGTAAATTACCAATTATTGACAATATTACAACCAAATGATTACCACTACAATGGCTTAGACTTGGTGTGTACCAAGTCATTTGGTACCAGAAAAAAAATCATTGTTCGAGGTGTGACATATGTGCCAAGAATATTTGAAAAAAAGCATGCATTATTTATTAGGTTTTATCAATATTGAACAAATCTACATAAATCGTTCGAAAATATTAAAATGTTAGTTCTGTAAATATTAAAAGTTTGCACATGCACTAATTAAAGTCTTGTGAAAACACAGATAATATAATAAAATTCTCTATCTGGGATGGACATTTTGTAAAAGCGAAGGACACGTTACAATACATTCGATAAAAAGGCGGGCAATTTTTTACGGCGGGCATTTAATGTAATGGCGGACAACGCATGACTTAACAAACATTAATTATTGAAGTCTTTAATGCAAAATCAAAATATAGATTCATGTAAAATGATATTTCTCTTATTTTTATTTTATATTTTTATAATATGCAACTCTATATCATTAGTTCATACAGGATCAGTCATAGTTATTATTAATAATGAATTGTATGTTGCACTTGCTCCTTATTCAAAACTACAATGAGAGTCGTGGTAGCTTTCAATATACCATCAATGTACATTAAATTGATCTTCAAAATTCAGTCAAGAGTGTAATTTTTTAAATCAATAGACACATTAATTTTTCATCGCAAGCAGAAACACATAAGTAAAAAAATCGTTAAAACAACATATTGTGTAAACGTATAATTTTTTGTTACTATACTTAAAATCATAAAAATCAATAGAAATCAATAGAAAAATCTCCAAGTTATAAAACATACATTGTCATTCTTTAATTTTGACGAATATGCTCACACACCAGAAGCGTAGAGTCCTAAGAATTAGACACATTGTAATAATATATGTATGTTATTCTAAAACACCTTTACAGTTGGTGCTTTTATTTGTAAAATGTTTAGCATAGTGCAACTTATGTTAAGACTGAGTCTGATTATGGTACTAGTTACCCAGGTCGTTTGTTTTCAAGGATCGAATTTTGTAATGGTCAGCGGGATGGAAGACATTAGATTTGATCTGTGGATTATACGTTCACTGTCTACATGGAGTCCTCTGGACTGTTCCAGGAAGTGTGAGACCGATGGTACATGTATGTCCTTTCAGTACTCCACTCTGAGTGGTCAATGTCGACTTTTTAATACCATTTTTCTACATCAGGATGCTGGAGTGCACGACATCGGATGGCAGTATTATATCACATCAAACAGTATGACCAACACTTTGAGTTTTTCTTTGATGTCAAGGCTAAGATTAAGATATTTTAAAATGTGTTTTTAGCATATTTCAGACTTTCCCTAATTTTGTTTATATGTGACAATTTCTCAGATATGTTATTTTCTCTTTTTTAAGGGCGCTGTAGAGACTCGTTCATTGATGCCCGAGTGTTGGATATGTGTTTTAAGTTTGTTGGCTTACATAATTTAACAGAGGGTTTAAAGAAATGCGAAGAATTCCAGTCAAGTATTATCTCTATCACATCAGCAGAGGAAAACGAGTTTCTGACCAGATTAGTTGGTAACTAAAACTTTTTTGTGTCAGGTGTTGCATTTTTTAAAACTAATTTGGTCTTGTAATCGATATGTTTCATCTGTATTTTATAGATATCAATGACACTTTGATATATCAATTCATTCACATTTTCTTTTAGATAAAATATAACAGATTTTGCAATATATGTCTTATTTTTTGGGCACATGTAAAACGCAATTACAAAATTATACCTAACAAAACGAATAAAATCTTAACGAAATGTAAATAAACAAAAACAAGCTAGATTATAATATAGTCGATTATTTCATTATTTATTAAAATAAAAGAAATGATGTTTAAATACTATAGTCTGTCCCAAGCTATTGCTTCTGTCACGTTTTGATGATTTTTATTTTAAATAAACATACCTGTAAATGAAGTACAATTGAAATCGATAAAAGGGAAAAATCCAAGATTTCTTCATTGATACATCGCCCTTTATACTATAACCAGAGAATTTCACATGAACAACCACCGTACGGAGATTAAAATTGAGAAATGTTTACATCTTTTCTCAATTCGAAAGTAATCGGGACACCTCGCATAATTTTTTATCGTTATAATCCGGGGTACGTCATGAAATAGAAGATTTGAGCAATATTTAATGTTTTCTTTACATCGTTGCCAAGCATTGTTGTTAAAAAGTTATGTAAACGATACCTTTAATATTTCGTCTTGTTAAAGATAATCAAACACTGATCTTATCTAAGATAAGTACCATTCTAGCGAATAGTCTTATTTCCCTTGTATGCTAAACGTGTTTAGGACAAACGAGGTCGCACCAACTTTCAATCCCCAGATAATGAAACAACTACACGGATTCAAAATGTTAAGGTGGTATGGGACACCTGTCGATATTTATGTAGATAAAAGTACATTATAATCAAAATACTTTCATCGTTTTAGAATTTTCAAGTGATGCAATATTTGACCAAAGAAAAATAGGGGGTTTTTTTCAATTGGTTTTTTTTTGTTTTTGTTTTTGTTTTTTTTTTGAAGGGTAAAAAAATATAAAAAGGCCCAGCGAGATTCGAACTCTTGACTAAGAGATTCGTAGTTAACGCTCTAACCCATTGCGCTACGCTGTTAGGTAACAATTTGGTATAAAAAAAAAAAAGAAATAATATATTATTTTACTTAAATTTATTGTTTATTTCGAAAGGAAGTACGTCAAAATATGGAAGTGTTCCATACCACCTTAAATCAAGGTGGCAAAAAACCTATCAGAATATTTGAATTTCATAGATCAACATGTCCTAAGGATAATAAGTTATATTCTTTAAAGACACAATTCACCTCCAACATTTTTTGCCCGATTTTAGAGATTCCCAGTTACATGGGTTTTGTAAGAAATCTAAAGTAAAGAAATGAGCCAATTTAGTGTTTTTAGTTTTTTGCCAATCATTTTTTCTCACTCATAAACAATATATTAGTATTTAAGAATGTTTCTTTACAGAGAATTTTAAATTTTATAAGAATACATTGAAATTTAAATGAAATACTTCTATCGTTCATCTTTTATTTAATACAAAAATAATTGATGAAATTTGTCTGTCTCATATTTCTAGCCATAATTAAGTAACTAACAGTGCTTTCTTGCTTTGATCAGTACAATTTAAGAGACAATAAAGCTATATTTATAGTTTGATACATTGATCCTGATGTGTCACTTTTTTCTACATACTTACCTTCAAATTTTAAATACATACGATGTTTGATTGTGTATTGGCTACTTCTTATTTTTGTCTGGTTGTTTAAATTTATACATACACAATGAAATTTCAACCTTCAAAGATATAATTATTTTTAAAAATGCTTTATCATACAAATAGACCAACAGACATTTTTATTCTAAAGTTTATTTTTAATATCAAAATATATATCCATGTTACAAATACACTTTTTGACAAATTTTTAAAATTCAATAAAAGATTCGCCACCTTTTTAAAACTAAATACGAAGATTTTGGTCAGATTTCAGACATTGCTCTTTGACCTTTAATTATCTTAAATTTCGACCGTAAAATTTCTACGTCTGTACGAAAATTATTGTTTGATATTGTATCTGTCCAAAAAAGTACGAAACGTGTGATTTTGTTCAGAGTTGTACAAATATGACAATGTAAAATCCCTCATTTGCAACAAAGACCTAAAGTAAAAAAGGCACGTTTTCCTCTATATGATTTTTAAAATGAGTAGTAATTAAGAAATTGTGTTTAAGTGAGCTTTTCTAATTACCTGTTGTCTGGTGTCCGTCCCACTTATATGCTAACTTTGATTTCTTTCTTCCTTTTGTGCCGAACTACAGTGTTTCCTTATCTACCTTTTTTTTACTAAATTAAATATTAATGCAATAATTTGAATCCTCTCATTACGGTAATATTGGTTAGGTTATTGTTTGATTTTGAAATTTTATCATGAAAGTTGGGTAAACATGAAAAGTTGAATCTTGATGAATCAAATACCCATGCTGTTATTCTGAGAGGAAAGATATATAGATATATATGTATGTATGTATGTATATATATATATATATATATATATATATATATATATATA
>WFKH01010211.1:5590320-5605303 GCA_016163765.1 Magallana hongkongensis | reverse complement strand
TATATATATATATATATATATATATATATATATATATATATATATATGCATATGTATATTTTTTTCACATACATATTCTCGAGTTCTTTTTCTTTCGTTATATATTATTATTATCTTTCATTATGGTAATATATGTTGATATATTTGTTTTTCTTTTGAAATTATCTTAATTAAAACTCTAAAAGTTGCGTAAACTTTAAAAGTTATATATGGCTGCATCAAATATCCATTTATTTGGAATTCTTTGACTTTTTTTGTTCATTGAATATGGTTATTCTCAGTAATACATTTCCGGCATAATGCAATAAAGAGAGAGAGGTGACGGATGGGGGGGGGGACAAAGAAACAGAGAGAGATATAGAGTGTGAAAGAGTTATAATTAATAGTCAAAGTGAGCTAAATAAATGCATTGATTATCCTAGTCATCGTTAGTCAAACAATTTACGATCTTGACGGTTATATAACTAAAAACAATAATAACCCTTCTAAACATCTTGATTATTACAATTTCGAATTATTACACTTAAACTTACCTCTTTTTATTCTATTTGAAAAACCAACATATGGTATCGCTATTGTATTTGTGATCAATTCTTAATGTGTTTTATATACATCACGAAGGAATATTAACCGGGGTTTTTTTGTATTTCAATTTCAGGAACTCTGTTAAATGTCCCTCTCCAAGACCATTACAAGCGGCCATCTTTCCAGGGATTCTGGGACGGAGTTGACTGGATCTTGGACAACGGGAGTCCGTTAGTGTATACTAACTGGGACCTAGATCAACCAAAGAATATTGACACAAAAAGATACATTAGATTAATCGATGGGAAATGGAGAACAACAATCCCCTCAATTATTAGACCTGTGTTTTGTAGTTATAATCCATAGGTATGTTTAACATGAATTATATGTATGAGTTGTTTTGGTGTAAGTTCACACTATGACTTTTTGGTGTTTGTTGTTGTTAAATGAATCAAATATAGCAATATAGCTTAAATAGAATTTGAGGGACTGAAAAAGACTTGGTCACATTTTGAGCTAACAACGTCATGGTTTGTTTTTCATTTATTTTTAGGTAGTATGAAATGCCTGTCGATATAAATGTGGATAAAAGTACACTATGATCAAAATGCTATCAATGTTTTAGAATTTTCAAGTTTTACAATAATTGGAAAAATTTATGTTTTAAACACCTTAAAGGGGCATGGTCACGATTTTGGTCAAAAATTATTTTTTCAATTTTAATGTTTACAATGCTTTAGTAAGGCATTTTCAATAGGCAAACAAACTTTGAGTGTCATTCGTTGAGTTATAAGCGAGTTACAGAGCTTACGATTCTTTACTATGTAAACAAAGCTTTTGTTTACATTTTGTATGTTGAAGTAAAAATTCCAGTTTGAGACTTAAAATGAATGTGTTAAACGTTAGGAATTGTTTATTTATGCTTAGAATGAATAAGAAGATATACAATTAAGCTTGAAAAAGAGTTTTACTGGTATATTGAACATATGTAAACAAAAACAGGGCACGAGCCTTCTTTACATGACAAAGAATTGTGAGCCCTATATCTTGCTTTAAACTCTACGACTGAGTCTCAAATTTCATTTGGTCATTAGAAATGCATTCCTTAAGCATTTTAGGTAATAAAAACAGAAAAATAACATTTGACCAAAATCGTGACCATGCCCCTTTAAGAAAGGTAACAATAATAAAAACCCCAGCGAAATGCGAACTCCAGAGTTACAGTTCCGTAGTGCATATACTGTTAGTTACAAGTTTTGAAAAGAATATTTTTTTATAGATACACTTGATTTTTTTTTCATTGTGATATGAAGTAGGTCACAATATGGACGTGTCCCACACCGCTTTCATTGTTTATTACTGACTCCTATATTTATTTGTTTTGCAACAGTAGCTATCAAATGCAAAATGAAGTATATTTCTTTTATGACTAAAAAATAGTTTCTATTTCATTAAAAATATTAGTTTTATGAAAAACTAGAATCATTTTGTCATTAATTAAATTTGTTTTTAAGGCTACGAATAGATTAATTCCTATTATATTACTATTTACTGGCTATGACGACGATAGCAAGTTTAATGTCCCCCAAGACAGCAACTATTTCACGAGGCGAAGCCGAGGAAAATAGTTGCTGTCGAGGGGGACAATTAACTTGCTATCGTCCGAATAGTCAGTAAATAGGTATTTTATTATACCGAAGAAAACTTTATTTGTCGGCGCAGAATTTCTTGATGATTAACAAATTAGAGTTATTTGACTTTGAATTTAATGTAGCGATCGGATTATATCAGAGGTGTTCCGAGTTTAAAAAGGAGGGAAATCGAATGCCGCCGGCGAATAGTTTCGATGACTATTCACCATGGATAGATAGCACGGAAACTATTTCACGGTTAGATAGAATAGCTTATTTGTTCGTTGTTATTTTACATGGAAAATATTCACAGAGGCATAATAAACATTTTTATTGAAGACAGATGAATTCATAATGACAACTAGACAAATTCAACGTTTGAATTATGTTTTTAACGGTGTTCAATTTGGAATATCGTCTGAATATCTATAAATATTTTGCCGAATACTCGTATTAAAATACACGAAAACTGGTTTAAAAAATTGCATGGGTATGTTTTTTATAATGTCAACAGGTCGGATACATGTACGATTCCTTACGACAAAACTCAATTGTAACACAAGCAATTCACTTCTATCAAGTCTATTAAATAATATTATGCATAAAATCACTTAATAAAAAAAAAATAATTTCTCCCTTGTGCATCTTGTTGAGTAAGAAACAAACCTCCATTATTAATCACCTAATTGTCTACGGAATTTTCCGTTTTCCCGATTACGACAAAGAGCACACGGCGGGTGTGACCGGTCATCAGAAGATGCTCTATCCACCATGGCACCTGATTCTACCTCTAATATTTGTAGAGGTCCGTGTTTGCTCTGCTCCTGTTTCGTATTTTTTCTTTTGATTTTGATTTTGAATACTGTTCGTTATTACCACATTTCATAGCTAACTGTTGGTAAGTCATTGTTTAAAAATAATGGTGTACAAGGGTTCCGGGCAAGATAATAGTAAATCAAAGCATTTAGACTTTGCAGATTTCTTGAGCAATGCAGTATGTCTAATCCAATGCATTTGTTAGGTCATCGTTCTATTATTTCTTGAGACAACTAAAGTTTTATATACAAATTAACAAAAGAATACCCAAAACAAGATTTATTGAACATTCTGCCTGTACATTTTGTTGATTTACAACAAACATGATAACAATATATGTCCAGTTGCTCTTATTGTTGTGTTAATGAAACAAAATATATATTATAACTGAGCTCTGTCTGTAAAAATTCTGAATAAAGTGTACACAGGTTTATGTTTATATTTTATCTATCCATCGTGGTTTGTTTGAATAAATGAAGGAAAACACATATGCCTTACCCAAGTCATTTTACATTTTGTAAGGTTTCAATGACGACTGTATTGTATATACTAAAATACATTGAAATCAATCATATTACAATTTTCATTTTTTTAAAATTAACAATCTCAGTATCTGTATACTAATTTGCGTGCTTCAAATACTGTTTTTAAGTAATTTGTTTTTGCATTCAATTTTAAATCGTTGTTATTTGTTTACTTTTGACCAACTTAACTATCTATTACGGTATGTGTAAAACAATTACAATATAGAAATGTCAATAATAAAGTCAAAAATTATACATTCATCCTATTCACAAGTCCTACATGCATCATCTTAGTGCAAAATTGTAAGCTTTAATTTCCAAAATTAAACAATTCAAAGAGGAATCCGTTAAAGTGTAATATATAAATGGTTACAACTTCGACATTTCACGTTCAAAGAAAAAGAGAGTTTTGGTTAATCTTAGTTGTCATGTAAAGATTGGACCCTTCCTTTCAATTGCTCTCTAGTCATTTCGAAGAACATCTGCAAGTTTAATCATTCTCCACCTTTGTAACGAAATCTAAGCATAACAGATGTGAAAGAGACAAAGTCTATATTTAAATTGCAGTTGACAAAGTAAAGTCGTGTTTTATCGAGTTTATCTTACCCTGTTTCGATGCCTGATGTGTAACAATAAAGCTTCATTATGAATGATTTTTTTTCCAACCCGCTTTACCAATATTGTTCCAATATGTAGATATTAACATTTTTAATGACTAAACGTCTTGAAAATCACATTGTATCTATATCTCAGTTTATCATCAATGTTCATTGAATGTTTTTGAACCAGAGTGTCTTTTGGTCCTACATGTATATTCTACTTAACTTCTATTTGAAAATTTCCTTAAAACTATACTATAACATTCCAAACATTGTATACACATTAAAACAAATGTACTTTATATTAATACATATAGTAATAGAATGTTCTTGAAATCAAGTCTTTGAATTAAAGGTGATAAAACACTGCTTCTGTTCTTAGTGTCGTTAAACTAAACTCTAAGCGCCATTGGATGCACTATAGTTTATAAATTGATTCAAACAGCTTATCGTTAAAAGAAGATATCATCTAGTAGAAATTCATTTAAAGTGTAAATATCAAATGTACAAGTTTTAAAAAAATCAATTTCTAGAATAAACAGAGAAATTAATCCATGTTTGATGATTTGAGAGAATAATCAAACAACACTTACACGTACAGTGCATGAAAAGATGACTTGGTATCAATTTTGCCTTAATATAAGGTATTCAACACAACAGATAGAGTCCGCTCTGTTATTTTGAAAATGTCCAGCAGAGTCCAGATGTGGTTGAGTCTAGGACTGATTGTGGTGCAGACCCTCCAGACTGTTAGCTTCCTTGGACCAAGTTTTAAAGTTATCAGCGAGATGGACAACATCAGATTTGATCTGTTTATCATACGTTTACTGTCTACACGGAATCCTCTGGACTGTTCCAGGAAGTGTGAAACAAATGGTACATGTCTGTCCTTTCAGTACTCCCCTCTGAACGGTCAATGTCGACTTTTCAATACCATTTTTCTACATCAGGATTCTGGAGTGTACGACATCGGGTGGCAGTATTATATCGCATCAAATAGTATGTGTACAAAGTATCTTACGTTCCTTTAAGAATAGAATTATAGAAAAATCTACCAAACAATTTCTTTAGAATGATAAACATGTAGCTCAATGCATTTCTAATTTTAATAACTTTACAGGCACTGAAAAGTTTTTCAGGGTTTTTTTTGGGTTTTTTTTTTGTTTAACACGAAATCTTGTCGCCATTCTGTACTTTAACAAACAAATATCGTGATGTAAATATTATAAAAACGTCCAATGCATTTTCAGGTGAAAGGATTATAAGCATGTTGGATTTATATTTTAGGGGATTTGATATCTTGGTTTTGGTTGATTACCTATCAATGTTGTTAAAGATTTTCAACAGTTTATTAAACAAGACACGCCATCTCGTGAGATTTCTGAGAAGGAGGAAATTCCTTTATCTGTGACTTTACTATTAAGTGTGCCCTATTTTGTGTAGATAGTAGAAAGAAATAAAATTGCGCGTTTACCTTTTTAAGACACAATCTAACCCGGACCTAGGATTAAGACAATTCCTAGAATTTAGTCGTTCTAGTTATTCTCAAAATACCTCTTAATTATTGATTAACACTTGATACATGTTGGTAGCAATAACTTTAGAAAGCAATCCTAAATTATTACGTTAGCAAATTTGTTTGCATATAAAATAATTTTAAGAAACCAAACCTGTTCATTATATAATATCGTATTTTCATTCTGCATATTGTTGGTCGATTGTTGTCACACAATCGGATTACTTACTACGCTAATAATAGAAAATTTATACACAATACAATAAAAAAGTACATTTGGATCAACACCTTAACATCATGAACTAAATATTTCACTGTTATACCTTCGAAGAGTATCTGTATTAAATTTATTATGATAAAATGTGTAGCCTTTAAATGAGGTAAAAATGTTTAATTGTATAGTATAAAATCTGGCGTAAATCTAAACAGCTTTGTAAACCTAGGACTTGGTCCGATTTCTGGGCATGAAGGACTTTGCTGGGACACTGCAAACTAATCTCGTGTATAATGTTTTTATCTAGTCAATCCCGAGTAAAACCGGTAAACAAAGTCATGAACTTGGTTTATAGGTCAACAATGCTCATGTATCTTTAACAAAGGCAAAGTATTTTGTGGCTTACCCGTAAATAAATTATAAGTGGTAAAGTCTTTACTGATTCCACCTATTAATAAGCAATAATACTATTTAAAATATTTTCTCTTTTTTTTTGTTTCAAGGACGCTGTAGAGATCCGTTTATAGATGGTCGAGACTTGGATATTTGTTTTATGTTTGCCGGCTTCCATAATTTGACAGAGGCTAAGGAAAAATGCGCGGCAATACAGTCAAGTTTCATCTCTATCACATCAGCAGAGGAAAACGAGTTTCTAACCAGATTAGTTGGTAATAAAATTTATTACTTCTTTCTTTTTTTAATATTACTATAACTACTGTATACAGGGAAATATTCGCCCCCGTTTTATTTTTGCCCCTTTCACCCTCGGTGTCGGCGGGCGAATATCAATGTTTCAAATTATCTCTCTTTAAACACAACTTTGTCGGGGCGAAATTAAGACTGGGCGAAACTGTTTCTAAGTGAATACGGGCGAAAATAACCCTGTATAAAATATTTTGTTATGTTGCGATAATAATACACAATTTAAGAATGGTCAGTTTTGTATTTTTTCCACACATTAACGCGACTAAAATTCAACAATCCGTAGTGAATATTAAAATGTATCCTTAGTCTATAAAGAGTATACTAGTATTACTTCTGCCATGACCCAACGACAGTATGTATTTATTTTTTCATTTCATTAAAACCGCAATTTGACTTATGATCCTTGGTTTTTTAATACATGTACTTTTCAAGCTTACGCAAAACAACTATAAAATACATGCTAGTGAAAGTTTAAAATGCTTCATATTTATTTCAATAGTTTTATCCATTGACAAAAATATGGAAATCAAAATACCCATTAAAGGTTGAAAATTGATCATGATTTCATAGTAAGTCTAAAGATATCTCAGAAAACTGGAAAAATCCAAAACTCCCCATTCAGCACACATGAAAAAACATCTGGTGATGCTAAATGCCGTTCTTTTTTAGGGCCATTTCTACTGTTATTTATTTTCGAAAATAAACATTTTAATTGTCAATGATAGGGTGTGTCTACTCCTAAGACGCGTTTAGTCTTTTCGTTGCCAAACATTCATGGTTGATGCGTCTAGATTTGCAAAACTCTAAACAAACTCAAAAGTTGTGATACAGTCTCTAGTCTTTTAAGCAAGTTCATGTTCTTTAAACACATATTTGGTGTATGATAGAGACTGTATAGCTATGTCTCCGATATGTTTTCACATAATGGTAAAATGAATAATATTATGATAATAATGCATAATATGTATGAAATGAATTATGACTTACAACTTTTTTCGACGAAACAGCCTTCTTAATAAATACTTATATTACCTTACATTTTCTGGCATGGTTTGGTCGGCCACAATATGATTAGTTTGTCAAAAGGTCGTTCGGCATATGCACTCTAAGCGGATTTTTACAGATATTCGAAACTGGTATTGTATCCGAACAGCTGATTGTAATGAGATTATACGAAAATTAAGACTTGGTCTTTTTTTTTTTAGGTTCTCTGTTAAATGTCTCTCTCCCAGATACCAGTTACACGCGGCCATTCATTCAGGGATTCTGGGACGGAACTGACTGGATCTTGGACAATGAAACCCCTTTAGTGTACACAAACTGGGGCGCAAACCAGCCGAAGAAACTTCATTTGAGAAGAAACTTAAAATTACAAGATGGGAAATGGCATACGATAGTTGGTTCAAAAGTTCGACCAGTTTTTTGTAGTTATGTACAATAAATGAAATAAATCGAATGACGTCATATTTCAATGATATGGTATTATACACCAAAGGTTGAGTTTGCTCCACTTTTTGAAATATGGGTATATGTTGATATATGATACCGACTATGATAATACAGACACCATAAATGGTAAATGGCAATATACTACTTTTTTCAATTTATGTAAGGAAACAGTCTTGCACTATCCGATCCGCTCTGTGATAGCTGAAGTGAAAGTTTCTTAATCAGTTTAAATTCATACAATTTTCATATATTCTGATGTTTTGAAAGGGGTTGATTTTTATTTAGATGTAATTGTTGTAAATCTCGAAGTGTTATAACATTGTAACTATTTGTTATTCCGAGCAATTGGTATTTTATCTAAATAACCAAATTGGGTTAATTTTATTGTTTTTCACCAGGATGACTGATATAATTAAATTTTTCCTTTGCAGGATAAAGAGGGTATGTAGATAAAGTTAAGATCTTCTTCAAACTTCTGAAAACTTAGCATCTGCAAATTGATTAGCCAAAACATGCGGATTTACAAGCTAAGAATTGTTTTGTTTTGATGGATCATGGCTACAAATGTTTTTTTAATTGAAACCATTTTACAATCGATATCGATCTGATAGACGCAGAGCTGTTCAAAGTAACAAAGATGTGTCAATGCAAATGTTTTTAAATTGACGTATTTGTTGATGAAAACAAGCATTCATGTGAAGGTTACATTTCAATTCACACTCCTTAATGACATCAGAACTGAATAAACAATATATGAAACAACTTTTCTGGAATAATATATACAAAAAGCAATATAAAAGAATTGGTTTTAACTTGCCACTTGTCCAAATGGCAAATGGTATTTACTTAACCTGTTCAATTTGAGTCTGTTCTGTCATCTAGGAAATGTCGACATAACATTGGCCCTAAAACCAATACGTTCATAAGCTACTACAGTACAAAGTTTTTAAACATAATCAGTTAGATGCAGAAAAGATATTTGGACTGCGATGATATAACTTCTGTTTGCAACAAAATTCGTTTAGAGAGTCCTTGGAAGTATGAATTCCACGTTTGTTAACACTGTTCTCTGTGAGCTGTCAATGTCTAATAAATACATTTTGTTTACACCACTGCGCAATAGTGCGCATATATGTAGGCTGTATTAAAGCTGACATGAATTCATAAAAGCATTTGGTCGCCATATTAGTTTTAATCGCTCCTCAACTGCCACTGGGGTATATATACCGGCCGAGAAAGTTACAGTTGGTTGCTTTCCGATCAAGGCATTCGGGTTGCACGAACTTCTAAATGACAGAACAACACATTATAGATATGTTTGTAAAAAAAAGAATAAAGGAAACTAAAATCAATAAAACATAAATGATGGTTTGTTCTTTGAAAGAATATCCAAGGTATCCGCATTATCTTGCACAGATAGTGCTGCCTTACTTCGCGTGCACATCGAATACGTGTGCATAACGTGTGCATCTTATTGAAGAGCCGGCCGCAATACATCCAACAGTAGATAAGTGATAGTAAATCCAAGAATGTATAAACAACATAACATCGCTTTTATATGTTTCTAAAAATCACTCCGTTTTTCAAAGTCAATGCTGTCATTGCACGCTTTACTACAGTGTGTGGTTTGCGCATGTGCGATGTTATAACAGTACGACACAGGAAAACGTTCCACAATGAGCAAGGATTTTTGAAATATTTGTGTCTGAATTTCTGTTTTGTTTCTTCTTTCATTGGATATTTCTTACCAGTACAGCGGCTGTCATTTTATTATTTACAATTCTTTCTGTCCAATGTAAAACTAATAAAGAATGTTAAGCATTATGAATGATTCTATATTGCTATACATCGAGCACCATTAGATACTGAGTACATAATTCACGTACTATTGTTGTTTCTCCTTCCACAGTAGTGAGAGATAAACTTAATGCATGATTATGATGTTCATGAATCACTCTACCATATTTGTGAATGTTATGGTCCCATGTCAAGGAGTTAAAACCCTTCAGCGGTGCCAGTATGACCATATTGTAATTGCTATCACATTTTACATTTCGGTGTACATATTCTCGTTTACTCATTGAAAGGTGACCATTGAAATCTTGAATGTCTCTTTTTACCAAAAATTTACAATTTTTGGCCCATTTAGCTTGAGTATTAATAGTCAGAGATTTCTTTTACCTCCATTTTATGATTTGATTTTTGCAAACATTAAATAATAAAATAGGCAGGCAGAGGAGTCCACAATCAGGGTTTTGATTTGCAAAATGAAGCGTAAAATGCAAACATGACACTCCCTGATAGGCCCATTTACGGCTATAATACTCAGGTCTCACCGTCAAGGCCTGTGGACATCCTGTTTGATAGGAGAATTCTTTAATATACTGATAGGTATCAAAATTGTATATTGTATAAAGCATATCTAATAGAAGGTAAATATTTGCAAATCTACTTGTTATTTTGATTTTATCCATTTATGCAATAAAACTAAAACCAAGGCAGGGTATTCATGACATTATTAAAAAGGTTAAAAACTCTAGGCCAAATTGTTTCCAGTTGGTCATGAAACAAATATTTACCTATGTAATATGATACATCGTTTTGTCATAAAAAGACAATGTCTTTCCGCAAAACTATCGGTCACAAAACAAACCAAACAAGCGCTACTTGACCTCATTACACATGAAAAAGATATAGTTTATACATTTAAGAAGGAAATGTGGTGATAACGAACAAGGTTCAAAATCAAAAGTTCAAGGGAAGAATACAAAACAGGAGCAGCGCAAACACGGACCTCTATAAAAATTAGAAGTAGGATCAGGTGCCATGGATGAATGAGCATCCTCTGCTGACCGGTCACCCCCACCGTGTGCTTTTTGTCGTAATCGAAAAAACGGGAAAATTCGTAGACAATTTGGAGATTGATAACGGCCTAACAATAAGTAAGAAACTTAAGCAAGAAAGTATGAGGAACCCGGCCATCTTGTACCTTGTACATTTTACAACCGAGTGAATAATATGTAAAAGTAGTATGTATGAAGTTTTAAGTTTACAAAAAAACAATGTCTTTCCATAGTATGGTGGTGGTGACGAAGTAACTTGAAAGTTATCTTGACTTGTTAAGATAGCTATCGTGACTTGAGAAGATAACTAGGTTGACCTTAAGTTATGTGGATGGCAGAAATATGCCACCATAAGATTTTATCGACATGACCAGAAAGATATTGTGGCTTTTTTAGATAGCTACCGTGCCTTAAAGTGACTTGGACACGATTTTAGATCAAAATTTTATTTTTTATTTTTTATATATAAAATGGTTAACTTGCACATTTTGAATGATTGACCAAAATTTGAATGTTAGAATTCAAGTTATAAGAGAGATACAGAGGTAAGAATTCACTGTTATTTAAACAAAGCTTGAGTCTAATATTTGTTTACAAATAATGTTAAGTCTGGAATTACCATTTCTTTGACAAAATGAATCGTGGAAAACAAGGTAAACTTATTCAATGTGTTTAAAGATAATATTATCAACATAAGAAAGCAACATTAGATTAAAACTTATACCAATAAAACACATATGTAAACAATAACAAGGCTCGAGCTTTATTTACAAAACAAAGAATTTCAAACTCTGTATCTCGCTTATATCTGAATATTTGACTTTCAAATTTTGACAAAGCATTACAAATAACCATATTAACCATTCTAAACATAAACAAGAGGCCCATGGGCCACATCGCTCACCTGAGCAACAATAGGCATGATAAAATGAGCTTAATGGAGTCATAATAAAAAATATTTCGACAATGTGGTATAATACATGTCGATCCTTTATAAATAAAAATCCATTTTCCTCCTGGATATTCTTATGTTTATAATCAAGTCCCTTTTCTAACAGGATGATTTTATAGTCATATCACATGTTCAGCATTGCAGTTCTAAAAAAGATCCTAAACAATTGTTTATATATGGGATATAAACCTACATCAAACTCTGAACCCCTTGTGAGGCCCAAGAATCGTCCAGGGGCCAGAGTCTAAACAATTTTTAAGAATCAGCAATATGTCAAAATGCTTGCATATAAGTTAAACCATATGTGATAACATTTCAGTTTTTGTGAATGATAGATATGTTTTCCTTTTATACAATTGGATTACCAATGTGGCGCCACCCTACTCCTCAAGATTTTGTTTTTAACGAATTTGAATCTACACTATCTGAAGTTGCTTCCACTAAGGTTACAGCTTTTCTAAGCAAATGGTTTTTTAAAGATTTTTCTCTATATATTCCTATGTAAAAATTTGTTCCTCTCCGTTGTGACCCCATCCTACCCCGGGGATCATGATTTGAACACATTTAAATTTACCCTACCTGAGAATGCTTCCACACAAGTTTCAGCTTTTTGGCCGATTGGTTTTTGAGAAGAAGGTGTTTAAAGACTTTAATCTATATATTCCTATGTACAAAATTCAACCCCCCATTGTGGCACCACCCTACCCGGGGGTCATGATTTCACAACTTTGAATCTACCTTAGGATGCTTCCACATAACTTTCAGCTTTACTGGCCAAATGGTCCTTGAGAAGAAGATTATTGAAAATATCACGAAAATGTTCAATAATTTCTAATTATCTCCCCTTGTAAAAGAGTGTGGTCCTTAATTTTCACACTTTGAATCCCCTTTGCCTACGGATGCTTTGTGCCAAGTTTGGTTGAAATTGGCCCAGTGGTTCTGGAGAAGATGTTGAAAATGTGAAAAGTTTACAGACAGACGAACGACAGACAAAAACTCACTTGAGCTTTTAGCTCAGGTGAGCTAAAAATGGGAAAATAATAATAAAAATGTTAAGCTCAGATCGTGTCGAAGTCCCTTTAACGAGATAATTAAGTAGACCAAAAGTTATGTGGATGGCAAAAATATGCTACCATAAGCCTTCTTAATCACGTAGAACTGCGTAGATACAGACTTATTTTGAAAAGAACTATATGTGATAAGGTCCTGACCCCGTGTTTTATAAATTTGAAAAGAGCATCATATCATAAAGATATTTTGATAAAACATAAAACTAAATATGCCAGTTACAGAAATCTAAAAGTTTTTCAACATCGATCATTCCTCGCGCTTCTA
The DNA here is from genome assembly GCA_016163765.1 of Magallana hongkongensis. Classification (NCBI taxonomy): domain Eukaryota; kingdom Metazoa; phylum Mollusca; class Bivalvia; order Ostreida; family Ostreidae; genus Magallana; species Magallana hongkongensis. The sequence continues at coordinate 5,592,194 of WFKH01010211.1, read as the reverse complement.
TGACGTCACGTAAATGGGCCATTTCCCGCATTTTCTCAAAAGCATGAAAATTTCATCAGTTTTTCCTAATATTCAAGAGTAGGAGGTATAGAGCGCAATGTTGCTACAAAACCATTTTTACATATATTATTGTATATATTATTTTGCATATCATATTAAAAAATGATGTTGAAGCAAGCATGCGCTCGATGTTTCCTTTTCAAAAAAAATGATAGGACCCCCCCCCCCCCCCTACCCCCATTGTTGGCTAAAATGCGTACTTTTTGTGAAATTAGCCCATTATTAACACATCATATTTCTATTATGACTTCGATTAGACAATGTATCTTTCTATATCTGAACTAGATATATATATATATATATATTAACCTATCCTTTAGCAAATTTCTAAAGCTCTATTCATAACCTTGAATTTGGGGGCATAAAACACTTTATCCCGCACATTGTTATTTTAAAATCTGAAAAAAGTATGAAATGAGGTCGTTAGCGTCCACTCTACAACCATTTGTTAAGAAAAAGGTTAAAATTTAACCATGTTAAATGTTTAAATTTAACATGGTTATGTTAAAACTTAAAAATAGGGTGTCCTATTTTTAAATTAGTTCTCAAAAACTATTAGTCGGACGAGATAGATTTCTCTGTGTCGTGGAGGTACATTAAAGTTATATTTTTATTGAAAAATATATGTATATTTTATTTTCTTTAGACACCGGAGTTCTATGAAAGACTTGAGTTTTCAAAATAGATCCAATGCGGACTGAAAAAAATACGGTACCCTTTTTTGAGACAAAGCTGCAATATTAATTAAAAAGATTTAATTTTTTTTCTCAACAATTGGTGGTGTAGTTGATTCCAATGAGCCCCTTTCATATTTTTTTTTAGATGTTTTAATCTTCAAGATATGTCTGCAGCTGCGCGGGTCTATAGCTGTCGTAAGTGAATAAAAAAGGCATTATTCTGCACTTGTGTGCGCAATTTCACTGCAAAACAACGTGTAACACTTCATATTTATATTTTTTTTATTATTTTTATCTTTTGACAACAGTTTTGATTATTGTATGGTAAAAATAAGTCAGTCCAAGAAATGTTTACATTTTGGTCCATACATATATGTGTAAAATATGTTCGGACATCCCTCTTAAGAAAATGAAAATGGATTATAAAAACTGTTGATTCAAGCTATAACTAAGTTTTTTTCAAGACTGAAACCTTTTAAGCGTACTATGCTATATACGATTCATTTTACAGCGGCAATTGAAATTAAAATGCCATGATATTATATGCAGAACAAGACAATGAAATTATGCAGAACAACATATCTATGGTTTATAACTACAAAATATGGGTCTAATGGATGAGGTTAATGTTGTTTTCCATCCCTGATTTGATAATTTTATGTATGGTCTGGAGATATCCGGTTGGCCATAGGCCCAGTTTGTATAGACCAACTGAGTCCCATTGTCCAAGATCCAGTCAACTCCATCCCAGAAACCCTGAATGAATGGCAGCATGTAACTTTTATTCGGGAGAGAGACATATGAAAACGTCCCTAAAATTAAAAAAAAAACACAACAAAACTATCAGATCGATATACATGCATTATTTATGTGAAGAACAATTATAATTTAAATAATGAATACAACTGCCAAGACTCTATGTTTAGATTTTTTTAATATAATATTAAAAAGAAGTTATAATACTTTCAGTCAAAAAAGACATCAAATAATGTTTTGTAAGAAACAAGACCTTTTAAAGAAATTGTTTTCAGTTCAATAACTGTATGTCATACACGTTATTGTCTATAATGGAACCAATATTTACACACGGTCTCTCTCTCTCTCTCTCTCTCTCTCTCTCTCTCTCTCTCTCTCTCT